>JANFOE010002152.1:0-491891 GCA_025667525.1 Glebionis coronaria
ATATATATATATATATATATATATATATATATATATATATATATATATATATATATATATATATATATATATATATATATATATATATATATATATATATATATATATATATATATATATATATATATATATATATATATATATATATATATATATATATATATATATATATATATATATATATATCGGGGCCTTAACAGTAGCTTTAAGGTTGGGGCAAATTGTGAGATAAATCTAACACATGTAAGGGCATAGGGTTTTCTTTTTAGAAGATGTTATTTTGTTTAAGGGGGAGTTAGATCAATAGTTTGGAGCATGAAAAACGGGACTGTTTTAGGTAAAATGAGAACGGGTTAGGTTATGAACTTAACATAGCTAAGAGGATTATAGTGGGGTGTAATGGGATACTTGTAGCATTAAAATAAGGTTAGAATATGTAATAGAGGTAGACATCCATTATAGGTTGATGAGCCTTTTATGGTTTATGGGTTCATGTCTTGATTGTATGTATTGTTATGTTTAGATTTTGCTAGTGTGCGGTCACTTGGAGAAGCTCTATCTGGTGAGTTCATAGTCCCATTTTCACTACGTTTTAAAATGATTTTCCAGTATGGGATGGAGATGACACTTGTAATGTTTTAAATGTCTTAATAGTATGTTTTTTTTAAATGTATGGACATATATGTGCTAATGTGTGATATGCTTACTCATGTGTTTTGATATGTGTTTTGATATGTGTTTTGATATGTGTTTTGATATGTGTTCTGATATGTGTTATGATATGTGTTCTGATATGTGTTCTGAGTTCTTGTACATCGTCTCCTCGGAGGCAAAATATCTCGACAGGGATTCATCTTCCACACGGGGTGTGGGAAAGATCCGGATAGGTGTAGTGCATTGTTCTTATTGTACGTTCTTAATTGTTATAGTGTGTTTTGTAAATTGTAGATGTAATTGGTATTTGAATTGAGTTCTGTTTGTAGTTGTGTGTAACATGATTATCACATTATGGTCCATTGCTTTAACTTGTTTTCTTCAACTTACTTACAGCGGATGTCAAGGTTTTTTACGATGTTTTAGATAGCTTAAACCTATGTTCTCACCAACTTTATGTTGAAAGATTTTAGTGTCATTTTCAGGTGATGTAGTTGTGAAAGATGATGTTAGAAGTGGCTAGAATTTAGAGGCTGCTAGGATGCATTTTGGGGAATCCACTTCCTCTTAGATTCACATTTGTTATTTAAATAAGTGATACTGTTAGACACCTATATGTTTGAATGTTTGTTTACTCGTTTGTCTTGGGTAAGAGATAGGACTTGTTACCTACTTACCTAGACTCCTGCTTTTGGTTGCGATATTTTCACGACTTTGTGTCGCCATTTATGAAATTATATTTTCATTTTAGTTTCCTCTATTGAGACACCGTTTGTTGTGATGATATCCATACGTATTGCCTCGTGTTTCCGCCACGGCGGGGTGTGACACTTGCTCATAAAGTAAACTGGTCTTTGGACCGAGTTCCTGTCCGTCATTAACACCGTACTGATTGCTACGTGCGTAGTGGATATATATACAAACAGTTCCTCCTTTGTTTCTTGAGTTGGTTGAAAGCCTCTTCTTCTTTTGTTGCCCATCGGAAGTCTCCCTTTTTCATACAATTCTTGAGTGTTTTGAATTGATTGAGCGATTGCTCCGAAGATTGGGAAAGGAATCTATTTATCCCTTCCAGCTTTTCATTGCTAGATTGCACTTCCTTTATTATCCGTAGAGATGGGTGTTGTATCACGACCTCCGTTTTGTCTGGGCATGGCTTGATGTCGTTGGGATCTATCGTGTATCCTAAGAACATTCCTTCGGTTGCTCCAAAAGTGAACTTCTTGGGGTTCAACTTCATGTTGATTTTCCTTTGTGTCCCAAAGGTCTCCTTGATGTCATGGATAAGTTCTTCCTATATGTGACTCTTTATAACCAGGTCGTCCATGTAGACTTTTAGGTTGCATCCGATCTGACTATCGAAGGCTTTGTCTACTAGTCGTTGATAGGTGGCTCCTACATTCTTTAAGCCAAAGGGCATCTTTGTGTAACAACAGACCCCTTGGCTTGTATGGAATGTCGTTTTTTCCTCATCCTGCTCCTCCATCTGAACCTGGTGATACCCTTTGTATGTGTCCATAAAGCACTTGAAAGGATACCCACACAGGGACTCAACCTTCTAGTCGATCTCTGGTAGTGGGTAGCAGTCGTGAGGGCAAGCTTTGTTGAGATTCGTGAAGTCTACACACATGCTCTAGCTGTCGTCATGTTTCTTAACCATGGTTGGGTTGGAGAGCCAATCGTGGTAATAAACCTCTCCCATGATGCCCGCATCTACCAGCTTCTTCACTTCTTCTAGTATTGCTTGGCTTTGTTCGGGGGCTTATCACGCTTCTTTTGTCTCACTGAGGAATATGCTTCATGAATCTATAATTTGTGTTCTGTAATTGAATGAGGTACTCTAGCCATGTCCTTTGGTTCTCATGCAAAGATATCTAGGTTTTCCTTGAGAAGAGTGCACATGGCTGCTGTACCTTATCAGATAACGTCCCTCTAATCATAACCTATTGGTCTGGGAAGTCGTTGTGGATCGCCACTTCTAGGTTAGGAATTGATGCTCCCTTTTTATGTCGTAACTGGCTGTGGTGGCTCTGCTACTGTATTACATTTCGCTGGTTGTATCACAGTATTGAAGATTGTGACAATACCTCTTTCCATGGGGAATTTCAGCATTCCATGGGTTATGGATGACAGGACCTCTATGGATAGGATTCTTGGTCTTTCATTGATGCTATTGTATGGCGATGGAGAGTGATGAGACTGCTTTTATACATAGTCTCATCGTCCAAATTGGGCTTAAAATGCATTAAATATCATCAAAATACCCAAATATATGCTTGTGTTTGTTGCTTGTGTATTTTAGGTACGGATATTGAGAAAATGACAAAAGATCACAAGAATCATGCAAAAACGAACACGGGAAACGAAGCCGCACGATGAACCAAGCCCTAATGAAGAATTTTCCAAAGAAAACCCTTGAAGATTTGAAGAATTGTGAAGAAGGGTCCTCCAATATGGAAGAATTGACACTTTATACCCTTGTATCTTCATAATTACAAGTTTGGTCCCTAAAGTTTGTCAAAATTACAAAAAGGTCCCTCAACTTTCAACAATTGGCAAGAATGGCCCCTCTACTTTGAAGTTTGGACACTTTATACCCCTAAAAATATCATTGAACATAAGTGGGGTCCCTAAAGTTTGAAGATAATACAATTATAGCCCATGAGAATTGATTAATATTGCAATATTAGTCTTATTTAACAAAAGGACTAGCCATGCAATGGCAAAAGGATCAACCGTGAAATGACAAAGGACCTTGTTTGCAAAACTACTAAAGAAAGGCTGTTAGATGGAGGGACTAACTTTGCCAACCTAGAAAATTACTTAACTGGAACAAAACAAGCCATCATTAAATACCCACCCACTTTACTCATCACCAATCAACATGGGACACGTCACCGTACCCGACTTGAAAAACCCTTTTACCCATACCCATACCCCAAACCCGGTTGACCCATTGATTTTATAACACACGTTTAATATTAAACGTATTTCTCCCCTTAAACACATTTAACCCTAACTGAAAAGATCAAAACACACTTTTTCTCTATAAACCCTAAAACACCAAGTGATTAATTAACACGATTAAGATTAATTCACATGGGGTTTTTAGCAATCCATCACCCACTAAACCCATACCCAAGAGATCGCCACGTGGTATTGGTCCCCCTCCCATGGCTCACTTGTTTGAAGGAAGAAGACAAAGGATGGCAGTAGATCAAGGGTGAAGGAAGATTGCTTATTTCCCACAACAAATCCAACGTCCAGCAACAATCCATCACAGCTAGCAACATCACGGGTACCCTCTTTTGACCAAATGCATATTCAACCAAAGCATATTCTTGAAGAATATGCGAGGGCTCATTGGGAAATTCATTAGATTAGGGTTTCTTTTTCTTTCGATTCTAGAACAATCTGAGGAGAGCTATAAATTGAGGACCGACTTGTGGTGCCCTTTTTTCTCTCTTGTCTCGGATTTTTATGTAAAAACCCCTTTTATGAATGAAAGTTTGCAGTTTTTAAATTCATCCGAGTTCCATTTTAATTTTATGTTTTATGATTTAAGTTGATGTTTTTAAATTTGTGTTGAAGTTTCCTGTTTAAGTTATTTAGTAAGTTGGTTGGAGTGAATCAAAGTTTTCCCATTTAAAATTATTTACAAGTTTCAAATATTTAGTATTTGAGTGTTCTTGAAAAGATTGTGAAAAAAAAAAGTTTATTCGTTTATCTTGTGAACTTACTGAATCAAGACCATAGGTCTTGATTCTTGAATTTCTTTTTATTTCTTTGCAGCCTTATTCTCATATTGGGGTGCTTCGGTTCAGCTGTTGAACCCCAACGAACCACCCCCTCAATTCTTTATCGTCCAAGACACCCCTGCCTCACCTAGTAGTTGGTCGAGGTCAGGGGAGCATAGCTGACCCTTGTTGGATGCAAACAAGGGTAGGTATCGCGTTCTAGTCCTTTCTTTTTTTTACTTATTCCTGCTAATTGTGTAACTGATTTAGTGAGTATTTGCTTATCTAGTTTACTGGATTTATAAGTTTTAAGTTTCCTGAGTTTGGTTGAATAGTTTAAATCAGAAAGTTTACTTAGGATTGTTATTCTAGTTTAAACTGTTTAAAATTGGTAATAAAATATGCTCACTTAGGATTTAATAATAGCTTGTTGCATTGTTTAATCTTAGTCTAAGTTGGCGTGTTTTTTTTAACTGAGTTTTAGTTTGAACTGATTAGTGTAAACTGAAAGTCTGCTGCTTGGGTGTCATCGGCTTAATTTATATATGCTAGATTGGTATCTAGGATGCATGTTAGCTTGTGCTTGATAGGTGGAAGAAGTCAGTCAGTATGCTGTCTAGGAGTACCTGCGCAGCATAAGCTTGTATTAGCCTGAATTTGTGTCTGATTTGGTCATTTATATAAGTTGCCTGCTGAGTGGTTAGAATTGCCTTAGGATTCGATCATTTTTGTATGCTTACTGCTTCTGAACATCAACCCGTGAGTGCTAAGTCTGTTTAAGTTTATTATTTCTGCATGATTTATTAAGTAAGTTTTGATTTGGGTTGTAATTGATTAAGTGCTTGAACCTGCCTGCTTATTGATACTTTGTTGGTGTTTTAATCAGATTGTATGCGTGTTTGTTTTGATTGCTTTTTGCTAGCTTAAAACACCCCCCACACGCCAACTGCAGGTGAGGGGTTTGTGACTGTCCAACAAGAACACAAAACAGATATAAAAAAAAGGCATTTGCCCACTGAAAACAAGAAAGAAAAGGTTCCAGGTCTGAGACCTATTTGGTTCGTTTAGGGATGATTTAGGCTTTAATTTGACTAGTGTTTGTGTTTTTGGGGTAGTAGTTGAGTCTGTGTAACAAGTGTTTAAAAAGAAAATTAAAAAAAAAATATTTCAAAATTTTTTGGCGTGGCCAGGACTCGAACCTGCGCCACCACTGCCAAAGCACACACACTTTACCGCTCGCCCTTGGGACTTTTACTGATAAAGTCTCAAGGGATTACCTATTTGCACCCTTTTCAGTTTGGGCTTATTCAATTAAGCCGTAGCATTATAAGCCCAACTCAGCTTATTTAATAAGCTTTGTGTCCTGTTTTCATTTTTCATAAGATAATTATATAATTTAGGACTTTTCTGGCCCAGTTTGATTTTTTTTACTTTAGTCATTTATTTTTAAATAATTTTTAAGTACCCATATCTATTTAATTAGATTAAAAATAGCTACAGTAGGTTTTAAATTTTAGAAAAATAATTTTTAAGTTTTAATTTAATAATTTGAGGTTTACATCTAGTTAGATTTTCAAAAACTTTAATTTTTAATTTTATTTGATTTTAGGTTTTTTATTAAACATTAAAAATTAATATAAAATTAATTAAAAGGTTTTAGGAACTTTTATTTTCATTTTTCTCTTAGTTACATTATTTTAAGTTTTTAGAATTTTTTTAGAATTTATTTTATAAACTTTTTATTTTTGGTATTATTTTAATATTATTTTATTGGTAAAAATAGAAAGTTTGTTTTTCTAGTTTTTTCATTTTTACTAGGTTAAGGACATTAAATTAGGAGTTTTGTCACTTTCCAAATATTTTTTAGACTTTTCATTTAATTTCTAGAATTAATTTAAGATTTAATACAATTTAATAGTTTTTAAGTGTTTAAAAATAGTTTAATTTGGTTTTAAAATTTTTAAAAATAGTTTTTAGCTTAATTAGGTCATTTTTGAGGTTTACAAACTATAAATCTTGTTTAGGGCTTTTTAATAATTAAAAGTGATTTTTAGGGCTTTAATTAGCATTAAAAAGTCATTATTTAATTAATTAAAAGGTTTTAGCAAGTTTGGATTTTTTGTAAACTCTTAGAATATTATTGGGGTTTTTTAGTAATTTTTAGGAATTTTTAGGTTAAAATTTTAAATTTTGTAGCTTTTTGCGACTTTACGTGTACGCCTTTTTCGTCGTAGTTTAATTCGTAATCGTAACCGTCTCTTCTTTCCTTTCTCATTTCTTTCAACATAATCTCAAACAAAAATCAACTCTCAACACAACGCACTTGCCTCCTTGGGAAAACGAACTTGGACTTCATTTGGGTCATTAGTGCTCGGTTTTCCTAAACCGACACTTAATACTACCACTATTTGTACTTCCTTTTCCTAAAGGTCGTATTTTACTACATCATTTTGGCGCCGCTGCCGGGGAGGCGTGTTGTGTTTTGATTGAACCATTGTTGTTTTTATATATATCCATAAAAGTAATTGTATTAGTAGCACTCTACTAATACGTATTATCGTTTTTCGATTTTTGTGAATATTATTACTATATTGTATACGTAGAACAATAAATTTACAAGTACTCCAAATACGTGAGAAATCACAACCTTGACTTGGGAGGTCATTACCCAATCATTGTATTTGAATCTCAAACCAAAGAAAAAGGCAAAAATAGATAAATACTTTCGTGAAGCTCGATTTTGAAAATACAAACTATAAGGTGGGTATAAGGCGGATATTATAAAATATATCCTAAGGAAAAAGGCTCTTAAGTGATTTGCGCCGCCTCGTTTCCCCGCTTGCTTGTGCGTATTTGATTTTGAGAGTGAATCGAGGGATTTGCCGCCCAAAGTCTTACTAAGTATCATATATATTTTCTTGGTTTCATTTGATTAAACCCTCTTGAACGATTTGGTGTTCCACCATCGTTCTAAAGTCATCGAAGTCGTTCACTTCACGTGATCGTTTTCATTCCTTGAGGCTTCTTTAATCGAGAGATTTGATTAAGGAGGAGATTTGTAGATTTTGGTCTACTTAATACATTCCAAAAAATCCAAAAAAGTTAAAAACAATCAAAAACCACAAAAAAATTGAAAAAGTAAAAACACCAAAAAGAATCTTCTTTGCTCGCCTTCTCGTTGTACGTGACGTTTATGCAAACTCGCTCTAAAGCAAGACGTGCTCGTAAACGAAGAAACAAATCACTCACTCCTACTAGTGAGGACTCTCCTATTGACGAACCCATTGTAGTGAAAGAAGCACCCATGGCTAATCGAACTATGATGGAGTTGCTTCAAGCACCCATCGAGGGTTATGGAGAAGCGATTGTGATTCCCGCTATCCTTGCGGAGAATTTTGAGGTTAAGATGGGTTTGTTGTCCATGATTCAAAACAACAAGTTTCGAGGGGACGAAAAGGACAACCCTCATAACCACATTCGCCAATTTAATCGTCTCACCGCCACGTGCAAGTTTAAGGATGTTTCAAACGACTCGATTAAGATGATGCTTTTTCCGTATTCCTTAGCGGGGCCCGCAAAAATTTGGTTAGAGAAAGAGCCACCCAATTCTATATTGACGTCGAAGGATCTCGTTTCAAAATTCGTGAACCAATTTTTTCCGCCCTCTAAGACTACGCACTTGAAAAACGAGATTTCAAAGTTTTCACAAGAGTATAATGAGAGTTTTTCAACGGCTTGGAATAGGTTTAAGGAAATGTTGCACGAATGTCCTCATCATGGTTTTTCCGACTTGCATCAAATAGACACGTTTTACAATGGCTTGAACGATCATGAGCGTGATTATCTTAATGCCGCCGCGGGTGGTAATTTTTTGTGTAAGACGGTCGAGGAAGCATTGTTAATCATTGAGAATAGGTCTAAGGTGTATAGTCCTCGTAGCACGTCGAGTGTTCGTAAGGCTTCGTCTTTATCTTCACCTAGTTTGTCACACACCGTTGATGCTTGCCAAGTCGAGGCTAATTTGGAAAACAAAATTTTTGATATAGTGAAAGGCTTGTTAGTTGAGTTTAAAGTTGGTGAACAACCCGCTCCCGCTACGATTAAAGCGGTTGAGGTTTCTTGTATGTATTGTGGTGGAGCTCACGATTATTCCGAGTGCATTACCAACGGTGGTAACACTTCGAGTGCCTTCGCGACCGCGGGAACTTATAACCAAAACGGTCAAGTTCCTCGCACTAATCAATTGACTCCACCGGGTTTTTCACCAAATCAAAATGCTAACAATTATCGAAACAATCAAGTTGGTTACCAAAGCAATCAAAGGAACAATTATAAGGGTAATAACAACTATGGGAATCAAGGGAGTAGTAGTAGCCAATTGCAAAATCAAAATCAAAACCGTAATTTTCAAAACACGAGTCAAGGTCTTCAAAATGCTCACACTAAAGAACTTCCAATGGACTTTTTGAATTACGCTACTTCAAATGATAAGATTTTGGAAAACATTCAAGAGCAATTGGCTAGTCAAGCTAGGGACACGGCTAAGAACGCAAAGGAGTTAGCTAATTTTGTTAAGGAAAATCTAGCCATGAGAAATGAATTGAAAAATGATTTTGCTAACCAAATTCGAGGTCAAAACAACAAGATAGAGCAAAGTCATGCTAGGCTTGAACAAAGAATTGACCAAAAAGCCGCTAGTCAAGATGTGAAGTTTAATAGTTTTGATGTTAAGCTTAATGCCATTTTAGAAGCCGTCATGGGGAACAAAGCCTCTACTTCGGGTAGTTTGCCTAGTAACACCGTTTCAAACCCGAAGGGAGAGATGAAAGTGATTACCACACGAAGTGGTAAGACACTTAAAGAACCGACTCCTCAACCAATTACTCCAACGGTGGAGGAAATTGAGGAAGAACCCGAGGTGGTGGTCGAAAAGGATCATATTTCAATCCCACTAAGTACCGCTCATGCCACACCTACGGTTGACCCATCACCCATTTTGGAACCCGAGATTCCAAAGGCTATGCCTATGCCCCAACCCACACCACCCTTGCCTTACCCCTCGAGACTTAGGAAGGAGAAACGACAAGAGCGCGACAACTACCAATTTGAGCTTTTTATGAAAATGTTTCGTGATTTGCACTTTAATGTGAGTTTCGCCGATGCTTTGGTCATGATGCCTCGATTTGCCGCTAACTTTAAGAGTATGTTGAACAACAAGGAGAAATTGCACCAAATGTCTAGTTGTTCGTCGGTTTATCTTAATCGCATACCTCAAAAAGTCGGTGATCCCGGTAAATTTTTGATCCCTTGTGCCATTCAAGATATGGAAGAATGCTATGCCTTGGCCGATCTTGGTGCTAGCATTAACTTGATGCCACTTGCAATCTTCAAGTCGCTCAATCTTCCTAATCTTACTCCTTCACGAATGTCTATTGAGTTGGCCGACCATTCCACGATTCTTGCATGTGGTTTGGCGGAAGACGTTTTTGTGAAAGTGGGGAAGTTCTACTATCCCGTAGACTTTATTGTTGTTGACATCCCCACGGATCCTCAAGTTCCTCTTATTTTAGGTCGTTCGTTTTTAGATACGTCTATGGCTTTAATTGATGTTCATGCTAGAAAGATCACCTTACGTTTCAACGACGAGGAACTTGTTATAAACGCAACTCAAAATTCTCAACTTTCTCATGTTTATTCCGTTGCTACCATAAACCTCGTTGATATGATCGACGTGGTTTGCGAGGAATTTTCACAAGAAGTTTTAGGGTTTGGTGATGAAGAAACTAGTGGCAATCCCACTATGTTAGATCCAATTCTTGATAATTCGACACCAACCTTCACTCCTTTCGAAGGTGGTGGTTTTACGTTGGAAGAATTCGATGTTCCACGTACTTGTGATGAAGACCTCGACAACGATGAGGACTTCTCGATTATCAAGGATTTTCTCAACGATTTCCCATTTCCTCCACCCGAGGAGGTTATGAGTATCGAGCCCAAATCTTCACTTGAGGAACCACCTATTCTCGAGTTGAAAGATTTACCTCCTCACCTCGAGTATGTCTATTTGGAGGAGGACGACAAGTTGCCGGTTATTATTGCGACAGATCTTTCGAATGATGAAAAAACCGCACTTGTCGATGTTCTTAAGGATCACAAAGGGGCGATTGCGTGGAAGTTATCCGACATTAAGGGAATCGATCCCAAGTTTTGTACACACAAAATCTTAATGGAGGAGGATTTCAAGCCAACAATCCAAAGTCAAAGGAGGGTGAACCCCAAAATTCACGACGTCATCAAAAAGGAGGTCCTTAAACTCCTTGACGCGGGAATGATTTACCCTATTTCCGATAGCCCTTGGGTGAGTCCTATTCATTGTGTCCCTAAAAAGGGAGGGATGACCGTTGTGCCAAACGATGCCAACGAGTTGATTCCCACTAGACACGTGACCGGATGGAGAGTGTGCATTGACTATTGTAAGTTGAATGAAGCCACTCGAAAAGACCATTTTCCCTTTCCCTTCATGGACCAAATGTTGGAGCGTCTTGCGGGAAACGATTTCTATTGCTTTTTAGATGGTTTTTCCGGTTACTTCCAAATTCCCATCGATCCTCGTGATCAAGAAAAAACTACGTTTACGTGTCCATATGGAACGTTTTCCTATCGTAGAATGCCATTCGGACTTTGTAATGCACCGGGAACTTTTCAACGATGCATGATGGCTATTTTTCATGATATGATCGAGAAGACGATGGAAGTCTTCATGGATGACTTTTCCGTGTTCGGTGATTCCTTCACTTCATGTTTGTCGAACCTTGAGACAATGTTAAAACGTTGTGAGGAAACCAACCTTGTGCTCAATTGGGAAAAGTGTCATTTTATGGTTAAAAGTGGAATCGTCTTAGGGCACAAGGTCTCGAAAGCGGGGATTGAGGTAGATCAAGCTAAGGTAGACGTCATCGCCAAATTACCTCATCCCAAAACCGTCAAGGGAGTTAGGAGTTTCCTAGGCCATGCGGGCTTTTATCGTCGATTCATCAAGGACTTTTCAAAGATTTCTCGACCCATTACACATCTTCTTGAAAAAGAGGCACGTTTTGTCTTTGACGAAGATTGTGTACGAGCCTTTGAGATCCTTAAAAGGAAACTTACCGAAGCTCCCATTCTTGTTGCTCCCAATTGGAACCCTTTGAACTTATGTGTGATGCAAGCGATTACGCTATTGGGGCCGTTTTGGGGCAATGTCATGATAAGCACTTCTTGCCTATTCACTATGCTAGCAAGACGATGACCGAGGCTCAACTTAAATACACTACAACGGAAAAGGAGTTCCTTGCCGTGGTGTATGCATTTGAGAAATTCCGACCTTATCTCGTCTTGACGAAATGCATAGTGTATACGGACCATTCGGCTATCAAGTATCTCATGGCAAAGCAAGATGCTAAGCCGAGATTACTTCGTTGGATTCTCCTCCTTCAAGAATTTGATCACAAAATCGTTGACAAAAAAGGAGCCGAGAATCTAGCGGCCGATCATCTCTCTCGTTTGGAAGATCCTCACCAAAGTGTTTACGAGCCCAAGGAAATCACCGAAACATTTCCGCTCGAGACACTTGGTGTAGTGAATTCCAAACTTGATTCTTCTACCCCATGGTTTGCGGATTTTGCAAATTACCATGCGGGTAACTTCATCATTAAGGGTATGACGACTCAAGAAAAACGAAAATTCTTTCGTGATGTCAAGTTCTATTTTTGGAACGACCCTTACTTGTTTCGAACTTGTGCGGATCAAATCATCCGCCGTTGTGTATTTGGCACCGAAGCTTCTAACATCCTTAGAGCTTGCCATGAGGGACCCACGGGTGGTCACCACGGTGCTAATCTCACGGCTAAAAAGGTGTTTGATGCCGGTTTCTTTTGGCCTACTATTTACCGAGATGCACAAGATCTTGTGAAGTCTTGTGATTCATGCCAACGACAAGGAAAAACCTCACAAAAAGATGAAATGCCACAAAATATCATTCAAGTATGTGAGATCTTTGACATTTGGGGCATAGACTTTATGGGGCCGTTCCCATCATCTCGTGGTAATAAGTACATTCTCGTTGCGGTTGACTACCTTTCTAAGTGGGTGGAGGCAAAGGCCTTGCCCACCAATGATGCTCGTGTGGTAGTTAAGTTCTTGAAAATTTTGTTTGCTAGGTTTGGAACCCCTCGTGCTATCATAAGCGATCATGGAACCCATTTTTGTAATGACCAATTTGAAAGGGTTCTAAGGAAATATGGGGTTACACATCGTCTTTCTACGGCTTATCACCCACAAACGAGTGGGCAAGTCGAGGTTTCAAACCGAGCATTGAAGAGGATCTTGGAGAGATCCGTGGGGGAAAACCGACAATCTTGGTCGGATAAGTTAGACGATGCTTTATGGGCCTTTAGGACCGCTCATAAGACGCCCATTGGGTGCACTCCCTATAAGCTTGTGTATGGAAAGAATTGTCATTTGCCTATCGAGTTAGAACACAAGGCTTATTGGGCCCTAAAGCATTGTAATGATGATATGGAGACCGCGGGAAAACACCGGAAAATGCAATTAAATGAATTGGATGAATTAAGGGATATTGCTTATGAAAATTCATTGATTTACAAAGAGAAAACTAAAAAGTTGCATGATTCTAAAATTAAAAACCGGGTTTTTAACATTGGGGATCAAGTTTTACTTTTTAATTCAAGATTAAAAATCTTTTCCGGTAAGTTGAAATCCCGTTGGTCCGGTCCATTCACCGTGACTCAAGTGTTTCCTTATGGGACCATCGAGCTAGCTCAAGATGATGGTCCTAACTTCAAGGTGAATGGACATAGGTAGAAGCACTACTTTGGCGGGGAAGTTCCATCCTTGAACTACCTCGACCAAGTCACCTTCCCCAATGATAATTAGTATTGAGGGGATCGAGTCGAGCTCATGACTCGGTAATCAAAAACGAGGTGCCTCGTGGGGGAGTCCCATGCTTATCCTATGTACATATTATCGCTTTCTTAGTCTAATGTAGCTTACGTGTGGGGATTCGTGCCCTTCCAACCTTTGTTCCGTGGTTGTTTGTGATATGTGGTTTTTAGATCATGATCTTCACGATTGGAGCCTCTCGTGTTCGTTTTTTGGGAGCACTCGATCGTTTGCTTTGGAGACATTTCTCAATATCCATGATATATCCTTTGATGTTCTAACCTTAGGTTTTTAGCACACTTCATAAACGGCTATTAATTTATTGGTTACAACCTTTCCATGCTAGATTAGGCATTTGACTACGTCTCTAGTATGGGGGTGTTTGCACCCCTAGACTCGAAACATTGAGGACAATGTTTAACTTTAGTATGGGGGGGGGGGGGTGAATAGATACTTGCCTTGCCAAACCTTCACGCTTTCCAAAGTTTATTGTTTTGCTTATCGTTTTGTTGCAAAATAAGGCTAAAAATGGCCAAATTTTAAAATTTTTCTCGTGTTTTATAAGTGTTTGAAGACACGAATGTAGATTTTCCGATGGCGAGAATAAGAGTAATTTTTGACTCGACCGTGCGTGTTGAGCACTTAGCTTTGATTCCTTAACTACACATTAGGCTAAGTCTCTTAAATGAGGACGAGAAATGATAGAGTTAATTATAAGTTACTATGCTAAACGTAGAGTACTCGTATTCTTTCAAAAACTCATGTGTTCTCGTTGTTTGCTTATTCTCCCTTCGCATGTAAATATTTTTTGCTTAATAAATATTGACTTAGCAGTTTAGTTAGGATTGTTGGGTTTCTAGTCTTTTCTAGTAGCTTCCGTGTAATTAAATTGGGAAGACATTAAGGTATCGCCAGCGTCACGGTTTTGAAGTATTGGCACCCGAATAATCGAAAGCTTCACCCAATAATAAGATTTCAAGTGCTCACCTAAATCTAGCAAACAATTTGAAGCCCCACAAGGCCGAAAAGTCTATGCAAAATTGAAAGTGAATCAAGCCTTAATCTTCGAAGCTTTAAAGATCCAAAATTCGCTTTAGCGTGAGGATATACGTCTTTGGCTAATAAAACCACCGATGAGGCGGATAATAAAAGGCAAGGCAAGACCGAAGTCATAATAAAAGCTTCATGGCGAAGTTGAATAAAAGATGGAGGTAAACCAAAGATAATAAGGCCCTTCCGTTAGGGGGCGTATAAAAGTCTTGGTAATAAGTCTCATGTTCAAAACCGTTATAAAACCGTGTTTATCGATTCTTCTTGTCAACTTAATTTTTTAACATCGTCGTCTATTAGGAGGGGTTATTGATTTGATGATCTTAGTTACACCGTTAGGACTCTATTTTTAGACCTAAATCTCTATTATCGCATAAGTAAAAAATGTATCCTCGTGATCATTAAGACAAAATAAAATATAAGAGATACAACTTAGGAATAATGGGAGGATAAGTACGTGATTGGGGCATATGAGTAGTGTTAGCATTACTAACTTATAATGACAATGATCTCGTTGCACGCTTGGCATGGAATTGAAGTGAAAATCGAGGACAATGAAATTATTTCTAACGAAGCATTCACGTGTTCTTATTCTATGAACCTAAACGTCCCATTTTGCGATGAAAATCATACATTATGTCTATAACACAAGTAGTAGTAATAGTAGTAGAGTAGCTAGTTTATCATTTCAATAAAGTAAATAAAAAATGAATTTTAGAGATGCTATGATACTTTATTCTAACATTGTGTGAGGGCACGGCAATGGTTTAGTATGGGGGAGTGATGAGACTGCTTTTATACATAGTCTCATCGTCCAAATTGGGCTTAAAATGCATTAAATATCATCAAAATACCCAAATATATGCTTGTGTTTGTTTCTTGTGTATTTTAGGTACGGATATTGAGAAAATGACAAAAGATCACAAGAATTATGCAAAAACGAACACGGGAAACGAAGCCGCACGATGAACCAAGCCCTAATGAAGAATTTTCCAAAGAAAACCCTTGAAGATTTGAAGAATTGTGAAGAAGGGTCCTCCAATATGGAAGAATTGACACTTTATACCCTTGTATCTTCATAATTACAAGTTTGGTCCCTAAAGTTTGTCAAAATTACAAAAGGTCCCTCAACTTTCAACAATTGGCAAGAATGGCCCCTCTACTTTGAAGTTTGGACACTTTATACCCCTAAAAATATCATTGAACATAAGTGGGGTCCCTAAAGTTTGAAGATAATACAATTATAGCCCATGAGAATTGATTAATATTGCAATATTAGTCTTATTTAACAAAAGGACTAACCATGCAATGGCAAAAGGATCAACCGTGAAATGACAAAGGACCTTGTTTGCAAAACTACTAAAGAAAGGCTGTTAGATGGAGGGACTAACTTTGCCAACCTAGAAAATTACTTAACTGGAACAAAACAAGCCATCATTAAATACCCACCCACTTTACTCATCACCAATCAACATGGGACACGTCACCCTACCCGACTTGAAAAACCCTTTTACCCATACCCATACCCCAAACCCGGTTGACCCATTGATTTTATAACACACGTTTAATATTAAACGTATTTCTCCCCTTAAACACATTTAACCCTAACTGAAAAGATCAAAACACACTTTTTCTCTATAAACCCTAAAACACCAAGTGATTAATTAACACGATTAAGATTAATTCACATGGGGTTTTTAGCAATCCATCACCCACTAAACCCATACCCAAGAGATCGCCACGTGGTATTGGTCCCCCTCCCATGGCTCACTTGTTTGAAGGAAGAAGACAAAGGATGGCAGTAGATCAAGGGTGAAGGAAGATTGCTTATTTCCCACAACAAATCCAACGTCCAGCAACAATCCATCACAGCTAGCAACATCACGGGTACCCTCTTTTGACCAAATGCATATTCAACCAAAGCATATTCTTGAAGAATAGGCGAGGGCTCATTGGGAAATTCATTAGATTAGGGTTTCTTTTTCTTTCGATTCTAGAACAATCTGAGGAGAGCTATAAATTGAGGACCGACTTGTGGTGCCCTTTTTTCTCTCTTGTCTCGGATTTTTATGTAAAAACCCCTTTTATGAATGAAAGTTTGCAGTTTTTAAATTCATCCGAGTTCCATTTTAATTTTATGTTTTATGATTTAAGTTGATGTTTTTAAATTTGTGTTGAAGTTTCCTGTTTAAGTTATTCAGTAAGTTGGTTGGAGTGAATCAAAGTTTTCCCATTTAAAATTATTTACAAGTTTCAAATATTTAGTATTTGAGTGTTCTTGAAAAGATTGTGAAAAAAAAAGTTTATTCGTTTATCTTGTGAACTTACTGAATCAAGACCATAGGTCTTGATTCTTGAATTTCTTTTTATTTCTTAGCAGCCTTATTCTCATATTGGGGTGCTTCGGTTCAGCTGTTGAACCCCAACGAACCACCCCCTCAATTCTTTATCGTCCAAGACACCCCTGCCTCACCTAGTAGTTGGTCGAGGTCAGGGGAGCATAGCTGACCCTTGTTGGATGCAAAAAAGGGTAGGTATCGCGTTCTAGTCCTTTCTTTTTTTACTTATTCCTGCTAATTGTGTAATTGATTTAGTGAGTATTTGCTTATCTAGTTTACTGGATTTATAAGTTTTAAGTTTCCTGAGTTTGGTTGAATAGTTTAAATCAGAAAGTTTACTTAGGATTGTTATTCTAGTTTAAACTGTTTAAAATTGGTAATAAAATATGCTCACTTAGGATTTAATAATAGCTTGTTGCATTGTTTAATCTTAGTCTAAGTTGGCGTGTTTTTTTAACTGAGTTTTAGTTTGAACTGATTAGTGTAAACTGAAAGTCTGCTGCTTGGGTGTCATCGGCTTAATTAGTATATGCTAGATTGGTATCTAGGATGCATGTTAGCTTGTGCTTGATAGGTGGAAGAAGTCAGTCAGTATGCTGTCTAGGAGTACCTGCGCAGCATAAGCTTGTATTAGCCTGAATTTGCGTCTGATTTGGTCATTTATATAAGTTGACTGCTGAGTGGTTAGAATTGCCTTAGGATTCGATCATTTTTGTATGCTTACTGCTTCAGAACATCAACCCGTGAGTGTTAAGTCTGTTTAAGTTTATTATTTCTGCATGATTTATTAAGTAAGTTTTGATTTGGGTTGTAATTGATTAAGTGCTTGAACCTGCCTGCTTATTGATACTTTGTTGGTGTTTTAATCAGATTGTATGCGTGTTTGTTTTGATTGCTTTTTGCTAGCTTAAAACACCCCCAACACGCCAACTGCAGGTGAGGGGTTTGTGACTGTCCAACAAGAACACAAATAGATATAAAAAAAAGGCATTTGCCCACTGAAAACAAGAAAGAAAAGGTTCCAGGTCTGAGACCTGTTTGGTTCGTTTAGGGGTGATTTAGGCTTTAATTTGACTAGTGTTTGTGTTTTTGGGGTAGTAGTTGAGTCTGTGTAACAAGTGTTTAAAAAGGAAATTTAAAAAAAAAATATTTCAAAAATTTTTGGCGTGGCCAGGACTCGAACCTGCGCCACCACTGCCAAAGCACACACACTTTACCGCTCGCCCTTGGGACTTTTACTGATAAAGTCTCAAGGGATTACCTATTTGCACCCTTTTCAGTTTGGGCTTATTCAATTAAGCCGTAGCATCATAAGCCCAACTCAGCTTATTTAATAAGCTTTGTGTCCTGTTTTCATTTTTCATAAGATAATTATATAATTTAGGACTTTTCTGGCCCAGTTTGATTTTTTTTACTTTAGTCATTTATTTTTAAATAATTTTTAAGTACCCGTATCTATTTAATTAGATTAAAAATAGCTACAGTAGGTTTTAAATTTTAGAAAAATAATTTTTAAGTTTTAATTTAATAATTTGAGGTTTACATCTAGTTAGATTTTCAAAAACTTTAATTTTTAATTTTATTTGATTTTAGGTTTTTTATTAAACTTTAAAAATTAATATAAAATTAATTAAAAGGTTTTAGGAACTTTTATTTTCATTTTTCTCTTACATTATTTTAAGTTTTTAGAAATTTTTTAGAATTTATTTTATAAACTTTTTATTTTTGGTATTATTTTAATATTATTTTATTGGTAAAAATAGAAAGAATGTTTTTTCTAGTTTTTTCATTTTTACTAGGTTAAGGACATTAAACTAGGAGTTTTGTCACTTTCCAAATATTTTTTAGACTTTTCATTTAATTTCTAGAATTAATTTAAGATTTAATACAATTTAATAGTTTTTAAGTGTTTAAAAATAATTTAATTTGGTTTTAAAATTTTTAAAAATAGTTTTTAGCTTAATTAGGTCATTTTTGAGGTTTACAAACTATAAAATCTTTTTTAGGGCTTTTTAATAATTAAAAGTGATTTTTAGGGCTTTAATTAGCATTAAAAAGTCATTATTTAATTAATTAAAAGGTTTTAGCAAGTTTGGATCTTTTGTAAACTCTTAGAATATTATTGGCGGTTTTAGTAATTTTTAGGAATTTTTAGGTTAAAATTTTAAATTTTGTAGCTTTTTGCGACTTTACGTGTACGCCTTTTTCGTCGTAGTTTAATTCGTAATCGTAACCGTCTCTTCTTTCCTTTCTCATTTCTTTCAACATAATCTCAAACAAAAATCAACTCTCAACACAACGCACTTGCCTCCTTGGGAAAACGAACTTGGACTTCATTTGGGTCATTAGTGCTCGGTTTTCCTAAACCGACACTTAATACTACCACTATTTGTACTTCCTTTTCCTAAAGGTCGTATTTTACTACATCAGTGAGCATATCACCATAAAGTTCATCCAATCCATGGTTGAATGTAACACCCCACTTTGACAAGTGGACCATTACATGATAATTATGACGTGTCATCAAACCATGCAAGGTAAATGTCTTAAAACATTAATGACCATAAAGGAAACCGAAAATAAACATCGGTTCCAAACATAAGCTCACACACAATGCATAAGTAAAGAATGTAGAATAAGGACTAAACAATGTCCAGCAAAGAAGAAGTATATAAATGCATTAAAAGAAATGGAGTCAAGGGAGCCTCCATCCTAATGCATGTACTCTTGATTGCTTAACTCTACGCTTTAGTACCTGCCGTATAGGAACATAGAAAGAAAATACGGCTGAGCAATATGCTCAGTGAACGAATATATGATAATGATATGAATAACAAAAACATAAGTAAAGTATGAAATGCAGTGGAATAATGTAAATCATGGAAAACCTAGAGTATGTGTTATAACTGGTTATATTTGAAAAGACTTATGTTTATTTTATAAAAACTGTATTTTAAATGCCCAAGAGACCATATAGGTCATGAAGGTATCAACGTGCATGGATACATATAGGGGTGACCTTGTCATTCAATTAGAGGGGTTGCCTCTAATTATAATAGTCTGGGTGGAGGGATCAGCTCCATGTAATAGATGTAGAGCACACACCATATTTACCGTGTAATCTGCTAAACATGTACTAGGATGCACCCATTCACCCTACATGATAATAATATAAAAGGCCACAATCACTCTCACCGCGGAAGAGTAATAACACCGGTGCCTCAAGTGTTAGGTTTATGGTACCTCCATTACTAGGTGAAACATGGCATGCATGTATATAGCTCAGGTAGTTTAAAATGATAACATATAAATTACTTTAAAATCTTAGTGTAAACTACTGGGGAAAACAGATGGCTGCAAACAGGGAATCCTAAATATAGGAAGAGAATGTCCTTACTAAAGGACGAAATATTCGTAGCTTATGTCCATTAATGAAAATGAAGATGAAAGCAGAAGAACTACTCCGACTTCACGAGTGCTACATAATAAATGGACATGAATGAGTTGTCTGTTTAACGTATACTTACTGATTATTAGTTTTCTTGACGTGTTTTTAACCTGTTTTACTTGTTCTTGTCTTATTTTACATGTTTTTGACTTATTTTACGGTTTCATGTTTTATCATGTGTTTCTTAGTATTTCATCTGTTCTTGGTTAGTGTATTTCATGTTTTATGTGTTATTATACTTGTTGTTTCATAATGAGTAACTTTATAAAAATAGCAGGTTTCTATATATAGTAACTTTCCAAAAATATCAGGTTTCCATATATAGTAACTTTCCAAAAATAGCAAGTTTTCATAAATAGTAAGTTTCCAAAAATAGAAAGTTTCCATAGTTAGTAAGTTTCCAAAAATAGAAAGTTTCCATAATTAGTATGTTTCCATAAATAGCATGTTTCCATAATTAGCATGTTTCCATATTTAACATGTTTCCATAAATAGTAATAAGCTTATTAAATAAGTATATCATACAAGCTATAGGTTAATAAGTATATATTATAAGCCATGATTATTAAATATAATAATATAGTAAAGTTTATTAATAATAAATACTTTAGTCTTAACATAATGATTATTAATTAATAATATAATACATGATTTTATCAGTAATTATTAATTAATAATATAACATGATTATATTAATTAAACTTTACATTTTAGATTATTGTATAATTAAATTAGAGTAAGTTGTTAATATAATTAAACCTTGGTAAAAATGAAATAGAATAATTAAGCTAAGTTCTTAATTAGTTAAATGTAACATGAACTTATACCATGAATAATTATTGTAATAATTATTATAACCTATAGTTTATTTTTAAATAAATGGTCTTGTTTAATATCATGATAATTAAATAATATAATTTTTACCCTAAGTCCTTGTTTTAAATAATTAAATTAAACCATGCATTACTTAATATATTTAACTAAATTAATAAATCATAAAATTATTTTAGCAAAAATTAACCAAACACCCCTCTTGGTGTGTTTCGGTTATACCCGGAGCCTCAAAGCCAAGCCACACCGAGACCATGAGGTCTCGGCTTCGGCTCGAACCACAAGCAACACCACAACCGCAAGGGATGTTGCTTGCTGTAACACTCTCAAGTTTCGTATCGGTACAGCGGAAGGGTCTTTCAGAGTGTTACGGGATAGCACAATAACTCCAATCATAGACAACACATAAAAATGGTTGTACGAGGTTCAACATACATTCATTCGATAAAAAGTTTTAAAGTGTACAATAGGTCCCAAATTATACAGGTCATTAAGTTAACAAAACATAGATCGAATGAACATTTTTAATATTATGTGGGCCATCAGAGTCGATCTCCATCCGGATTACCTTCAAGCACCTGAGATAAAAACATGCAAAAATCATATCAGCGAATGCCGAGTGAATTCATAGAGTTTAATAAAAACCGTTATATAAAACAATCGTTAAAATCAGAACACAAGTATAATATCAGAAGTAAGTCCTCGTATTGCTAGTCAGGCAATATATAAATCAAGCATACATCTTAAACCGTCCATGAGACCGTAGCCTCAATATTACCATAATAGGTAATACATTCATCGTTATTTGCATCGTTATTGTATTGTATATATATATATATAGGATTATTATTAGCCGCATGACATTGTTACCTTACTGTAAAAACAACGGGCCGCGAACCCGACAAACAATTTGCCCATCTAAGTTAGCGTGTCGTCACAAAAATCACGCTATGGAAATCTTCTCATACATAAATTCGCTTACCAATCAATGTGGTACGACGGGGATCAACCGTCAAGGCGCGAACTGGGGTGATCGTCCCCAAATAGTACTATCATATGCATAAGCGTCTACCAAATCCCGGTAGTTCACAATTCATGCTAATGGGACTTTGAGTGACATAACCTAACTACTAATAATCCTTTTTATATCGTTATTAGGGTCATAGCATCATTCGGGTCCATATCATTAAGCATACCATTGGGACTACTTGTGTTCTATTTTTATCAAAAACTAGCATGTTATCTCCCTCGCGGGTTTACAAATCAATTTATAAAACATTTAAAAGAGTGCGAGGCTATGAACTCACGTTGATAATGAAAGGCGGATTATAGGCTACTGGCGTGCTTCGGTCACGGAAACCTATATAAATAATAATCGGTCTTAGACTTTTGTCCGATGACTTTTATCAAAATAACAATATACATATGATGATTTTGTACATATGATGATGATCAAGTGGGTTTATATATCCTTGTTTACTCATTTTAGCGTTCATGTATTGGTAACTTTTTACTAGTTTACTAGTTTACCTATTTACCTATTTTAAGTCCAATAAGCTTATTATAAGTTCTTTAACTTGTTTTAATCCATTTTATACTTGTATTATCAGTATTTACACTTTACATGTTGGGCCCAAATGGGTTAAGCCCAATAAGTACTTTTTATAAGTGTTTAACTTATTTAGTCCAATATGCTTACTTAGCTCGTTAATGTCCGTATGTCCTATAGTTCGGGTTTTATTGGTTTTTACTTGTATTAGATACTTATATATCAGTATATGACTTTTAAAAACTTTACATTAGACGGGTTTAATCGTCTAAGTTTTAATTGGCGAAAAACGTTAATTTTACGGTAATAGCCGAAAAAGTCGTAAAAAATCAAGTTTATAGTTTTTATAACTTATAAATCTTATTCAACTACCATTTTTATAAATTGTCCATTTATTTAACCTTATCCATATTTATATAAATGAAATTCATAAGTTAGTGGGTTTTAATTTCACATTTTATACTATATAATTTGAGTGCTTATATAATAGTAATAAACATTAATTCTTCAAAATCTGATTTTTATTTTCATCTTCACCATTTTTATCATATCTAGAGTTTTACAATGAATTAGAAGCTAATTTTTGGATGGCATGAACTTCATATTATGTTCTACAATTAACTTAGTTATAGCTACTGCTCATTTTAACTTAACTATCCTTACCAGTCCCTACAAAACAGCTTATTCAGATTAGCACACTCATCTTGTTTTATGGTTATTAATCTTTTTAAGCATATTTATCAACACTTGATCCCCACACAACATTTTTATGATCATATATTCATCATATACATATACAACAAGAAAGAAAATACATTTGATCTTTACAAAAATAACAAGAGAAAATGGAAAGGATGATCTTCTTTACCAACCAAGAGTATATCTTGTTTTTGGAAGACAAGAACTTGATGAACACCACATGTATCCCCAAGATCATTAAACACCAAGAAAGTATGTTGAGAAATCAGCCCTAGGACACAAGCAAATCACCTCCTTTGTTGTTAAAATGGCCACCAAGTGATCAAGGCTTCAAGGTAACTCCATGATATAGCTAGATAACAAGTATTTTGTGGCTAGAAAAGATCAAAAGGGGTGTTTGTTCTTGAATATGGGACGGCAATGGGGATGAATTTGAGAGAGTTTTTTGTTGGTTTTGCATGAGAGAAATGGTGGTATGTGTTAGCTAGTGGTTTTTGTTAGTTTGGTGGGTAGAAACTAGCTTAAGTGTTAAGCTTAAGCTTACACTTGTAAGCTACATGTTTACATGATGCCACATCTTTGATGTGGTGTCATGTTTGGCCGTCCCATGCTATAGTGGGGTGGGATAAATTATTTGGCCCATCCCGCTAATTTACGGGTACTCCTCGATTCTAGTTTCCTCGATTTGCGTTCCCTCGGGTCGTTTCACAAAAAACGTTTTTATAAATTATGAATCAACAACACAAAACGAATCCAATAAAAATTGTCTCATAAAAAACGGAGTTCAAAAACGTAAATACGTAATCCTAAGGTTTCCGGTTTAATCGTAAAGGACACTAAATTATGCACGTAAGCCCAAATTTAAATCCGTAAATTGTGAGTTCATCAACCAACACAAAAATAAGTTTCAAAATATTATACGAGAAAATAATTCACTACCTGAAAATGTTAGATTGTCACAGCTTTTCCTCCTAAAAGGGATCAACGTCCTTGTGATCCATTTCATTTTGATGTCCGTTTCTTATTGAAATCGAAGAGGTGCGGATATTTCTTCCACATTTCATCCTCTCGTTCCCAAGTATATTCCGGTCCATGCTTTGAATTCCATCGGATCTTGACAATAGGTATCCGAATTTGTTTCAGTTTCTTTACCTCACGATCTATAACCTCTACGGGTTCTTCGATAAAATGCAACTTCCTATGTATTCGAACCTTATCCAACGAAATTTTCTCATCACTCACTGCTAGACATTTCTTCAGATTAGATACATGGAATGTGTTGTGAATACCACAAAGTTCTGGGGGTTACTCTAGTTTGTAAGCCACCGGACCTACTCTAGATAAAATCTTAAAGGGTCCAATATAACGGGGATTCAATTTTCCTCGCTTTCCAAATCTTATAACGCCTTTCCATGGCGATACTTTCAACATTACTTGGTCACCCACTTTAAACTCCATCGGCTTTCGCCGCACATCCGCGTAACTTTTCTGTCTACTACGGGCAGTGAACAACCTATTCTTAATCTGAACTATCATCTCCGTAGTCTCCCGGATCAATTCCGGTCCCGTGAGCTGGGTATCCCCAACTTCACTCCAACATACAGGATATCTACACTTCCCATACAAAGCTTCAAACGGTGCAGCCTTAATACTAGAATGGTAACTATTGTTATACGAAAACTCTGCTAACGGCAAATGTTTATCCCAATTCTTACCAAAATCTGACACACAAGCTCTCAACATATCTTCTAGTGTTTGTATCGTCCTTTCACTCTGCCCATCAGTCTGGGGGTGATAAGCAGTGCTCATGTCGAGATTCGTTCCCAAAGATCTTTGGAGAGATTTCTAAAAATTCGGTGTGAATCTAGGATCTCGATCTGAAATGATCGATACAGGCACTCCATGCTTGCATACAATATTCTCAAGGTATATACGAGTCAGCTTCTCCAGTGAGAACTGCTCTTTAACCGGAATGAAGTGTGCTGATTTGGTCAGTCTATCGACAATGACCCAAATCGAGTTGTTTCCAGATGATGTTCTAGGAAGCTTGGTGATAAAGTCCATCGTAATTCGCTCCCACTTCCATTCATGAATCTTTGGCTGTTGAAGTAGTCCTGATGGCTTTTGATGTTCCGCTTTGATTCTAGCACAAGTCAAGCATTGAAGAACATACATAGCAATGTCAGCTTTCATATTCAGCCACCAGTACAACTTCTTTAAATCATGGTACATCTTATCAGATCCCGGATGAATGGAATACTTAGATTTATGGGATTCTAACATAATCAAGTCTCTTAAGCCTCCAAACTTAGGTATCCACATACGATCTCTTAAGCATTTCACTCCATCACCTCTTACCTCTAAAGGATCTCCTTCTCCTCGGAATCCTTCATTAACAAAATTTTCCTTCTTACAAGCTTCTATTTCCGCATTTCTAATTTTCTCAGGCAAATTATTGTGCACGGTCAAGACTAGAGAACGTACCCTGATAGGCTCTCTATCTTTCCTTCTTAATGCATCGGCAACAACATTGGCTTTTCATGGGTGATATTTTATATCACAATCATAATCACTTAACAACTCTATCCATCTTCGCTGCCTCATGTTCAATTCCTTTTGATCGAGAATATACTGTAGGCTTTTGTGATCGGTGAATACCGTACACTTGGTGCCATACAGATAATGTCTCCACAACCTAAGAGCAAAGACTACAGCTCCTAACTCAAGATCATGAGTAGTATAATTCTCCTCATTCTTCCTTAACTGCCTAGAAGCATAAGCTATCACTTTCTCTCGCTGCATCAAAACAGCTCCATAGCCTCTAAGAGATGCATCACAATACACTACAAAATCTTCACTCCCGTCGGGTAATGATAAGATTGACGCACTACATAATTTTTGCTTCAATGTCTAAAATGCTCCATCTTCATCACTTCCCCAAACGAAATGTTTATTCTTCTGGGTAAGCTTAGTCAAGGGTTTAGCTATCAAAGAAAATTCTTTAATGAATCGACTATAATAGCCAGCCAATCCTAAGAACTGTCGCACTTTCGTTGGCGTTGTCGGTGCAGACCAATTCTTAATGGATTCAACCTTTGCAGGATCAACATGAATTCCATCTTTGTTAATCACATGACCAAGAAACTGCACAGAATCTAACCAGAAATCACATTTCGAAAACTTAGCATACAACTTTTCATCCTTCAACAAATTCAAAACAATCCTCAAATGTTCTCTATGTTCATCTTCATTCTTAGAATAGATTAGAATATCGTCAATAAACACAATCACAAATTTATCCAAGTAGGGCTTGCACACTCGATTCATTAAATCCATGAAAACCGCAGGTGCGTTAGTTAACCCAAATGGCATTACTTGAAATTCATAGTGTCCATAACGAGTTCTAAATGCAGTTATAGGAATATCTTCTTCACGGACGCGAAGTTCGTGATATCCTGACCGCAAATCTATCTTAGAATACACACTAGATCCTTGTAGTTGATCAAACAAATCATCAATCCTAGGTAAAGGATATCGATTTTTAATTGTCAACTTATTTAGTTCCCTATAATCAATGCACATACGGAAAGATCCATCCTTCTTCTTAACGAACAAGACTGGAGCTCTCCAAGGCGACGAGCTCGGTCGAATAAAACCTTTATCAGACAACTCCTTAACTTGCTCAGATAACTCCTTTAATTCAGAAGGGGCTAATCGGTAAGGCGCACGTGCCACCGGTGCAGCACCAGAAATTAAATCGATTCGAAACTCTACTTGCCTTATCGGTGGAAGTCCAGGTAAATCTTTAGGAAATACCTCAGGAAATTCACAAATAATAGGTACATCTTCCAATCGTTTCTCCTTAGACTCATTCCCGGTCACTTGAGCTAAGAATAACTCACAACCGTTCCTGATGTACTTTTGGACTTTAATACATGAAACGATTTTCAAACGGGATTCACTTCGATTACGATCAATTACTAACGTTCTATTCCTAAGAGGAATCTTAACCTTCTTCTCTCCACATAAAATAGTAGCATTATTCAACGACAACCAATCCATACCAATAATAATATCAAAACTACCTAATTCTATCAACATCAAATAAATCGGAAAGGAATAGTTCAAGAGATTTAGAGAGCATCCTTCTAATAGCTTATTAGTTTTCACTAATCTACCATCAGCTAATTCCACCTCGTAACTGGTATTTATCTCAACAGGTTCAATGTCAATAAGGGCACTAAATTTAGTGGATACAAAGCTCCTATCATCACCCAAATCAAATAAAGCAACAACATAATGATTGTTGAGTAAAAACGTACCGGTAACGACATTCAGATCCTCTTTCTTCACCTCAATTGTTCCAAGTTGATAGACACCACCCTGGGGGTTTCTTCCAGGTACAATCGCTTTCAACTTGGGGCATTCCGATTTCCTATGATCTTCTTCATTACAGTTGAAGCAAATGGTTCCCTTCTTACACCTTTCAACCTTGTGTCCAAGATTTCCGCAATTTCGGCACTTCCAGCAGTCGCCAGCATGCCTCTTGTTGCCACACTTAGGACATCTATCATCGTTGCGCGGTGTGTTGTTGGTAAGAGCATTTGCATTCCCCTTTCTCTGGTTCTGACGGCGATTGAAATTGTTCCTATTATCACCTCTATCTACACGATCACCGTCTCCCTTTCTTTTCTCACCAACACGGGCTTCATCTTCCCTATCCTGAATTATCTGTCCAATGAGTTGGTAAGCCATTCGAACAACATCATCAATGGTCAGTGGTTTAGATGATGTCACGTCCCCCTAGATATTCCTGGTCAACCCTTTGTTATATTGCTCAATTCGGATCTCTCCGGGTTCCACCAATCGAGGTCATAGCAAGGCCAACTCATGGAATCGGTTTGTGTAACTATCAATGTCCACACCTTTCATTCTCAACTCTTGTTTTAACCTAATAATCACACTACGGGGACAAAACTCCAAAGTCATCCACTTCTTAATTTCAGCCCAAGGAGTAGCATTAGCAGCATCAATACCCATTAAAGCAATTCTCCCGTTCCACCAAGTCAACGCACGACCTTTAAGAGTAGCCATAGCAAAAGTCACCTTATCTTCCTCCTTACACTTACTAATCCGAAACACCGACTCAATCTTCTCAATCCACTGGCTTAATCCTACATCACCTTCAGTTCCATTAAAAGGTAGAGGTTCACACTTCATGAATGTCACATAAGTACAACCACCAACTTCAGGTGCATTAGTTCCAAGTCCTCCTACATTTCCTCCAGCATTAGCATTCACATTATTATCATTCACATTCACATTAGTACCGTCAATTCCACTACCGCCAGCTCCACTACTGCCAGCTCCACTACCGCCAGCTCCACTACCGCCAGCTTCATTTCTAGCATTTGCCATAAATTCAGTCATAGATGCGGTAACTTGCTCCGTAATAATCCTACGTACATCATCCTCAGTCACAGCCTTCTTGGGCGACATAGTTCTATAATTTCACAATTTCAAAGTATTAAGCATTCACCCAACAAGGATTCATATAATATGGATTGAATTCATAATCAAGATACAAATAAGGCACACTATGGAATTCAAGACAAGATACATATTTCATTCGATTTGAAACAAAAGCATTGTCTTAGTTACATCCCATATCAAAGTTCTAGCACTATATATACTCAAAGTTCGTGCCAAGTCTACTACTAACAAGTCGGTTCAGTCAAAGCTACAAAAGTACAAAAGATACAAAGGTCACTACTAAATACAAACTGGTCTACTGAGAACCGCCAGATGGTCCATCATCCATCGTCTTCTGTATCTTTGTCGGACGATCACTAGACACATCTTCAGCTGGGCGCTTACGGATCACTCCTCTTTCAACCATGTTAGCATAAAATCTACTATTCCAACCCACGGATATATTCAACTCCTTTTCAGCTTTCTCACGCATCGCACGAGCTACACTCAACTGAATCTCCATAGAATTTACCTTTTTCTTCATAGCAGCAAACTCACCACTTTCTAACACCGATAACCTCCTAAAAGCCTCATTCAAAACACGCTCTACATCAGTCAAATCCAAACTAAGCAATTCCCGCTCTTTCTCACCAACCTTAGTCTTCGACTCCAAATAAGCAACATGAGTTTGAACAACACCTAATCCAATCTCTGTCATACTACTCTTAACACAGGAAGCATTTAGATCACGTCTCAAGGCCCATGGTGCAAGACCATCAATATGAGTAGCCTCTCGAGTACTAGACGACTCTCCTATCACACGTCTACGAGTAGCAATACCATCAGTACCGTCAGGTGCATTATCATCCTCATCCTCCTATGATTCAGAATCAGATTCAGACGATTCAGACATTTCATCCCTAGATAGCTCAACCTCAGAATCAGACAAATAAACTGGTGGGGGTAAAGGCTCGACCTCTGGAACATCATATGGATAAATAAGCTCAGCTTCCTCATCGTTATCAACCTCATCGTCTATACCTACATCCTCCTCGACATCCTCGTCGTCAATCTCATCATCTAAATTATCTAACCCAATCTCATCATCATTCTCAATAACAACATTATCAATCTCATTTTCTACCATATCAACCTGAGGGGCAATCTGATCTTCTAGTCCTACCTCGGGCTCGGGATCCTCAAATGGTTCCTCCTCATCATCCATATCATAATCTACTAAGTCTAAATAAGGATCATCATCTACATTAGGTTCGGGAATATCATGGTTCTCTACAGGAATATTAGGGTCAGCCATGACAATCTGCATTTATATATATATCTCGTATTAGGATAACATACTATTTAAACAATCACATACTGAAACCACGATATATACATATATATAAATTAAATTATATATATCAAAATATATATCTTCTCAATAGGGCTTGTTGGTAACGTCGGAGATCTCTAGCACCGTTATAGTCAAAAGATTTTTTAAATATTTTCTCAAATGTTCATTGTCAAAAGATTTTGAAAAGTTTTGTTCAAAACCTTGGTTTTTAAAATCTTTTGTTCTCTATAACGAGAGCTCTGGTACCAAACTGTAACACACTCAATTTTCGTATCGGTACAGCGGAAGGGTCTTTCAGAGTGTTACGGGATAGCACAATAACTCCAATCATAGACAACACATAAAAATGGTTGTACAAGGTTCAACATACATTCATTCGATAAAAAGTTTTAAAGTGTACAACAGGTCCCAAATTATACAGGTCATTAAGTTTAAAAAACATAGATCGAATGAACATTTTTAATATTATGTGGGCCATAAGAGTCGATCTCCATCCGGATTACCTTCAAGCACCTGAGATAAAAACATGCAAAAATCATATCAGCGAATGCCGAGTGAATTCATAGAGTTTAATAAAAACCGTTATATAAAAAAATCGTTAAAATCAGAACACAAGTATAATATCGGAAGTAAGTCCTCGTATTGCTAGTCAGGCAATATATAAATCAAGCATACACCTTAAACCGTCCATGAGACCGTAGCCTCAATATTACCATAATAGGTAATACATTCATCGTTATTTGCATCGTTATTGTATTGTATATATATATATATAGGATTATTATTAGCCGCATGACATTTCTACCTTACTGTGAAAACAACGGGCCGCGAACCCGACAAACAATTTGCCCATCTAAGTTAGCGTGTCGTCACAAAAATCACGCTATGGAAATCTTCTCATACATAGATTCGCTTACCAATCAATGTGGTACGACGGGGATCAAACGTCAAGGCGCGAACTGGGGTGATCGTCCCCAAATATTACTATCATATGTATAAGCGCCTACTAAATCCCGGTAGTTCACAATTCATGCTAATGGGACTTTGAGTGACATAACCTAACTACTAATAATCCTTTTTATATCGTTATTAGGGTCATAGCATCATTCGGGTCCATATCATTAAGCAAACCATCAGGACTACTTGTGTTCTATTTTTATCAAAAACTAGCATGTTATCTCCCTCGCGGGTTTACAAATCATTTTATAAAACATTTAAAATAGTGCGAGGCTATGAACTCACGTTGATAATGAAAGGCGGATTATCGGCTACGGGCGTGCTTCGGTCACGGAAACCTATATAAATAATAATCGGTCTTAGACTTTTGTCCAATGACTTTTATCAAAATAACAATGTACATATGATGCTTTTGTACATATGATGATGATCAAGTGGGTTTATATATCCTTGTTTACTCATTTTTGCGTTCATGTATTGGTAACTTTTTACTAGTTTACTAGTTTTACCTATTTACCTATTTTAAGTCCAATAAGCTTATTATAAGTTCTTTAACTTGTTTTAATCCATTTTATACTTATATTATCAGTATTTACACTTTACATTTTGGGCCCAAATGGGTTAAGCCCAATAAGTACTTTTTATAAGTGTTTAACTTATTTAGTCCAATATGCTTACTTAGCTCGTTAATGTCCGTATGTCCTATAGTTCGGGTTTTATCGGTTTTTACTTGTATTAGATACTTATATATCAGTATATGACTTTTAAAAACTTTACATTAGACAGGTTTGATCGTCTAAGTTTTAATTGGCGAAAAACGTTAATTTTACGGTAATAGCCGAAAAAGTCGTAAAAATCAAGTTTATAGTTTTTATAACTTATAAATCTTATTCAACTACCATTTTTATAAATTGTCCATTTATTTAACCTTATACATATTTATATAAATGAAATTCATAAGTTAGTGGGTTTTAATTTCACATTTTATACTATATAATTTGAGTGCTTATATAATAGTAATAAACATTAATTCTTCAAAATCTGATTTTTATTTTCATCTTCACCATTTTTATCATATCTAGAGTTCTACAATAAATTAGAAGCTCATTTTTGGATGGCATGAACTTCATATTATGTGCTACAATTAACTTAGTTATAGCTACTGCTCATTTTAAGTTTAACTATCCTTAACAGTCCCTACAAAACAGCTTATTCAGATTAGCACACTCATCTTGTTTTGATCATATCTCACTCATTTTAATGATTCCATTGCATGGCAAACTCTCACATGTGTATGACATCTTTTACTTACTGTAAATGGATTCTACCATGAAAATTTATCAGTTCAAGTTTTGGTTACATACTGTTTTTATACAGCCAACAAATTAAGCATGATTTTAGCCTTGTTTCTTATGGTTATTAATCTTTTTAAGCATATTTATCAACACTTGATCCCCACACAACATTTTTATCATCATATATTCATCATATACATATACAACAAGAAAGAAAATACATTTGATCTTTACAAAAATAACAAGAGAAAATGGAAATGATGATCTTCTTTACCAACCAAGAGTATATCTTGTTTTTGGAAGACAAGAACTTGATGAACACCAAATGTATCCCCAAGATCATCAAACACCAAGAAAGTATGTTGAGAAATCAGCCCTAGGACACAAGAAAATCACCTCCTTTGTTGTTAAAATGGCCACCAAGTGATCAAGGCTTCAAGGTAACTCCATGATATAGCTAGATAACAAGTATTTTGTGGCTAGAAAAGATCAAAAGGGGTGTTTGTTCTTGAATATGGGACGGCAATGGGGATGAAGTTGAGAGAGTTTTTGGTTGGTTTTGCATTAGAGAAATGGTGGTATGTGTTAGCTAGTGGTTTTTGTTAGTTTGGTGGGTAAAAACTAGCTTAAGTGTTAAGCTTAAGCTTACACTTGTAAGCTACATGTTTACATGATGCCACATCTTTGATGTGGTGTCATGTTTGGCCGTCCCATGCTATAGTGGGGTGAGATAAATTATTTTGTCCCATCCCGCTAATTTACGGGTACTCCTCGATTCTAGTTTCCTCGATTTGCGTGCCCTCGGGTCGTTTCACAAAAAAACGTTTTTATAAATTATGAATCAACGGCACAAAACGAATCCAATAAAAATTGTCTCATAAAAAACGGAGTTCAAAAACGTAAATACGTAATCCTAAGGTTTCCGGTTTAATCGTAAAGGACGCTAAATTATGCACGTAAGCCCAAATTTAAATCCGTAAATTGTGAGTTCATCAACCAACACAAAAATAAGTTTCAAAATATTATACGAGAAAATAATTCACTACCTAAAAATGTTAGATTGTCACACTTGCCATGGCTAGACCAACGGAACCCTTGGTGCCGTTGGTTCCCCCTGCGTGCACAGCTTTCCCACTGAGAGCCATAGGGGTCTCGGTTTCCCATTGTTCGAAACAAACAGCCCCCGCTGGGGGTGTTTGGTGTTGCGGCTGGCAATGGCCAACAGCCACCGCCCCATATAAGGGTGCAGCTGGTCAAGAAACCCACCACCGAGAGTCTTTTGATTCTCGGTTTACGTGAAAACCACAACCAAACCAATCTAAATCCTGATTCCTCCATGTTTTAACCCTTTAATAAACATGTTTTATTAATTGTTTTTATGATTCATGAACAAAAGAAAAATAAAAATAAATGATTAAAAGATTTAAGATAAACCGAATGCGTGACGATTAAAGGTTTAAGATCACCGGTGTTATAACAAGGGACTAAAAATAAATTATTAATTGACGATTAAAGGTGACAATTAAGGTTAAGTTAAGATAGTGTTTTAAAACAAGGGACTAAAAGTAAATTATTAATTGTTTTTATGATTCAATTATTATATTGTGTGTGTAAAATGAGTAGAATTGGTCCCTATTTATAGTGTTGGCTGAGGAAAAATATGTGCCGCACTTCTCCAAAAGTGTGTCACACTTTGGAGGAGTGAAATGTGCACCACACTTTTAACATTGTGCGCCGCACTTTTGTGCGTCCCAGAATCTTCCATAGTGGTTTCATTTATTTTCACTTCAAGGACTCTTCATTGTATTTCTTCACTTTGCTTCTTCAAACTTTATACCTGCATGTAAAACGCAATATATTAAGTATCAAAAGCTCTTATTTATAATACAAAGTGGCATTATAATAACGGGTTGAATATGTATATTTTAATCGTTATCAAATTCCTCCACACGTAGCTATTGCTTGCCCTCTAGCAATCAAAGCGAGAAAACAAATTAGATTTTAAAAACTGTTAAGTATTGTGAAGTATAATAGGAAAATGATTAAATTTTTCTAAGTAGCAAAAACAAATGACACAATAATTTCAGCACCTCTCATGGATAGTATTTAGATTTAAGTTCACACAAATGTCACTCACAAAGGGTAAATGTAAGATAACACTCAAATAGCTCGGACATAAAATAGATAGCTACCATATGCTTGTACATGACACATAAACATAACCATTGCTGTGTGAGACCAGATAAATTTTCAAAGAAGCAAAACGTGTTAAATTATGTGGGTTTAGAAACAAAATATGCCTTGTCAAAGTCGTAGAACAAACTATACTAGAATACTTTATTCCTTCTATTTTTTTATATTTTTATTTTTTTAAGAGAACATCATATATAATTTTTACTTGACAATGGATAATGTTGTCCCTAACAATATGATGATAGATTAAAGAAATGAGATGGAAAAGATATGAATTTTAGAGAGAGAAAGTAGTGAGAGAAAGTAGAGAGAGAGATGATTAACTTATGAAATTAGATTAAGAATAATGAGATCATCCACCCTCCTAACATGCTAGGAGGGTGCTTATATAATCCACCCACATGTGGGCTTTCTTAATGGACTGTATTGTTTTGGGCCGGGCTTGAATAAATGCTTAGTACCTTGAAAGAGGTCTTTTAAGCTAACCATCAAGCCCATAATGTCACGACTATTTTAACTAACTATTACAACGTTCTAATAAATATTACAAAATAAACCTATGACCGAACATTCTTGTTTGACTCAATATTTTGAGGCTAAAAATCTCCCACAATGTGAGGTCATTCCTCTTCGATATTTGGAGTTCAATGGAGATTATGAATTTCGTCATAAATGAGTCTTGAACGTGTAATAGTAGTGTTTTTCCTTCATGCTGTGATCTTTGAGCCTTTGTCATTGTCTTTCGACTTTGTCTTTTATCTTGAGATCTTCAAATCATTCTTGACTTGTCTTTGCCAACTTGTTATCTTGTGTCTTTATCCACATGCTCATACTTTGCACAATCTTGAAACTTGCTAACAATATCCTTTGAAGAGAGGTCATTCCTCTACAGTAATTGATAAGGAATATTTTTATCATCAGAGTTGCGGAAGTCTTTAGCTTTCTTGATTGTTAAGTATGTCTTTGGGCATGAGTATGTGGTTTTGAATCTTTGAATTTGCTGAGTACACCGTAACGTCACCTTCTCGAGACAAAACTTAGACACAGACTGAATGGCTTTGACATTCGTCCTAAATCGGTAGTGTTTTACCTCCGGTCGGTGAAGACCGTTACACGATATTAAATATCGTACCTGTGATTAGGTAGATGTGACAATCTAACATTTTCAGGTAGTAAATTATTTTCTCGTATATTATTTTGAAACTTATTTTTGTGTCGGTTGATGAACTTACAATTTACGGATTTAAATTTGGGCTTACGTGCATAATTTAACGTCCTTTAGGACTAAACCGGAAACCCTAGGATTACGTATTTACGTTTTTGAACTCCGTTTTTGATGAGAAATTTTTTATTAGATTCGTTTTGTGCCGTTGATTCATAATTTATAAAAACGTTTTTCGTAAAACGACCCAAGGGCACGCAAATCGAGAAAACTAGAATCGAGGAGTACCCGCAAATTAGTAGGATGCGACAAGTTTACACTTGCCTCACCCTACTCGTGGGACGACTAAATAAGCTACACCACACCCATGAGGTGTCAACTTGTATTAAACAAGTTATACACTTGTCTTGTTTTCTCATAAACAAGCTACCAACTTAACAAAACCACTTCCTCAAACCATTTGTTCATTCATCTCATGCAAAACCACCACAAATCCTCTCTTCTCTTTTCTTCTTTGCCTTTCCAACTCAAGAACAAACACACCATTTGATCAATTTTTAACCATAATATTTTGTGTTATTCACACAAATGATGGAAAACTCTTGAAGCTTTGTTGATTGGTGGTCATTTTAACATCCAAGGAGGTGATTTGCTTGTGTCCTAGGGCTGATTTTTAAACAAGAGTTCTTGGTGATAGGTAATCTTGAAGATAGATTTGGTGTACCTCAAAGTGTTGTCATACAAAGTCAAGTTATAATCTTGGTTGGTAAACAAGATCATCCTTCCCATTTTCATTGTTATTATTGTAAATGTAAAATGTATTTTCTTTCCTAATGTATATGTATATGATGATATATGATTATTAAAATGTTGTGTGGGGATCATGTGTTGATAAACTTGGATAAAAAGATTGAAAACTACATGTAAAAAGGTTAAAATCTTGCTTAAATAAGTAGGCTGTATAAAAACAGTAAAGAAACTTATGTTAAACTGATAAAATGGCATAGATGAATTAATATATAGTAAGTATTAAGACTGGTACACATGTGAGAGTTGGCCATGCAATGGAATCATTATAATGAGTGAGATATGATCAAAACAAAATTGAAGTACCAATCTGAATAGTCTGTTTTGTATGGACTGTTAGGGACACTTAGAGATAGATTGAGCAGTATCTAAATCTAAGTTAGATGTAGTAAATAATATTAAGTTTATGTCATAAAAATATGAGCTTCTATCTCTTTGTAGAACTCAAGATATGGTAAAAATGGTGAAAGTGAAAATAAAAATCAAATTTGTGAAATAAAAGTATATAGTATAATATTAGCACTCAAGTAAATATAATATAAAATGTAAACTTAAAACCCACTAACTTATATATTACATATAAATAAGTATGTACAATAATAAATAAATGAGACATTTTATAAAAATGGCAAATTGATAAGTTTTATAAGTTATAAAACTATAAACATGAGTTTTACGTCTTTTCGGCTAAAACCGTAAAATTAACGTTTTCGTCAATTAAAACTTAGACGGTCGGACCCGTCTAATGTAAACTTTTTATAACTCATATACTGATATATAAGTACATATTAAAAGTAAAAACCGATAAAACCCGAGCTTTATAACATATGGACATTAACGGGCCAAATTAGCCTTATTGGACTATTAATCCAACTAATTTGGCTAAACACTAATGGACTTACTTATTGGGCTTAACCCACTTGGGCCCAACATGTAAGTATAGGACTGATGCTAAAAGTGTAAAATGAACTAATATAAGGTAATGGGCTTATCATGGGCTTATTGGGCCTTGCCAAGTAAAGAAGATAAACTAGTAAAACTAGTATAAAAAGTTACCAACACATAACACTATATTGAATGAATAAAGATGTACAATCCCACTTGATCATCATCATATATATAAAATCATCATATGTATACATAGCTATTATTTTCATAAAGTCATTGGACAAAATTCGAAGACCAAGTATTATTTATATAGGTTTTCGTGATCGAAGCACGCCCATAGCCGATAATCCGCCTTTCATAATCAACGTGAGTTCATAGCCTCGCACTATTTTAAATGTTTTATAAAATGATTTGTAAACCCGCGAGGGAGATAACATGCTAGTTTTTGATAAAAATAGAACACAAGTAGTCCCGATGGTATGCTTAATGATATGGACCCGAATGATGCTATGACCCAATAAATGAGATGAAATGGATTATTAGTAGTTAGGTTATGTCACTTAAAGTCCCATTAGCATGAATTGAGAACTATGGGGATTTGGTAGACGCTTATGCATATGATAGTACTATTTGGGGAAGATCACCCCAGTCCGCGCCTTGACAGTTGATCCCCGTCATACCACATTGATTGGTAAGTGAATTTATGCATGAGAAGATTTACATAGCGTGATTTTTGTGACGACACACTAACTTAGATGGGCAAATTGTTTGTCGGGTTCGCGGCCCGTTGTTTGTGATAGTAAGGTAACAATGTCACGCGGCTAATAATAATCCAATGTAATCTAAATATTCGATATGATACGATGCAAATAATGAGAATAATGTTACCTATAATGGTAATATTAAGACTACGGTCTCATGGACGGTTTAAGATGTATGCTTTAATTTATATATTGCCTGACTAGCAATACGCGGACTTACTTATGATATTATACTTGTGTTCTGATTTCAATGATTGTTTTATATAACGGTTTTATTAAACTCTATGATCTCACTCGGCATTCGCTGATATGATTTTTGCATGTTTTTATCTCAGGTGCTTGAAGGTAATTCGGATGGAGATCGACTCTGATGGCCCACATAATAATAAAATTGTTCATTCGATCTATGTTTTGTAAACTTAATGACCTGTATAATTTTGGACCTGTTGAACACTTGAAACTTTTAATTCGAATGAATGTATGTTAAACCTTGTACAACCATTTTTATGTGTTGTCTATGATTGGAGTTATTGTGCTATCCCATAACACTCTAAAGACTCGTTGTACCGATATGAAATTTGAGAGTGTTACAGTTTGGTACCAGAGCTCTCGTTATAGAGAACGAAAGATTTTAAAAATCAAGGTTTTGAACAAAACTTTTCAAAATCTTTTAACTATAAACATTTTGAGAAAATATTTGAAAAATCTTTTGACTATAACGGTGCAAAAGATCTCCGACGTTACCAACAAGCCTTATTGAGAAGATATATATATTAATATATATTTTAATTTATATATATGTTTATATCGTGGTTTCAGTATGTAACTGTTTAATAATTATTTTATGCTAATACGAGATATATATAAATGCAGATTGTCATGGCTGACCCTAATATTCCTTTAGAGAACCATGCTATTCCCGAACCTAATGTAGATGATAACCCTTATTTAGAATTAATGGATTATGATATAAATGAGGATATGGATGATGATGAGGAGGAACCATTTGAGAATCTCGATCCCGAGATAGGACTAGGAGATTAGATTGCCCCTCAGGTTGATGTTGTAGAGAATGAGAATGATAATGTTGGTATTGAGAATGATGATGAGATTGGGATAGATAATGTAGATAATGAGGATGACGACGAGGATGTCGAGGAGGAGATATGTATAGATGATGAGGTTGATGATGATGATGAGGTTGATGATGATGATGAGGCTGAGCTTATTTTCCCTTATGATGTAGCAGAGGGTGAACCCTTACCCCCTCTAGTTTATTGGTCTGATTCTAAGATTGTGCTACCTAGAGATGGATTGTCTGAATCGTTTGAATCTGATTCTGAATCAGAGAGTGATGAGGATGATGATGCACCTGATGGTATTGCTACTCGTAGACATATGATAGGAGAATCATCTAGGGTTCGAGAGGCTACTCATATTGATGGTCTTGCACCTTGGGCCTTGAGACGTGATTTAGATGCTTCCCGTGCTCAGGGTAGTATGACAGAGGTTGGATTAGGTGTTGTTCAGACTCATGTTGCTTATTTGGAGTCGAAGACTAAGGTAGGTGAGAAAGAGCGGGGATTACTTAACTTAGATTTGACTGATGTAGAGAGAGATTTGAATGAGGCGTTTAGGAGGTTATATGTGTTAGAAAGTGGCGAGTTTGCTGAAATGAAGAAAAAGGTGAATACTATGGAGATTCAGTTGAGTGTAGCTCGTGCGATGCGTGAGAAAGCTGAGAAAGAGTTGAACATATCTGTTGGTTGGAACAGTGGATTTTATGCTGAGATGGTTGAAAGAGGAGTGATTCGTAAGCGCCCAGCTGAAGATGTGTCTTGTGATCGTTCGACGAAGATACCGAAGACGATGGATGATGGACCATCTAGAGGTTCTCAGTAGAACGGTCTATCTTTAGTAGTGACCTTTGTATCTTTTGTACCTTTTGTACCTTTTGTAACTTTGACTGAACCGACTTATTAGTTAGTAGATCTGGCACGAATTTTGGGCATGTATAATGCTAGAAACTTTGATATGGGATGTAAATTAAGACAATGCGTTTGTTTCTAATCCAATGAAATATGTATCTTGTCTTGAATTCCATATTGTGCCTTATTTGTATTTTGATTATGAATTCAATCCATTTTATATGAATCCCTTATTGGGCAAATGCTTAATACTTTGAAATTGTGAAATTATAGAACCATGCCGCCCAAGAAAGTTGTGACTAAGGATGATGTACGTAGGATTATTGCGGAGCAAGTTACCACATCTATGACTGAATTTATGGAAAATGCTAGAAATGGAGCTGGCAGTGGTGGAGCTGGCGGTAATGGAGCTGGCGGTAGTGGAGCTGGCGGTACTGGAGCTGGCGGTAGTGGAATTGGTGGTACTAATGTGAATGTGAATGCTAATAATATGAATGCTAATGCTGGAGGAAATGTAGGAGGACTTGGAACTAATGCACCTGAAATTGGTGGTTGTACTTATGTGACGTTCATGAAGTGTGAACCTCTACCTTTTAATGGAACTGAAGGTGCTGTAGGATTAAGCCAGTGGATTGAGAAGATTGAGTCGGTGTTTCGGATTAGTAAGTGTAAGGAGGGAGATAAGGTGACTTTTGCTATGGCTACTCTTAAAGGTCGTGCGTTGACTTGGTGGAACGGGAGAATTGCTTTCATGGGTATTGATGTTGCTAATGCTACTCCTTGGGCTGAAATTAAGAAGTGGATGACTTTGGAGTTCTGTCCCCGTAGTGTGATCAATAGGTTATAACAAGAGTTGATTCATTTGAGAATGAAAGGTGTGGACATTGATAGCTACAGAAACCGATTCCATGAGTTGGCCTTGCTGTGTCCTCGATTGGTGGAACCCGAAGAGATCCGAATTGAGCAATATATTAAGGGGTTAACCAAGAACATCCGAGGGGACGTGACGTCATCAAAACCACTGACCATTGATGATTCTGTTCGAATGGCTTACCAAATCATTGGGCAAATAATTCAGGATAGGGAAGATGAAGCCCGTACTAGTGAGAAAAGAAAGGGTGATGGCGATCGTGTAGATAGAGGTGATAATAGGAAGAATTTCAATCGCCGTCAGAACCAGAGAAAGGGGAATGCAAATGCTCTTACCAACAACACACCGCGCAATGATGAAAAATGTCCTAAGTGTGGCAACAAGAGGCATGCTGGCGACTGCTGGAAGTGCCAAAATTGCGGAAAGCTTGGACACAAAGTTGAAGGGTGTAAGATGGGAATCATTTGCTTCAACTGTAATGAAGAAGGTCATAAGAAGTCGGATTACCCTAAGTTGAAAGCTATTGTACCTGGAAGAAACCCCCAAAGTGGTGCTTATCAACTTGGAACAGTCGAGGTGAAGAAAGAGGATCCGAATTTCGTTACTGGTACATTTTTACTCAACAATCATTATGCTGTTGCTTTATTTGATTCGGGGTGCTGATAGGAGCTTTGTATCCACTAAATTTAGTGCCCTTATTGACATTGAACATGTTTAGATAAATACCAGTTACGAGGTGGAATTGGCTGATGGTAAATTAGTGAAAACTAATAAGCTATTAGAAGGATGCTCTCTAAATCTCTCAAACTATTCCTTTCTGATTGTTTTGATGTTGATAGAATTAGGTAGTTTTGATATTATCATTTCTATGGATTGGTTATCGTTGAATAATGCTACTATTTTATGTGGAGAAAAGAAGGTTAAGATTCCTCTTAGGAATAGGACGTTAGTAATTGATGGTAATCGAGGTGAATCCCGTTTGAAAATCGTTTCATGTATTAAAGTCCAAAAATACACCAGGAACGGTTGCCAGTTATTCTTAGCTCAAGTGACCGGGAATGAGTCTAAGGAGAAATGATTGGAAGATGTACCCGTTATCTGTGAATTTCCTGAGGTATTTCCTAAATATTTACCCGGACTTCCACCGATAAGGCAAGTTAAGTTTCGAATCGATTTAATTCCTGGTGCTGCACCGGTGGCACGTGCGCCTTACCGATTAGCACCTTCTGAATTAAAGGAATTATCTGAACAACTTAAAGAGTTGTCTGGTAAAGGTTTTATTCGACCGAGCTCCAGTCTTGTTCGTTAAGAAGAAGGATGGATCTTTCAGTATGTGCATTGATTATAGGGAACTGAATAAGTTGACGATTAAAAATCGATATCCTTTACCTAGGATTGATGATTTGTTTGATCAACTACAAGGATCTAGTGTGTATTCTAAGATAGATTTGCGGTCCGGATATCACCAACTTCGCGTCCGTGAAGAAGATATTCCTATAACTGTATTTAGAACTCGTTATGGACACTATGAATTTCAAGTAATGCCATTTGGGTTAACTAACGCACCTACGGTCTTCATGGATCTAATGAATCGAGTGTACAAACCCTACTTGGACAAATTTGTGATCGTGTTTATTGATGATATTCTAATCTATTCTAAGAATGAAGATAAACATGAAGAACATTTAAGGATTATCTTGAGTTTGTTAAAGGATGAAAAGTTGTATGCTAAGTTTTCAAAACGTGATTTTTGGTTAGATTCTATGCAATTTCTTGGTCATGTGATTAACAAAGATGGAATTCATGTTGATCCTACAAAGACTGAAGTCATTAAGAATTGGTCTGCACCGACAACGCCAACGGAGGTGCGACAATTTTTAGGATTGGCTAGCTATTATAGGCGATTCATTAAAGAATTTTATTTAATAGCTAAAACCTTGACTAAGCTTACCCAGAAAAATAAATCTTTCGTTTGGGGAAGTGAAGAAGATTGAGCCTTTCAGATATTGAATCAACAATTATGTAGTACGCCAATTCTATCATTACCCGACGGAAGTGAAGATTTTGTAGTATATTGTGATGCATCTCTTAGAGGTTATGGAGCTGTTCTGATGCAACGAGAAAAAGTAATAGCTTATGCTTCTAGGCAATTAAGGAAGAATGAGGAGAATTATACTACTCATGATCTTGAGTTAGGAGCTGTAGTCTTTGCTCTTAGGTTGTGGAGACATTATCTGTATGGCACCAAGTGTAAGGTATTCACCGATCATAAAAGCCTACAGTATATTCTCGATCAAAAGGAATTGAACATGAGGCAACGAAGATGGATAGAACTGTTAAGTGATTATGATTGTGATATAAAATATCACCTAGGAAAAGCAAATGCTGTTGCCGATGCATTAAGCAGAAAAGATAGAGAGCCTATCAGGGTACGTTCTCTAGTCTTGACCGTGCACAATAATTTGCCTGAGCAAATTAGAAATGCGCAAATAGAAGCCTGTAAGAAAGAAAATTTTGTTAATGAAGGGTTTCGAGGAGAAGGAGATCCTTTAGAGGTAGAGCTGATGGAGTGAAATACTTAAGAGGTCGTATGTGGATACCTAAGTTTGGAGGCTTAAGAGATTTGATTATGTTAGAATCCCATAAATCTAAATATTCCATTCATCCTGGATTTGATAAAATGTATCATGATTTGAAGAAGTTGTACTGGTGGCCGAATATGAAAGCTGATATTGCTATGTATGTTCTTCAATGCTTGACTTGTGCTAGAGTCAAAGCTGAAAATTAAAAGCCATCAGGACTACTTCAACAGCCAAAGATTCCTGAATGGAAGTGGGAGCGAATTACGATAGACTTTATTACCAAGCTTCCTAGAACATCATCTGGAAATAACCCGATTTGGGTCATTGTCGACCGACTGACCAAATCAACACACTTCATTCCGGTCAAAGAGCAGTTCTCACAAGAGAAGCTGACTCGTATTTATCTTGAGAATGTTGTATGCAAGCATGGAGTGCCTGTATCGATCATTTCAGATCGGGATCCTAGATTCGCATCGAATTTTTGGAAATCTCTCCAAAGATCTTTGGGAACGAATCTCGACATGAGCACTGCTTATCACCCCCATACTGATGGGCAGAGTGAAAGAATGATACAAACACTAGAAGATATGTTGAGATCTTGTGTGATAGATTTTGGTAAGAATTGGGATAAACATTTGCCTTTATCATAGTTTTCATATAACAATAGTTATCATGCTAGTATTAAGGCTGCACCGTTTGAAGCTTTGTATGATAGGAAGTGCAGATCTCCTGTATGTTGGAGTGAAGTTGGGGATACCCAGCTCACGGGACCGGAATTGATCCGGGAGACTACGTAGATGATAGTTCAGATTAAGAATAGGCTGTTGACTGCCCGAAGTAGACAGAAAAGTTACGCGGATGTGCGGCGGAAACCGATGGAGTTTGAAGTGGGTGACCGAGTAATATTGAAAGTATCGCCATGGAAAGGCGTCATAAGATTTGGAAAGCGAGGGAAATTGAATCCCCGCTATATTGGACCCTTTAAAATTTTATCTAGAGTAGGTCCGGTGGCTTACAAACTAGAGTTACCCCAAGAACTTCATGGCGTTCACAACACATACTGTTGGAAATTCACTTATGTGACGGCAATTAAGAATTCCCATTAGTTATCATAGTCACACACGCATAGACTAGACTAGGAAACGCTGTATAGTTTAAGTTTCGTGTGTGACTATATATACCCCTCCTAGGCTTCCAAGGAGGGGTGTTGATTGTGTTTCATTTGCATTTTCATTTCATTTAATACATTTTCTTAACCTTTAACACACAACCTCTCTTTCTCTCAACTCAACAATGGCTTCCACCTTCCACCACCCACCTAGACCATCGGATTAGCTAAAAGCAAATCTAAAATTGGCATCAGAGCCTCGGTTCAATCCTTGGATCGTGTTTTTGTTTCGGATTTGGTGGTCTAAAATTTTTTTTGGTCCGATTTGTTAATTTTCTTGTCACGATGGTCACAGTTCTTTGTCATAATATGTTTCTTTGTCACTCAGTCCACATATCTGGTCTGAAAAGTCCATGGTTTTATCTCTTAGTCTCATATCCATATCACTGTCTCATTTTTTGTGTGATGATATTTTTATATCTGTCCAAATCTTTTATCCTATTTGTGTCACAATTTTTTTATCAATTTTTGTGTCACTGGTTATCATGTAATGGCCAAAAGTCAAAACCTGCCATATTTTTTTTAAATCTGCTAATGATTTTGTGACTGGATCTTCTGTTATTATCATTTTCTGGAAATTTTCATGCTCATGAAGATGAAAATGAAGATGAGCCCAGATTTGCCCAGAAAGTCAGATTCAGAAAAGGCAAGTTTTCAGGAAAAAGTACTTTTGGATAAGATTTCAGCTTCATGGTACAATCGCATTGAGTGTGATGGGTAGACTACGATGGTACCACTGCGATGGAACCATTGCGATGGAACCATTACGATGGAATCCATTGCGATGGTGTCCATTGCGATGGTGTCCATCTTGACTGCGATGGCCATATTGTTTTTTTACTACGATGGGTTAAAAAGTTAGACTGCGATGGCAATCTTTTTGAATGCGATGGGTTTAAACAGACTGCGATGGCTTATTATCTTGCGATGGCAAAATGTCTACGATGCAGTTTAACAAAAACGTGACCATGTAGTTTAAACTTAACACTTGACCGAAACCAACACAACCGAGTCAACTCGGTAATTACCGAGTTGACTCAGTTAACTCACTGAGTCTAATTCAACAGCCCACCTTTTATCACCTCAAAACCAAATCCAACAACAATCTATCTATCCCATCATCTCTTATCCCCATCTCCTCTAGACTCGAAAATCAGAACAAAAACTTAATTAATCTAGATATCAGATTCATCAGTTTTCGTGTTTGCACATGCAAGATCATTTACACGAAACTAAATCCATCATCACAGATCATGTATAAGGAATAACCCTCGTTAATTTTCGAATTTAAAGAATGAATACTAACAAGTGTGTTATATTCAATCTTTATTTCGATTTAAAAACACATGCAATCACGAATTGAACCTTACCCGAGATCTTTAAAGATCTTGAAGAAATTTACTTCATTATTTACCACCCAAATCTTAAATTATATTACCAATCGTTGATAGTATCTTCGATGGGATAATTAGATGAAGGTTGAAAATGAATGGATCAAAAGGAATTCATGGATCATTTGTGTTCGTGGGTCTGTATTCGCTAATTGTTTGTTTTGAGACTTGATTTTGATGAGATTAGATAGACTTGATTTTGATTTTGATGAGAAGAAAACGGAGTATGGTTAGATAAGATCGATCATGTGACTGAGGTTTTGAGGATTAGCTAAGATTTAGATGAGAGAGATGGATGTTTCAAGGTGGCTGCGTTTTGATAAGATTAGGTTAGGTTTACTATGAGATTTTTTAGGGTACATCAAACTCTTATCATATCTCTCTCTTAGTAAATGACTAACCCGGTTTGTTTTCATTGTGTGGGCTCAGTTATAGCATTTTTGTGATGACTCATATACAAATGGTATTGCATTATGCGAATGGTATTAAAATGGATGGGCCATGAAACCATTGCACAATCGCATTGGGTTAATTATTGTTTGGGCTGGATTTAAGGGACCATGAAACCATTACGTTAACATTTTGATTGAATATGGTTAATGGGTCGTATTCCATTGAATGATATAGACATGAAACTGACGGCCAAATTTATTGGTTTTATGTTATGTTTCGTGTTTATAATGACCATGTAATGAGACAAAATGATGAGACAACGTGACGAGACCATGTGACGTGATAAAGTGTTGAGAATAAATGACGAGACAAAAAGACGTGACAAAGTGACAAAACAAAGTGACGAGAATTTATTTAGACGAGACCAAGAAAAATTGGCTATATTTTTAGTGACTACGGATCTTGTGATCGGGAATTAATTATGTGAAGTTGAAGACGGATTTTTCGAAGGCGTGTATTTATTTTATCTTTGAAAGATAACTTGCTCGTGCTTAATCTTATAATGGCGACTTGTTTATCTAGTTTCCGGGTTCGGGGTGGATGGTTGATGACTTGGATAACTATCACTTAAAGGGGTTACATTGGTGTACTCAGTGTCACACGCTTAGTCGACGTGGATAATTTCAAGAGGTGTTGCTTATAGACTTCTTCAGTGATGCATTGGGTACTTAGAGATTTCCCTACCGTTCCTCATTTAACAATTGTGCAAGCTTAAGTCACAAGATCGAAGGATTCTTATTCAGTTTCACGTTTGATGTATCCGGTTCATTCTATTAGTGGTCACATCAAATTGCCTACAAGGGGTTGGTAAAGATGGCCATGGAGAGTTTATGAGTAGAGAATTTCGATCAACAGCTGATTCTCACAAAATATATAATTCATCTTATTTATTATTCTCACGAGATTTCAGGTACATGTGCGTACGATTTATTGCTGGTTCCGAGTTGCGAAACCATCAAGGGGGAAGAAGAAGACACATTGAACACACAACGAGTACACGTGATGAAATTCATACATTCTTTTGATTTGAAGACATTCCGGGATGACTGATATGAGTGTAATTACTCATATCATTTGTATCTTAAAACAATGAAATTATGCATGAAATGTGTCAAAAATGCCTTGTATATGTGTATTTCTTGTTTGATGTGTGTAGGTACCTAAGTTCGCGAAAACCGGCAATTATCGACACGAGTTTGAAGAAAAAGATCAATGAAGCCAAAATCGAGCTCGATTAAAGAGGATTTAATCATTTGTCAAGTTTATGGGCCAAGTGGGACCCACAAATGCTTATTGGGCCTGAGAGCCCAATATTGGATAAACATTTTAACACTTTTGATAATTGGGTCCAAATTCACTCAATGGCCCAAAGTGGAAGTTTAAGTCACGGATGGACAAATGCTCATTGGGCCCAAGCCCAAAATATTAAAAGGAAACGAATGGACGTTTGTTTTGGCCTTTTAGGGTTGCAAATAAACGTTTGGATATACACATTGCACATTCACTTTATCTTATTAAACGAAGAAAAATATCCCATTCGTCACACATCCTCACATTGAATAAATAAAACCTTTATTTTCACCCACACGTCACTTTCCACAAATTAAATAAGCAAACCGTTTCACCCACACACACAGTTAAATAAAAAACCTTTCGATAAGTTCTATGTCATCTTTCTTCTTCACCATAGCAAAACCAGTAACCCTAGTTACTATTCACCCAATCTTAACATCAATATATCATAATTTAACATGGGGCTTTTTATGCACACGTTTAATTCATACGTGTGGGAATAAAAACCCCATGGTTTTAGGAAGAGAGGGTATGGTGAGGCGAGGATACGTGGCGATTTTCTACTGGCTTTGACACCTCACCAATCCTTATTATCCAATCAGAGAGAAGAAAAGAAACACAACTAACACACGGATGCCACGTTGGTAATCCGTGTGCTAGTGAGTGTCATATTAACCGTCCAATCAAGGCCTCACAGGAGAGAGAAAGGAGAATAAAGATCCAAGGGCTCAGATGAATAATGGATATGCTTCAAAGATTCGGATATTCCTTCCTCAGCAAGCGCTTGGGAAGGCTATAAAAACCCCCATTTTTACTTGTAATTCATCCCTCTTTTTAGTTTTAAAGTTATTATGCTTAAATTAGTTTAGAAAAATTGTATTTCCTTTCTCAGTTTTGTACGAATGTTAATTGATTAATGAAAGTTAATTTAGTTTTTAATAGAATTGTTTATTTACTTTTCTGCTTAAACTTTAATTTTCGCAATGTATTCTGTGACTGATTTAGTATAATAATTGATGAATGTTTAAATAAGCTAATTAATAGCTTAAACTAAATATTCTAAAAACTAGACTTGGGAATAAACTTTCCCTACTGGGAAGTTTTGTTAAAAAACCAGTTTGGTTCGAGATGTGTGTTTGAATGGTGATATTGTTGGTGGATCGTTTGGTGATTAATGGTGGTTAGTTTTCCGGTTCATAAGATTGCTCAGCGCAAATCTTCTACCCAATGGTTTTCGCCAAAAGGTTTAATGTTCTTTTAAGTTATTACGTTTTTCTTTATGATATGTTTTGCTTAAATAGTTTTTAATGCTTATTGTTAGATTGGTGATTAAAGAGTCTGGGGTTTAGATTTAGCTTGTTGATAGTTGCATTAGTTAGTTATATGTTGTTAAATTTAGAGTAACGTTAAGGTTTAGCTTATGTGATATTGAATCTGTTTTTGTTGACTTACTGCTTTAAATAGTTGATATTATTTGGTTCATTCAGTAAAGTGAATGTTTTGGTGTACTGCTTATGGTAATGTTTGAACAGATTATCTGTCATCATATTGACTGAATGAGTTCTTTACAATGCTGATTGTTGCACATGAATGGTTGGCTTGCTGAGTAATTTTAATTTGATCTGCTGAGTTCATTAGTTATAGCTGCGATTTTAGATTGATAGAGATAGGATTTGTGTTTAATTTTCAATTTTAAGTTTTTGTTACTCAGTTTTTTTTAGATTCTCTTATTTTCGATTTGTGTTTCTGTTTTAATTACTGGAATTTAGGAGTAAAAATGTTATCATATATGCTAGGTTTCAGTCACTTTATGAGGACTTTTGGGTAACTAATTTGTATGCTGGTTGATTAATTCATGTTACTGCTTGTTGTATATTAGCTTTAGCTTTCTAGATTTAGATTATCCGTTTAGCCTGTCTTGTGATTTTTGTTTACTGATATATTCGTTTTGTTTTAAACTTGGTTATGATCTGCTATTTACGTTTTGATTTACTGCTTGTTGCGTTTGTTTAATTTCAAGCTTTTCAGATTTACTGATCTGATAAGTCCTCAAAAGCTGTTTCCTAACAGTTTTATAGTCCTGTGACTCTTTAGTTTTTAGTTGTCAAAAAGAATAATAACCAAAATTTGTTTTGTCCCAAATGGGTTTCGACCTCGAGACCTCTTGTTTAAAAGTCATGCGTGATAGCCATCTGGGCTACACGCTATTTTGATTTATCTTTCTCACATTTAATTAATATAGTGACATTTAGTCTAGCAGATTTTGCATTTCTAGTATTTTTTTTGAAACTAAGGTTACGTTTTTTATATAAACTTTTAATTAATGTTTTTATTAAATAAAATCTTAGTTTAAATAAAATAAATAATAAATATAATATTATGAATAAAAAATAAAAAAATATTTTTATTAAATTTAAATAGTTTAATTAGTTTAATTTTAATTAATTAGATTTTTATAACATTAGATTTAAATAAAAATAGTTTTTAAATAGATTTGTTCAAAGTAATTTTTAATAAAGTAAATTAGTTTTAAAAACTTTAATTAGATTTTTAAATAGATTAAAAGTAATTAAATAGATTTATTTTATAGATTTTTAAATAGATTGATTTTTAAATAGTTTTATATTTTAAACAAGTAATTGTTTTAGATTTAAAAATAGCGGGGTTTACGATTCATTCACTTTAGGCTAAAACTAATTAGTTTAAAATTTATAGAATTTAATTTGAGTTTAAAAACCGAAAACCAATTCAAATCGATTGTCCAAATCAAAATGAAACGTCTCAAATTCACTCGATCTTCGTGTACAACGAACTTGATTCACTCACGTGTTTAATTGAATTCGTCATTGGTATTATTAGTCTATTACTTTTTCCTAAAGGTAATTTTCTAATTCACCCTATAACGTATATCAAATTATCACTATATACTTATCTCCATACATCAAAAATTTTGGCGCCGCTGCCGGGGATCTTGTGTACGATTCGTCTTTGTGGAGATTTGTTGATCGTTGATTTGAAGACCCTTTCCGTCCTCGGAAAGTTTTGTTATTTTCTTATTATATAGTATGTATCGTTTTTATGAAAAATATCAAAAATAATCTTCTTAATCCTCTATCATGTTTAATTCTTTTTCTCACCACCCTCTAAATTTTAATTCTTCCATGAATTCCTTCGTCGATTGTGTTGGGTGTGGAGAACCGTTATATGGTTTTTTACCATGTCGGTGGTGCACGTGTGAGCGTTGTGGAAATGAATTACGTCACGATATACGCGTTGGATTTTGTCCTTATTGTAATGAGATTACTTCATGTGAAAATCCGAATTTTTCGAATAATTCTCTCGATTTCAATCCACCTCCACACCCTACATACGAGACACCCTCGTGTGAGTTTTGTGGAAACGATTCTCATTTTGGTGATGATTGTTCGCATCGATTCTCGCTTAATTACGAGCAAGAACCGAGCTACAATCAAAACTTTAATGATAATTGTTATCCACAAGATTTACCGAGTTTATCACAACAATATCTTTGTTGTGAGTATTGTGGAGGTCCTCACAAGTGTTTTTGTTGTCAACCGAGAGATCAAAATTTTTATGAGCCTAATCCTTGCTATAATTCGATTCCTTCCGGTTTTGACCAATCTCCACAATACTCTTTCGATATTGAAGGATTTGAAACAATTAATCAAAGAAATGTTGAAATTGTTGAAAAAAGTATTGAAGATTTGTTGCTTGAAAAGAGACAAATTAATCAAGAGATTAATGACATTACAAATGAATTAGGAAGTCGTCGATTTCATGGAGGAATAATTGATGAGGGATTTAAACGAGATTGTGAACTTAAGATTAGACAACTTTCGCAAGATTATAATGGTTTAAGCATTGAAATTCGAGAGAAAGAACGAGCTCAAGCGGAAGCAAAATCTCTTGCTAATCGTGAACTCGAGCGTTCTCTTCTTTTGGATGATGATGAGGATAGTGGTATTTCTTTGCGAGATCTTATTGCTCTACATCCTTCGTCTAGTGCTATTGTGCTTCCTTTTCGTATATTGCCGGCTATTGAGCCCGAGGATTCTTCCATCCTAGATGATGAGGAAATCTCTCATGACATCACCACTCCTATTCATGATTCTTCCATCGTGGAACCCGAAAATTCTCTAAGCAAGGGGGACGAGCATATTAGCACTATTCTTTTTCAAAACCCGAGAGAGTTTGACGGTATTTCTAATGAGATGTGTGATTTACCACATTGTCATGACTCGATTTCTTCCATTCACTTTGATATTTTCTCCAATTCTAATGATGAAAATTGTGATGGAAATGAAGATTTTGAGGATGATTCTACTTCTAGTGAATTTTCTAATGAGGAGTTCTCCGATGAACTTTCTTATAAAGATGATATTCACGACTCGGATTTTGAGGGGTTTACCGATGAACCTACTCTTCTTCACCTATTTCCACCGGGAAATGAGGATGATAGTGATCCGTTTTATGAGAGGTTCACTTTTGAACTTGCTCCTTTAGACCCATTTCCACCGGGAAATGAGGTTGATTTGACTATTCCGATCCTTGAGAAGTTCTCCGATAAACTTACTCATTTAGATGTGGAAGACGTGATTCTCCGCGAGAAGTTATCAAACGTCTATCTTCTCATTTCTAGGATCGAGGCTTTGAATTCTAAGCCTATTAGAAAGTCTTTCTCTCCATCTCCTATTCCCGTTGAGGATAGTGATCCGCTTATGGAGGAGATTGATACTTTTCTTGCTTCTCATGATTCGATACCACCGGGTGTTGATGATATCGACCCGGAGGGGGACGCTCTCTTTTTAGAGAATTTACTTGATAATGATTTCGTCCAAAGTCCTCCTCCCACCCACTTTGACCTTAATGTGCGGGTTTTTCATGTGTCTCATATTGAGTACCATGACCCTATTGATCACATTCCTAAGGGTGAAATGGTCGTTAAAGCTAAGAATGTTGATTCCACTATGGATGAAACTTTTATCCCACCATTACCATGTGCTTTCTATGATCTTAAATTAGCATGGGGGGACGACACCGTGTTGTCCTTTCCTTTCTCCACCGAGGACGAGGTATTCGACCCCGGAATCGTTGATTTAGGGAAATCTCGGCCTTTCACCGATGCAATAATTAAAAGACTATTCGATCATCTTGGTGCGAGTTTATCTCGGGGAGCATGCTACATCTATACCATTATTTGTGACTTCTATCTCTTTTTAGAGATTCGTGTTGGAGTTTCATCCTTTTTTTGTCATCGGACAACGAGGATGTAATCTTTGACCCCGGCATCGTGCTTTATCATGGATTCTATTCCATTATGCCGGTTTTCACCTCTTTCCCTAAGGACCAATGAATGCGGGGATCGAGTCGAGCTCATGACTCGGTGAACAAAAACGAGGTGCCTTGTGGGGGAGTCCTATACATTCTATCTTCTTTCTATTTTCTAACACTAATAAGGCTTGATCTTTCAAGCCCGTGCTCGTGTTTTGTTGTGTTGTGATCGACCCTAATCATTGAAGACTCTCGTGTTCGGTTTTTGCCGGTCCACTTGATCTTCCATTCTTTGATTGCCAAAAAGGGGCACACTCTTTATCCCTTGATTTTTGTCGACTAACGTTTTATCTTGAGGCATAATTAATAAACGGCTTATAGATTTGCGTGCTCTTTCCATGCTAGGAATTTGCATTAGACTCTTCGTGTTTTAGCAAGGGGGTGTTACTCTTGAGCTAAGAAACATTGAGGACAATGTTTGGTTTTAGCATGGGGGAGTCAATCGATATAATCGCTTGTTATTGCTTTTGTCGTGTCCAAACGTAATTGTTTTTCTCATTTTTCAATAAAATTTTAAATTTTTTGTGTTATTTTTAAGTTTTAATAAATAAAATAAGTGCTTTTGACACAAATGTAGGCTTTCCTTTGGTGAAAATAAGAATAGTTTTTGACTCGACTCGGTTTTTAACCTTAGCTTTTCCTTAACGTATTTAAATTAAGTTTTGCTAGGCTATTATATAGGGAGCTTTAAAACGCAAAAGTCTTAATTCATACGAGTTAAGAACAAGAACTTTTCGCAAGCTCCTATAATTGATCCTAGAAAGTCGTTTATCAAAGGAACTTTAAAACACAAATTCTAAAACTTGAAAAAGTATAAGAAGATGCAAGATCCTATAGATGACTTGAAAACCCAAAACTTTGATTTAATAGGCTAAGTATCCATTGATTTCACATTCTTGAAATTTTACAATATGGAGAACAAGATATGATAGAGCCAATTATAAGTTTGGTATTCTTTCAGGAATTTATGTGAGTTAATTATAAGCCTATTCTCCCATCGCTTGTTAATAAATTTATCTGCAATAAATAAGGTTGTACGATTTAAAAAGTTACTTAGCTTCTAGCCCAAGATCGTTTAAAAGTTGCTCGGTATGGATCAGAGTTCATAGCCAAGGCGTAACTTATTGAAGCGGGATGCGAAGATTGGCGAGTCCAAAAAGGTCCTAACAAGACATGAGGGCTATATTTTATTGCTAAAGATCCCAAGTGATGTGAAGAATCATTTATCAAAAATCAATATGAAGGATCGAGACACACGACGAAAAGCAAATACTCCCCAAAAGTCATGGAGAAGTCTATCCAAAAAGGCCCTAACAAGGTATGAGGATAAATGAAGCCAAGTACAAAAAGGAGGCGGATCGTTGTATATCAAAATCCCAAATAAAGATTGGAGAAAAATGAAGAAGTCGTGGTCCAAGTATGAATCTCTCAAAACTTCAAGTGAAGAAATTCCTATATGAAGAGAAGACCATTATTTCATGAACGTCTCTCAAGGTCTGAAGTATAAAGTCGCTGCCAAATATCGGTCCAAGAAAGGTCTCAAATCGCGAAGCAAGTTATGCCAAGATATGAACTTTATGAGGTCCCGAGAAGCAGTTTTAAAAGATTTTGTCCTTTAGCTAACTATTGATTAAATCGTTCACTTTATTATCGGCCTAATAAATTATCGAAATAAGTCAACAATGCATCCTCGTGATCATTCAAGACAACAATAAAATATAAGAGATACACCTAGGAATAAGGGAGTCTAAGTGAATAATTGGCCCACATGAGTTCGTGTTAGTTTGCTAACTTATAATAACAATGATCTTGTTTTTGCACTTGGCATGGAAAAGTGAAAAGTCGAGGACGATGAATCTATTTGAGGTTTTATGATCCTTAAAGTTATTTTTCAATAATTAAAGCAATACATTATGTCTTTACAAAATAAAAGTCAAAAGTTGAATAATGGTGTAGTTAGTGTTTTATTTTATCATTACGTGAGGACACGGCAATTGCTTAGCAAGGGGGAGTTTGATATGAGTGATTTTACTCATATCAATTGTATCTTAAAACGAACAATAATTCCATAAAATCAATAGAAAATGCCTTGTATTCGCTTGTTTTGTTGTTCCGTGTGTGTAGGTACACAAACATCAAAAAGATCACAAGAACCGACAAAATCTGGCACGAGATTGAAGATGTTATCAAAAGCCAAAGCCGGGATTCGAGTTTTATCAAAGTTTGGGTCTTGGTGGGTCCCACATTTGGTTATTGGGCTCGAAAGCCCAATAATGAAGTTATATAGTTACTATTTGGGTTGAAGTCCAATAAAGCCCATTTAAACTATATACGGATGGATACCATTTCTTGGACCCAAAGCCCAACAGCAAAAACAAAAGATAAGACGAAGAAAAAGATTTTTATACTTTTGGGAGTCAAAATCTACGGTCAAAAAGAATAAAAAGAAGAAAAAAAAGAAACAAGAGAAAAGAAAAAGATGTCGACTGAAAGGATTTTGGGGGAATAACAACCCAACATATAAACCCTAGAAATTAGGGGTTTCTTCAAATCAAATCGCGAGTAGCTATCACGTTTGGATTTTAGAGATTAAGGGGAAGAAGGGGGCGTGTCTACACTCAGATTCCTAGTACTAAGCTCCAACGTGGCGTTTCATTGCGTCACATCTAAATCCCTATTGGTTGAATCACTATCATTCAGTGAAGGTTCCAATCAAAGCTTGCCAAGTCAGCAAGAAACTAGCACACCTTGTGCCACAGTGGCAATCCGTGTGCACAAGGGTGTATCTCAACCGTTGGATCGAAACAACCAAGAGAGAGAAGAAGATAGAGATGATCGAAGGGTCAAGATCAACGCATCACCAACAAATCACCCCTCGTTTTAGCTATAAAACCCCATTTCAAAATCAGTAATGATTATCCCTTTTTCTTTCTTTTAATTTCATAATGTTAATTTAGTATTAAATTAATGTAATTTCTTTTTAAAAAAGTATTGTAATGGTTAACTTGAATTAATAAAATTGATTTTCTGTCTCATTCTTTATCTCGTGTTTAATATTTTTGTTGAAAATGTATCTATTTTAAATTGATGTTATGAATATCATTTTTTCATATAAACTCTCGTTATAGTTTATGTGAATGAATTTAAGAATGATTAGGGGAAAAGTTTAACCAACTGCTAAACTTAATATGATTGTTGGATCGATTTGGTTCATGGTATTTAAATGTCGTTTGGTGATTCGGTAAAGATGGTGGTTCGGGTATAGTATTCGGTCTAGCCAGTTCAACGCTGAGCTACATCTCAACGGTTTTCTTCAAAAAGGTTCTACTCCATTTTACTTATATGTTTTTAGTTTAATCTGTTTAGATATTTTAATTCATGAATTTGCAATCTGATTATACCATGTTATGATATTTGCTCAGTGTTTTCTTATTACTACTTTGATATGGAGATTGAATGAATATGTGCTTGTTAATGTATCTACTATTTCTGAATTCGATGTTGTTGTATTAGCTGAATGTGGTGTACAACCTTAGTTTGAATCTAATTATTTAACTAGAACTGATAGCCCTATATCTGTGTATAATGTGGTTAGCTGATATTAACGTGGTTCGGTTTCAGTATTTGTGTGTCATGAGCTCAGGGTTTCAAATGTCAATTTAGTGTGCTTAGCAGTTCTTCGGTTTACTGTAAAGTTAATAGATCATTCGTGCACTATTGGGGAATCTATTATTTCTGAATCAATCAAATTGAGATTAGGAATATTTGGATATGCTCCATTTATGGTTAATTTAGATAAATCTGTTTTTCTTGTTAGTGAACTGTTAGAAACATGGTAGTCGGAAGAAGTAAAATGTTTATTTATTCTTCTAGATCAAGTAGTCATTGGAGAGGTCTGCTAGATTGTAGTAAGATTCGTTTTTGCTACTGATGTCTTCTAGTCTGCTGATATTGTGCTATGTAATTTAAGTACATGTTTGGGTAATTTGACTGATTGGCCGCATATTTCTTAAATCGGTTTGATTGTTATTAATAAAGGTAAGTGTTCTTTGATTTTCGTGAGATGATAATACTGATGTTTTAAATTAGAATATGTAGTTAAGGTTTGAATCTGCTTTGTTAGACGAGTAATATGCTGCGTGAATCTGGATTTAGGAACTTGCTGAAAGTTTGATTACTGAGTAATTTGTTGTTCCAGCTGATTGTAGTGTTTTTGTATTTTCCGCTAGGATTTTTGGCCAGGGTGTTTTTGAGATCAGTTTTTCTTTCTTCTGATATAAGTTGACTTGTTGGTTTGGATTTCTGTAAATTGATTTGATGTCATGAATATCAGAGTTCATGGGAGTTTATATTTGGCAATTTGTCTTGTCTGTTATTTCACTATTATGTTACCATGAATTGACTTGTTACTGTTGTGAATTAGTGACTGGAAAATCCGAATTGAATGTTTAAATCAGCTTTTAATAGATTAAGTGTCGATTAGCTTTGGATAGGGTGGGAGAATTTTAGTAGTTAACTGATTTTAATCTTTTACTAAACCTGTGATGTTTTAATATTGTAGTTACTATTAATTTTGTTGCTTAAAATTTAAATCTGTTTGGTTTTGAAATCTGTTGTCCAAAAGTAAAAGTTCCATAAATATGTCTCTAGCAGGTCTCGAACTCGAGACCTGCATGTTATAGGGTGTACGCCTTAACCATCTGGGCTATAGGCTTATTTGGTTTTATAATCGCTACATGTGATTATTATATTCAGTGGTTTTATAACTTTCACTTTTAAATTAAATGGACGTTTTTATTAATACATTTCTAGTTTAAAAAGTCAATTGAAAAATATATAATTGCTTTTAATTTTTGTTTAATTTAATTTAGAAATGAAAATATTAGTTTAAATAAATTTATTTAGAGTAAAATAATAAAAATAAAAATAAAAATGTTTTTTAATTAGTTATAAATATTTGATTTTAAAGTAGAGTTTAATTAAATTAGTTTTATAAATATATTTTTTTGATAAAAAGTAAAAGATACTTTTAAATAGATTTTATTAATTTTTAGATTTTTTAAATTTGTTTAAATAATTTAAAATTACTTTTAGATAGATAGTTTAAATTTTAAAATTGATTTTTAATAGAATGTTTATTTTTAAATAGTCTAATTGTCTATTTTTTTATAATCATCTTTAGATAGAATAATTCGGGTTTACAATTCATGCACCTAGGTAAAAATTGTAGGAGTAATTTTAGAATAAAATCTAAAACCAAATTCAAATCGATTGTCCAAATCAAAATAAAACGTCTCAAATTCACTCGATCTTCGTGTACAACGAACTTGGTTCATCACGTGTTTAATTGAATCCGTCATTGGTAATATTAGTCTATTACTTTTTCCTAAAGGTAATTTTCTAATTTACCCTATAACGTATCTCAAATTATCACTTATACTATCAACGACACATCAGTGAGCATCAGCCAACATAGTCCTAGCTGCTTCTATGAGGGTTCTATTCTTTCTCTCAGCTATCCCATTTTGTTGTGGGGTTCTAGCTACACTTAACTGTCTAGTAATCCCTTTCTTGGCACAAAAATCATCTAACAACTTATTTCTAAACTCACCACCATTGTCACTTATAAGTATCTTAACCTCATTACCAGACTTCTTTTCTATTTGGGTAATGAAGTTAATCAAAGTATCAGCAGTGTCACTTTTCAAAGCTAAAAAGAAAGTCCAAGTAAATCTAGAAAAGTCATCAGTGATGACAAAACAGTAAGATTTACCATTTAAGCTTTATATATTAGTTGGACCAAACAAGTCAATATGCAGCAAGTGAAGTGGTTTAGAACTAGAGTGCACTGGTTTAGACTTAAATGAGACCTTGTGTTGTTTGCCTTTAAGGCATGCAACACAAGAGTGGTCATTGTGGAAAGCCTTTTCAGGCAAACCATCAACTAAACCATGTCTCACAAGTCTGTTTATATTTATAAAATTAATGTGCCCTAATCTTCTGTGCCAAAGATTACTCTCATCAACCGAAGCCTTAGCATATAGACATGACAGATTATTATTCATCCTAATCCCATTAAGATTCACATTATAAATGTCCTTATGCCTAGGTGTTATATAATCAATGAATTTCTCATCTGGTATTTTAAAATCTTTGCTCAACACCAACCATTCAGTATTAGTAAAAAGAACCTTATTTTTGTTATCACAAACTTGTGATACACTAAACAGATTATAGTCAAGTTCTTTTACCAGAAACACGTTTTTAAAACGCAAATTGTTGGTAAGAAGAGTTCATTTTCCTGTGATAGTTCCATATCCGCCTCCAAAGTAAACTTTATCACCATCCTTAATGGGAGTGAAGTTTGTGAGATAATCTTCCTTCCCAGTCATGTGCCTAGAGCATCCACTATCCCAATAGCCATAATCATTAACCTGCTTTTGAATGCCCTGAACATAAAGAAAACAAATTAGTTTTCTTTGGGAACCCAAGCCTGGGCAGACTTGGATTCATTTGGTTGTTCAACAAGAACAGACTTAGTCCTTATGACAACCCCTTGTTCATCCCTTTTTGGATTAAACACCCAGTTAACCCCAATTGGTTTTGTGATGACCTTTGAAATATAATGAAATTTGTTACAGGTCATAGAAATCCTATCTGATTTTGGGTTTTGGTCTTGCTTAGGTATCCATGTCAAGCTAGAAGAAGCTTTAGACCCCTTTCCATTTGGTTGCAAATATTTACCATTATTTGGTCTGGCAACGTTTCTGTCAGCGTTTAATTTGGTCTTGTCATTGCTGAAAATACCCTTATCAGCGTTGAACCTAGGGTTTGCTACAGGAACCATTTTCTATTAGACCATGTATTGGTCTTCTGAAAAGGTCTTTGTCCATAAGTATTAGACCCTTTAGTAAAGAATGGAGCTGGTCTAACAACTTGTGGACTTTGCTGAACAAAAGATTTAGGTTTGACAATGTTTGACTTTTTGTCAGCGTTGACCTTTGAAGCATTGGCACACTTATAGGCTAAATGTGAAAAACTTCCACAAGTATAACAGGCTTTTCTAGACATGACTCTAGGTCTAGAAGAAAAGAAGCCTGTTCTATTATCACTAATTTGGCTTTTTGGTGACCTAGGTTTTCTATACATTTCTGCATATTTAATACTAGGTTTTCTATCAACGTTTAAGCCAAGGTCAACAGTTTTGCCAGTGGTTGGGTTTGTCACTTTGATGGGTGTAGAATCATTTGGGCTGTCATAAGCATGCCACCCTTAACAAACAAGGTAGGGTTGGCTTTCTTCCATTGGTCCAAATCATTCAACTTCTGCATGTATTCCTCTACTAGGGTAAGAACTCTTGGTGGATGAATAAATTCCTGTTCTTGAAGTTCTGGTAAACCAGTCCAAGACAAGTCCTTTCTAAGGACACCATAGAAGTTCTCAGCAGGTGGTGGAACACCAGCATACTCTTTCATCCTAATCCCAGTCATATCCCTAGAATCCCTTTGTTCACTAACACATTTTTCTAGGGTTTGTGAAGCTTTATCAAATCTCTGAATTTTAAGATATATATTATCTTTATTCTTGATAGCCTCATCTAATTTAACCTGTAAATCAACATTGACTCTCTCCATGATGTTTCTAATCTCAATACTAGCATTTAAATCATGATTTAATATATTGATTTGATCTTTTAAGTCAAGCTCCATTTTCTTATACTCACCTACAGCTTTTTCAGTTTGAGTAAGGGCAAGTTGATAGTTAGATAACTTGCATCTTTCATTAACCACATCTGTTGTCAATTTTAAAACTTCTTTGTTAAGTTTTTCAGTGTTTAGACGACAACCCTTACTACAAAATGAATCATCATATACCTCATTGTCTGATGAAGATGAGGAGTGTGCCATGAGAGCATAGTGAACATGCTCTTCTTCTTCCTTTTCTGCAACCAAAGCTTTGTTCTCTTCCTCATCCTTAGCCAAGTAGCTCCAATCCCAGCCAATACCATCAATGTCTTGCATGGAAACCATAACTTTGGAATCCTGAGCCTTGATGATTTGGCTTGAGGGTTTTCCAGCATCAGATCTTCTTGGAGATCTGCATTCTCTCATAAAGTGTCTCATTCAATGACAATTATAACACTCAACCTTGGATTTATCAAATCCAGCAGTGTCCTTAGCATTAAAAGTCATATTCTTCTTGAATATTCTATTCCATCTGTTTGCTCTTATACTTGCAAGAGCCATATTCCACTTTGTGTCCATCTCCTCCAAATGCTCATCACTAATTTGCTCAAGGTCCTCATATGTAATCACTAAACCATTGGGCAATGAAGCAATGTATGCACACACTGTATCTAGATCAATACCAGCAGGCTTAACTCTTGGTGAGTCAACTTTGTATGTGTCAACGTCTGAATGTGAGGCGTTGACAAGGCTTGATCCAGCGTTGACACAAGTTGATCCAGTAACGGGGTGCATGTATGACTCCTTTTGATCAAATTGACCTTCACTATGTGAGAAGAAGGCCATATTTCCATTGGTAGACTTGCTTCCTTGATCCAAAAGAGTTTCATTCTCTATCAGCCTCAGTTTATTGTAAACATCATCAAAAGTAGAACTTTTGTGAGTGTTATTAGCATTTATAGACCTTGCTTCAATCTTCCATGCATCACCAAGACTTTTAAGAAAAGTGGTGATAATATCAACATCACCAAGCACTGTTCCCATGAAGGACAGCTTGCTTGTAATGTCAAGAAGTCTGCTTCTCACTCCACTTAGCTTCTCACTGGGTTGAGCTTTAAAAACAGCATACTCATGCAAGAGTTGCTTCTTTTCTCTTGTACAGTATCAGCATTACCACGATAAGCAACTTCAAGGGCTGCCCAAAGATCTTTTTCAGACTCATAGCTTCTATATTTGTACTGATTTTCTTGTCCCAAAGAGAGTTTGAGAATGCTTAGGATTTTCATGTCATTCCTTCTCTTTGCTATGTCCTCAGTTGAGACAGCTCTACCATCTTCAGGTTTTTCTTTTCGATCCTACTCAGTAGAGCCTTGAACATTTGTTCTTTGTAAGATGGCAGCTGCAATCTTTTGAGCTTTATTGAATGTGTTTCCATATTCAATAATTTCCCATAGGGTGTAGTCATGGATTTGTAGATACTGCTCAAAGTTAAACTTCCACAGCTCAAAATTGTCTGGGTCTAGCATGGGAATCTTGATGTTGGGGGTTGAGGATTGCCGGGAATAAATTATAGCCAATCTACTTGAGCGCTGACAAGAGTAAAACAAGCGTTGACAGGAGCAAAACAAACGCTGACAGCTCAAGCGTTGACAAGATAAAGTCAAGCGTTGATACATTGAAGACAAGCACTGATGGGAAGATATACTCTACGCGTTTATTGTATTCTAGATTACTTCTAGTAAAGATAGGAACAACAATGTATTTTCTATATTTATCTTTACCTAGAATATCTGATACGTAGATTATTGTACAAGGCTTCTTATGTCTATAAAAGAAGACCTTTAGGTTAATGTTCAATATAAGTTTTCATTCGTAAACTACTTTCATTGTAAGCAAGTTTGATATCATTAATCAAAGTGAAAGTTTGTTTATATCTTGTGTGTTCTTGTTTAAGTGTTAATTCCGCATAACACTTAGATTATCATTAACATATACAAAGGTTTCTCTAAGTGTATTACTTGATCTAATCTCGTATACATAAAGCTAAATCGATCTAAGTTTGGGATCAACAAGTGGTATCAGAGCTTCTTGAGGAACTTTTGGTCTTAAAGAACACAAGAACCCTAAAAATCACCAAAACCCTAATTTTCTCAAAAACCCTAACAACATCATGTCAAATTCAGAACTAACCTCCTCCTCCTCACCTTTACCAAACATCAAGATTCCCATGCTTGATGCAACCAACTTTGAATTGTGGAAATTCAACTTTGAGCAATATCTAGCGATCTATGACTACACACTCTGGGAGATTATTGAATATGGAAACACATTCAATAAAGCCCAAAAGATTGCTGATGCTATTTCTGGAAGAGCAGCTGTTGATGGATGTTCTGAAGAAGATAAGAAAGAAAAGCCAGAAGATGGTAGAGCTGTGTCTGCTGAAGACATAGCAAAGAAAAGGGTTGACATGAAAACCCTAAATATTCTGAAACTCTCGTTGGGACAAGAGAACCAGCATAAATATAGAGGTTATGAATCTGCTAAAGACCTTTGGGAAGCTCTTGAAGTTGCATATGGTGGCAATGCAGATACTAAGGAAGAGAAGAAGAAGCAACTCATGCATTATTATGCTGTCTTCAAGGCTCAACCTAATGAAAAGCTTAGCAGTGTGAGAAGCAGATTGCTTGATATTACAAGCAAATTGTCCTTCATGGGGACACAACTTGGTGATGTTGACATCAATGCTACTTTTCTTAAAAGTCTTGGTGAGGCGTAGAAGATTGAGGCAAGATCTATTCTTGCCAATAATACTTACAAAAGTTCCAGGTTTGATGACATCTACAACAAACTAAGACTGTTGGAAGATGAAACTCTTTTAGAGCATGGGAGCAAGTCTACCAACAGTAACATGGCCTTCTTCTCTCATAGTGAAGGTCAATTCAATCAGAAGGACTCTTGCATGCATCCAGTTACTGGATCATCATGTGTCAGCGCTGGAACAAGTCCTGTCAATGTCTCCTTTTCAGACGCTGACACATTCAATAGTGACTCACCAAGAGTTAAACCTGCTGGTTTGGATTTGGATACTGTATGTGCTTATATTGCTTCTTTGCCCAATGGTTCAGTGATTACATATGAGGACCTTGAGCAGATAAGTGATGAGCACTTGGAAGAGATAGACATTAAGTGGAACATGGCTCTTGCTAGTATAAGAGCAAACAGGTGGAACAGAAGGTTTAAGAAGAAGATGACCTTCAATGCCAAAGACACAGCTGGATTTGACAAATCCAAAGTTGAGTGCTACAACTGTCATCGTATGGGGCACTTCATGAGGGAATACAGATCTCCTAGAAGATCTGATGCTGGTAAACCCTCAAGTCAAATTGTTAAAGCTCAAGATCCTAAAGCCATGGTTGTAGTTCAAGGAATTGATGGTATGGGATGGGATTGGAGCTATCTGGCTAAGGATGTAGAAGAGGACAAAGCTTTGGTTGCTGAAATTGAAGAAGAAGAGCATGTTGAATATGCTCTCATGGCACACTCCTCCTCTTCATCTGATAATGAGGTATACGATGATGCTTTTTGTAGTAAAGGTTGTAGGTTAAACACTGAGAAACTTAACAAAGAGGTGTTAAGATTATTAAGTGATGTGAGTACTAAAAGGTGCAAACTGTCTAATTACCAACTAGCTCTCACTCAAACTAAGAAGACAGTTTTTGAATACAAGAAAATGGAATTTGACTTAAAAGATAAAATAAATATCTTAAAACATGAGTTAAATGCTAGCATGGATATTAGAAACATCATGGAAAGGGTTAATGGTGAGTTATAGGCTAAATTAGATGAAGCCATTAAAAACAAAGATAATGTTAGCCTTAAAATCCAAAGATTTGATAAGGCAACACAAACCCTAGGAGAATGTGTGGATAAACAAAGGGATCCTAAGGACGTGACTGGGATTGGGATGAAAGACTACTCTGTGGTTCCACCACCAGCTGGTGACTTCTATGGTGTCCAACAAAAGGACCTATCTTGGACTGGTTTGCCAGAACTCCAAGAGGAGGAATTCATAACTCCACCAAGAGTTGTCACCCTAGTTGAAGAGTATCAACAAAAGTTGACTGACCTGAATGAATGGAAGAAAGCTAACCCTACATTATTCTTTAAGGGTGGCTTGCTATGTGAAAGTCCTAATGAGTCAACTCCCATTAAGGTTACAAACACAATCACTGGTAAAACTGTTGACCTTGGCTCAAACACTATTAGAAAACCTAGCATTAAGTATGCAGAGATGCATAGGAATACTAGGTCACCTAAGAGCCAGGTTAGCAATGATGGAACAGGCTTCTTCTTTTCTAGACCTAGGGTTGTGTCTAGAAAAGCTTGTTACACTTGTGGTAGCTTTTCACACTTGGCATATAAGTGTGTCAACGCTCCCAAAGTCAGCGCTGACAGGAACAAAGTCAACGTTGTTAGGAAGTCAAACGTTGTCAGACCCAAACCTTGTGTGCAGCAAAGTCCACAAGTGATTAGACCTGCCCCATTCTTTGCTAGAGGGTCTAACACTCATGGACAAAGACCATTTCAAAAGACAAATACTTGGTATAATAGGCAACGGGTTTCTGTAGCAAACCCTAGATTCAACGCTGACAAGGGAAACTTCAGCGTTGACAAGACCAATTCCAATGCTGACAGAAACGTGACCAGACCTAAATATTTGCAACCACAGGGTAAGGGGTCTAAAGCTTCTTCAAGCTTAACATGGAGACCCAAGAAAGATCAAAACCCTAATGATAATGGGATTTCAATGACCTGCAATAGATTTAATTACCTTTCAAAGGTCATTACAAAACCTATTGGGGTTAACTGGGTATTTCATCCTAAGAAGGATGAACATGGGGTTGTTATGAGAACTAAGTCTGTTCTTATTGAACAACCAGATGAATCCAAGTCTTCTAAGGCTTGGGTTCCCAAAGAAAACTAATTTGTTCTTTATGTGCAGGGCATTCAAAGACAGGTCAATGATTATGGATATTGGGATAGTGGATGCTCAAGGCACATGACAGGGAAGGAAGACTATTTGACCAACTTCACTCCCATTAAGGATGGTGATAAGGTTTACTTTGGAGGCGGATATGGTACTATCACAGGTAAAGGAACCCTTCTCACCAAGAACTTGCGTTTTGAAAACGTATTTTTGGTAAAAGAACTTGATTACAATCTTTTTAGTGTATCACAAGTTTGTGATAACAAAAATAAACATCTGTTTACTGATACTGAGTGTTTGGTGTTAAGCAAGGATTATAAGATCCCTGATGAGAAATATATTGAGTATAGAACACCTAGGCATAAGGACATATACAATGTGAATCTGAATGGGATTAGAATGAATAACAATATGTCTTGTTTTTATGCTAAAGCTTCAGTAGATGAGAGTAATTTGTGGCACAGGAGACTAGGGCACATAAATTTTAAAAATATAAATAGGCTTGTGAGACTTGGCTTGGTTGATGGTTTACCTGAGAAGGCCTTCCACAATGACCACTCTTGTGTTGCATGTCTTAAAGGCAAGCAGCACAAGGTCTCATTTAAGTCCAAACAGGTGCATTATAGCTCTAGACCTCTTCATTTGCTTCATATGGACCTCTTTGGTCCAACCAATATAGAAAGCTTGAATGGAAAGTCCTATTGCTTTGTCATCACAGATGACTTTTCTAGGTTTACTTGGACCTTCTTTCTAGCTATGAAGAGTGATACAGCTGACACTTTAATTGATTTTATCACTCAGATTGAGAAGAAATCTGGCAATGAAGTTAAAATACTTAGGAGTGATAATGGTGGTGAATTTAGGAATAAAAAGTTAGATGATTTTTGTGCCAGGAAAGGAATTACTAGGCAATTTAGTATTGCCAGAACCCCACAACAAAATGGGGTTGCTGAGAAGAAAAATAGAACCCTGATTGAAGCAGCCAGAACCATGTTGGCTGATGCTCTTTTTCCTATAGCCTTTTGGGCTGAGGCTGTTAATACAGCTTGTTATGTTCAAAATAGAGCATTGGTCAACAAAAATCAGAACAAAACACCTTATGAGTTACTTTGGGGTAGAAAACCTAATATTTGTTTTCTCAGACCTTTTGGTTGTCATGTAGTAGTTTTAGATACTAGTGATGCCTTAGGAAAATTTAGTGCAAAGGTGATGAAGGCTACTTCATGGGGTATTCAGTGCAAAGCAAGGGATATAGGGTTTATCTTAAAAAGGAAAAACGTATACTTGAAAGAGTACATGTTAGGTTTTTAGAGAATAAACCTAGTGATCCTGAAAGTGGTCCTAATTGGTTGTTTGACTTGGAACCTTTATCTAGAACTTTAAATTATATGCCTGTCACTAATCCATACATTGTGAAGGTAACTTCAAATGTTGTGGAAGAACAAGTTGTTGATGTTTCAGGTACACAGGTTCATGAAAAGGTTGGATCACAAGCAGAAAAGTCATCTCCTATCCAAGAATATGTTACAATTCCCATTTAGACAGATGCTTTTGCTGCTGCTGCTGGTAAAGATAATGGTGGTCTCCAAGTACCACCAAATACAAACATGCATGGTCCTTCAGGCGCTGACAAAGGCAAATCTAGCACTGACAAGACCAATTCAAACGTTGATGGCTTAGACTTTGACAACAACAGTTCAAACGTTGTTAGCCCAAGCGCTGATAATCAAGATTCAGGCGTTGACAACACTTTTGCACATCTTTTCTCTTCCACTGTTGAACAAGGTGAACCTTCCAATTTATATGAAGAAAGTCATCCCCATGTTGATGTAAGAGAGTCTGATGAAGAAGATATTGGCAACATGGAGAATGAGGTTGAAGGTACCAGACCTTTTGAGGGAGGAGTTCTTACTTCAGTCATGAAGAATCATCATACTTCTCAAATCATTGGTGATATTATGACTCCAGTTCAGACTAGAAGATCTCATCAAGGTCTTGGTGGGTTTATTGCCAATATTCACAAGAAGGTTGATACCCCTCTTGTGCAAGCATGTTTGTTTGCCTGTTTTCTGTCACAACAGGAACCCAAAAAAATATTTGATGCTCTTAAAGAACCAAGTTGGGTGGAAGCAATGCAGGATGAGCTTCACCAATTTGCAATTCAGGATGTTTGGGAGCTGGTTGATTGTCCCAGATATGTCAAACCTATAGGGACAAGATGGCTTCTAAGAAACAAGAGAGATGAAAGAGGAATTGTGGTCAGAAACAAGCCAAGATTAGTGGCTCAGGGATATACACAAGAGGAGAGGATAGACTATGAGGAAGTCTTTGCACCAGTTGTAAGGATTGAAGCTATAAGGATCTTTTTAGCCTATGCATCCTGCATGGGCTTCACTGTCTATCAAATGGATGTCAAGAGTGCCTTCCTCTATGGAACTATTGTTGAGGAGGTATATGTGATGCAACCTCCTGGTTTTGAGGATCCAGAGAATCCAGACAAGGTGTATAGAGTCAAAAAGGCTATGTATGGACTTCATCAAGCCCCTAGAGCATGGTATGGTACTTTGTCTACCTACTTGGTGGACAATGGATTCAAGAGGGGCACCATAGATCAGACATTATTTACAAAGAAGAAAGGTAAGGATGTGTTGCTTGTTCAGGTCTATGTTGATGACATTATTTTTGGGTCTACTGATCCAAAGATGAGTGAGGATTTCTCCAAGCTTATGACAGACAAATTCAAGATGAGTGCTATGGGGGAGATGAACTTCTTTCTTGGTTTACAAGTTCAGCAGAAAGAAGATGGTATCTTCATCTCCCAGGATAAATATGTGGCTGAGATCTTGAAGAAATTTGGCTTTTCTCCACATGAAAAGAGGGCTACTACTCCTATGGATAGAGAGCACCCTTGGGGAAAGATTGGAGATGGGAAAGATGTTGATGTCAGGCACTATCGGTCCATGATTGGATCATTGATGTACCTTACAGCCTCCAGACCTGACATCATGTTTGTTGTGTGTGCTTGTGCACGCCATCAAGTGACTCCCAAAGAATGTCACCTTTATGCTGTGAAGAGGATCTTTAGGTACCTTAGATGCTATCCTAGTCTTGGTTTGTGGTACCCAAAGGATTCACCATTAGAGCTGATTGCATATTCAGACAGTGACTATGGAGGTGATAAATTTGATAGGAAATCCACAACTGGTTGATGTCAGTTTCTTGGGAGCAGGTTGATATCTTGGCAATGCAAGAAACAAACAGTGGTGGCTAATTCTACAACTAAAACTGAGTATGTGGCTGCAGCTGCTTGTTGTGGACAAGTTTTGTGGATTCAGAACCAGCTGTTGGACTATGGGTATAATTTCATGCATACCAAGATATTTGTTGACAATAACAGCATTTTATGCATCATTAAGAATCCTGTACATCATTCTAAAACTAAACACATAGAAATTAGACACCATTTTATAAGAGATTGTTTTGAAAAGGGTTTAATACAACCAGCTAGGGTTGACACAGATGAAAATGTGTCAGATTTACTAACTAAACCTTTTGATGCTGGTTGGTTTCAATACTTGGTAACAAGTATTGGAATGATCAATCTCACATAATATGTGTTTTGGAGTCTTTTTGTAAAAGTATGTACAGGATGATGCATTGTTATTAGTCTTTTTGAGGATTTAGATTTTCCACTATATTTTTCTAACACTGACAAAGGTTACTTGAACGCTAATAAGTGTTTTTGTGACGTTGTCAGCAATATAATTGTCTAACGCTGGCAAAGCTTCCCTCAACGCTGTTATGTGTTATCGGGGCGTTGTCAGCAACAAATGTTAGTTTTGTGGTTTTCAATCTAAATGTGCAGGTGGTGTTAGCAGTATACCATTGGATACAGAGTTGCTTATGGATCATTGGAGAAGCATTTGGATAAGTTTTTATTTATGGATGATGGTTGAAATTTTTAATTCCTATCTTGACATAAACTTTTATTTTCATGCATGTTTTTAGCAACTTATGTATCATAGTTTAAGGGGAGGTTTTAGGAACCTTTAGGATGTTTGGGTATCCATATGATACTCTTATCACAATTCTAGATTGTGTCCACAGGTGAGTATGAGTTAGTTTTACTAAATCATGAGGCACTATAGCATGCAAAGTTGATATACTATGCATGCTGCCAAGACATTTTTGGCCTAGAATTGGTTGTGGTCTGTTGGGAGACTTGGGAATAATTTTGTTATGGGATTTACCTGGGAGTAACAAGGAATTTTATAAGGTAACTTAGTTGTTAAGAGTTTTGGTTAGCAAGGGACACTAGAGGACTGTTATGTCTATCTTGCATAAGCAAGTGTGCATAACTGGACAGTGCTTGCCGCCCTATAATAATTATTAGCTTTTTGGTTATCTTCTCTAGGATAAATTACTTTGTTAAGGTCATTTTTCATTTTTAAACATTTTTATTTTTGGACGCTGACAAGTATATTTCCAAGCGTTGTTGTGACCAATTTAGACGCTGACATGGCTATAGGCAAACGTTGACAAGAATATAGCCATTGGGCGTTGATAGGTTGTTTTTTACCGTTGACACTCAATGGGTCCTACCCAGTTGTTACTTTTTGACATATTTTTAGGCCGTAATTTTGGGAGCAGATAAACTTCATTTAATGCATGAGATAAAATTATTCTTTTTCAATATTTTCATGATTGTGTTTTGAAAATACTTGCCTCTTTTTGGGCCAATCACATGCATTTTTCTTCTCCTATAAATTTGGCTCCTATTTTTAAACAGGGTACCTATAATTCTTGTCTAACACAATTTTCTCTTATCAACTTCATCTTCATCAATCATTTTAACAGCTTTTAACAATGGCACCAAAGTTTAAACCATCAGAATTGGAATTGGGGTTCAGAAGTCAACACAACATGATCGCGTATCTTGAAGCTGATGATACTCTGTTTCCTTAATACACACAAATGGTGGCGTATTTGAACGCATCTCCTTTTAGGTATGCTCTTTCTCATGCACCACTCATTCCTGTCACACATATTAAACAGTTTTGGAACAATGTCAGTTCTTCAACAGTTAATAGAGTGACTACATTAACTTCTATTGTTCATGGGAGACCTTGGGTGGTTACTGAGGCTTTGGTACACCAAGCTTTGCATCTTGATGATGCTGATGGTATAACCACCCTTCCCATAAGTGAAATAGAACAAGGACTAAGGGCTTTGGGTTATCCTTTTCCTGATGAAGGAACTTTAAATAAATATCTAAAACAGGAGTTTCCCCCAGCCTGGAAGTACCTCATACATGTCCTCCTACGATGTTTGAGTCCCAAATGTACTGCACACAATAAGATCAATAGATCTATTGCTAGTGCTATTGTGTGCATTGCAACTGGGCAAACATTTAATAATTCTAAAATGATTTTTGAGGGCATGTGTAAAAATAAGGGGAACAAAATAACTTTAGCTTATCCTCGATTTTTACAAATGGTTTTTGATGTTCAAGGATACTGCACAAGGGATCACAATGATTTTTATGAGATCCCTGTGCAAAAGAAAGAAATTTTTATGAAGATGAACTCACCCCCTCATCGTGACCTACCCCTCACCCCAGCTATGCTTGCTGTCATTGCAGCAGCTCAACCCCAACCAGACCCCCATCCCCAAATTGACCCAATACCTGAACCATTACCTTCACCTCAACATATGCAAATTGACCAAGACCCCTTTGACGCTGACACGTTAAATGTTGGCGTTGATATGCCTATTTCAAACGTTGACACACAACCTTCACAGACCCAAACACCCCTTAACCAAATCACATCCACCCAATCCACATCATCATCTCCACCAACACAATATAGGTTACAAAAACGCCAAAGGACTACTAGAGTGTTCTCCTCTGGTGGTCCTAGCCATGTAGCAGAGAGAACCATCACCACAAGTGTGGTTGGTGATATGGATGAGGCTGGGACTATTGGTTCTGGCTTAGTAGCTGGCCAAGACAGTCCTAACATCATTAAGACCTCATCTATGCCCAATGAATCTGACTTGGGAGGTCAAATACCCATTTTAGAAGAGGGCAGATTGGAACCAATGACTCTAATGGAATTGACGGCGGTCTGCATGAGCTTGCAAAAGCAGAATGCAGACTTGGTACAAGTTGTCAGCACACAAGGCCTTGAACTCAAGCAATTGAGGGAGAGGATTGTTATTTTGGAGACTGCTGGTGCAAGGAGAGGGATGGAGGAATCTTCCAAAGGGGAGGAAGATCACATAAATGTGAGTGATAAGGGCAGCCATGATGGTCAATCTTTGGATGTTGCTGAGGCCCTAACAAGTTTTAAGAAACAGACAGGTTTTGATACGTCCTTAGTCTCTCCTACCAACTTAAATTTATCATTTACAGCCATGTTGGAGGAAATTGCAAAAGGCGCTGAGGCAGGAAATTTGAGCGTTGACAAGGAGAATTTGGACGCTGACATAAATATTTTGGGCGCTGACACAGCAAAATTGGGCGTTGACAGACCTGCAAATGAGGGTGATGTATCCCAGTCATCATCCATCATCAAAGAGGTTTCTTCACAGGTATCACCATCTACCTTACCAACAATTGATCCATTAGATAAGGGTAAGGGTATTATGGTAGAAGAGGTTGTTCCAAAGAATGCAGCTCAAATTGAGTTTGATAGAAGGTTGGCTGCACAAATCATGGAACAAGACAGAAAGGAGGTGAAAGAGTCACCATTTGTTGTCACTTCAGAAGAGCAAGAAGGAAGTGATGGAGCTAGCTCAGACTCAAGTGTTATGATCATAGAACAGCCAGAAAGACTTGAGTATGGAGATGAGTTGGCCAAGGAGAAATTGAGAGAGTTGAAATTGCAGGTTGATTTTGATATGCCAGAGGTGGTTCAAATGTATAATGCTTGGGAAGAAAGATGTATGGAGAATCCACACTTGACCATTTCAGATCAGATATAGGGTTTGGAGATTCTTCTTAGAGTACAAAAGGATTGCCAGGTCATTTTGAAACACAAGGCAAGCAATATTCTCTCAGAGTTGAAAAGGGATAGAAGAGAGTTATACTGCATGTTGCTCAGATGTCATGGAGTAGGGTGGACTTATCAGAAGTTGAGGGCATTGACATTTGATGAGTTGGAATGTAAGGCTTATCCCATTTGGGTTAGAGTGCAGGAAGCAAACACTCTCAGACTTCTTTCTGATGAAAGAAAAGAAGAACTTACAGAGGAAATGGAGCTCAAGAAGGCAATGTTTGTTCCCAGACTAGTGAAAAAGGGAGTTCCTTTTGAGTTTCCCAAAGATATGGATCCATTACATCCAAGTGAAGCTGTCATAAGAAAGAGCCTCAAGCTCTCACCATTAGAAGCTTCAGATATGGTACAAGTGTTACCACTAGATTCCAGAAATCCAATTGTGAGCTAAGAAGAAGATGAATGTGGATTTTGGAAGATTGACAGGTATGGAAAAGAGGTGCACACTTTTACCACCCTTATATCTTTGTTTGCAAGTTTTGACAGAGAAGACTTGGTAGACCTATGGAGGTTGTTAGAGGCCAAGTATGAGGCTGAAGCACCAACTTCAGCCAATGGAATAAAATTGTGGTCCACATTCAAGAGGATGTGTGGATCAAAAGATGAGGATCATGCTATTTGGAAGGATCTTGAAGATGACCTCAGTGGTCTTTAATGGAGATTGTATTCAGCTGCTGGTGTTTATTATTTGAGTTCTACAAAGTTTGCTGAGTATCTACTTGTGGATGGTCAGTATTTCATATCCAAGGATATCTTGGAAAAGATGAAGTACTCTCAGCTGGAAATTGATTATTTAAGTGATGTGGCAAAAGACTTGATCAGATTTATTTATTACCAATATGAGAAGGTTTGTAAGATTCCTCCTAGTCCTTAATGTTTATTCAGAAACTTGATCATAAGAGTGGATATCAAGTTTAGGGGAGGATTGTTGGGAATAAATTATAGCCAATCTACTTGAGCGCTGACAAGAGTAAAACAAGCATTGACAGGAGAAAAACAAACGCTGACAGCTCAAGCGTTGACAAGATAAAGTCAAGCGTTGATACATTGAAGACAAGCACTGATGGGAAGATATACTCTACGCGTTTATTGTATTCTAGATTACTTCTAGTAAAGATAGGAACAACAATGTATTTTCTATATTTATCTTTACCTAGAATAGCTGATACGTAGACTATTGTACAAGGCTTCTTATGTCTATAAAAGAAGACCTTTAGGTTAATGTTCAATATAAGTTTTCATTCGTAAACTACTTTCATTGTAAGCAAGTTTGATATCATTAATCAAAGTGAAAGTTTGTTTATATCTTGTGTGTTCTTGTTTAAGTGTTAATTCCGCATAACACTTAGATTATCATTAACATATACAAAGGTTTCTCTAAGTGTTTTACTTGATCTAATCTCGTATACATAAAGCTAAATCGATCTAAGTTTGGGATCAACAAGGATGAGGAGGAGTTTACTTCTGGGGTAGACATGATGTTTTTAGGGTTTCTTAAAAATTAGGGTTTTTGGTGATTTAGGGTTTTTGTGTTCTTTAGATCAAAGTTTCTCAACAAGCTCTGATACCACTTGTGGAAACCTTGGTTTCCTTGATCTTTTAGCTACTAGGCATAGCCATTGTTCATATGATTATACTATCAAAGCAGAAAAGAACAATAACTATGTAACAAGGTGTTTGGGGAACAAGACACATGAATTAAACTAATGGATTGCTAATTATATTAATAATCAACAATCACTAGACGTGTATACATTAATCCCACGTCTAGTTGACACACGCTTTAGGTTTACATTGTATATGAAAGTTATGAATAAAACCTAATACCCTTGGTTCTTTTTATAGTTTAAGGATTAGGGTTTACAAGAGATAAGAATGAATAAACATGAATATCTTCTATTTAAATAACTAATACAGAATAATATTTTGCATACTTATCCTAAATAGAAGCTACCAACAATACTTGTCAATGTTGACTTCTGTCAATGCTTGAATTACACTTGATAATGCTTGGTTGTTGACTTTTGTCAATGCTTGGATTACACTTGACAATGCTTGGATTACACTTGTCAATGCTTAGACAAATTCCTTCATGTTCTCTTCGTTTTTGAGTTTCCGCCACATCAACTTTTTGACCCAACAACCAGTTGTCCCGATTGTTTGTTTATTGATTTGGACCCGAATGATTGTATGACCCGATGAATGATTATATGACCCGATGTCTGAGATAAAATGTATTATTAAAGTTAGGTTATGTCACTAAAAGTACCATTAGCATGAATTGTGAACTACCGGGATTTGGTAGACGCTTATGCATATAATAGTACTATTTGGGGACGATCACCCCAGTTCGTGCCTTGACGGTTGATCCCCGTCGTGCCACATTGATTGGTAAGCGAATTTATGTGTGAGAAGATTTTTATAGCGTGATTTTGTGATGACACGCTAACTTAGATGGGCAAATGAGTTTCGGGTTAGCTACCCGTTGTTTGTTATAGTAAGGTAGCAATGTCATGCGGCTTATAATAATCCAACAACGAAAATACTGCTATACGTATTGAATTACAATATATTGCCTGACTAGCAATACGGGGTCTTATTATCGATATTGTGTTCGCGTTTTGGTTTTACATAACCATATTTATATAACGGTTTTTATTTAACTCTATACAACGTTATAAAACGTATTGTATGATGTTTTTACGACATTGGTTCGTATAATGGTTTTGAAGGCAACAACCTATAGTATGATTTACAACAAAGATTTGTATAAAATGTTTTTGGCTTATTTTATGGCCTCCGACAAAGAACTGTACAAAATGACTTTTGATAATGATTATTTATACTGATGATTTATTAATGGTTTATTAAAGTCTATGAATTCACTCGGCGTTTTCGCTGACCTTTTCTTTTAATATGTTTTATCTCAGGTACTTGAAGGTAATTCTCGGGAAGACGACAAGAATTCATGGCCCGCACTTAAATAACAATTTCCATTCAAATGCTTTGTAAAAATTGTATGAAATACTATGACTTGGGACCTATGTACCTTGATATTTATGAATGGAAAATGCTTTATTATTAAACGACATGATTTTTATGCTTGTCTATGATTTGAGTAATGTGCTATCTCGTAACACCAACGACTCTTTCGCTGCATTAAATTGTGTAAATTTGGGGGTGTTACAGTTTCGTACCAGAGCTCTCGGTATAGAGAACAAAAGATTTTTAAAACCAAGGTTTCGAATAAAACATTTCAAAATATTTTAACTATAAAATTTTTTCTCAAAATGTCTAAAAAACTTTTGACTATAACGGTGCCGAAGAATTCCCGAGTTACCGACAAGGCCAGACTGAGAAGTGTAATTTTAATATATATATATATATATATATATATATATATATATATATATATATATATATATATATATATATATATATATATATATATATATATATATATATATATATATATATATATATATATATATATATATATATATATATATATATATATATATATATATATATATATGTTGTAGTTTGATTACATGATGGTTTGATGATTATTTTAATACTTATACGAGGTATTTATACGACGTAGATTGTTACAAGATACCCTAACTCCCCTAGTAAATCAATCGAAGCCATTCCCGTAGGAATTCTAGCTGTTCTAGATCTAAACCAAGTTGTGGATATTTATGATCACAACAAAATGGCTGATATTCGTAGAAATGTTGATATTAGTTGATTGTAATATTAAAGAAGAATTGGCAAGATTAAATCTGATATCGATGTCATGACGATCTTTCCTTATAGAGTGGAGTTTGACAAAACCTTACCACCTGGAAAGGTGTCATCTAATTCGTTGTCACCCAATTCTTAAATAGAAATCGAAAAGGTGAATATTGCACCTGAGGCTGTCATTAGAACCATTACCCAAAGGCCTCATGCCACTTATACCTTTCCGAGAGGTCTGATAGGTGTGAAAACACCCATCTTTTTACCACTTAATTACAATAACAACCGAGCCATAACGTGTATTTTATGTCATTTATGTCGGAATTATGCGTGGTTTGTGTTTTTGTTGTGATTTAGGACGAAAAGGTGAAAAGTGGAGAAAACACGGGCATTCACGGGCTTTTATCGAAGAAAAAGACGAAAGACGAAGTCAAGAAATCAAGAGTGCAAAAAGAACGGAAGTCCAAGACCAATTCTGAAGATTTATCGAAGAAAAAGTCAAAAGACGGAAGTTTACTAAAAAGCCGAAGAACTCAAGTCTTATTTATGAAGAAATGTTAAGACGAGTTAAAGAAATCCCGAGACAAAGTCATTAAAGTCCAAGTATTAAGAAGATTAACAAAGGATTAAGAAGATCAAGGACTAAAGCATGTAATTAAAGAAAGAAGAAAGAGGGAGGAAGTTTTCTAAGCTCCTCCCTAATCACCCTATATATATTTCCATTCCATTTCATTTTGTAGTTGTTGGGTGGCTTGACAAACCACCTCTTCCACCATTTTCATTTACCTGCACTTTAAATTCTTGCACCTTAATTTCATGTATTGCACCTTTAAAATTCCTTTTAATTCCAAGTAAGTTTTATTTTAATTATTGTTGAATCTTTACTTTTCTTGTTCAGTCTCCTTCTACCTTTCTTGTTTGATTTGTTCTTTGAAATTAAGGTTTTGTATGTATCAATTAAAGTTCGTTTTTCGTTCCTCGACTCACTCGAATTTGAAATCGGACTTAACTTAAGATTACTTGTTTTTGGTGACGATATCTTTTTGTATTTTTTTTAAACTATTTGAAATCAGTTTACTTAAACTATTAAAATTTAAATCTAATTAAAAAATAATAAAACTATTTTTTTTTATAAAAACATAAACTAAATAAAAATTTAACTTTATAAAAACTTGAAATGAAATCTATTTTAAACTTGAAATAAAAAAAAGTAAATAAAGCTTGAATTAAATCTAATGAAAAACTTTTAACTTAAACTTAAAACTAATTTTATAACTAATAAAAATTTAAACTAATTTTATAACAAAAATTAAAATTTATAAAAACAATGTAAATAAAATATTTTTTATCTTTTTATATTTATTAAAAACTGAATAAAGAAACTTTTATATTAAAATTTAATTAAACTAATAATATATTTAAACTACTTAAATAAAACTGCCACTAGTAAAAAAACTATATTAATTAAACATTACATAAAGAAACACAAAAAGAGATCCAGGCGAGTTGGTTGGGGCGTTTGACAGTGATGCGAGGGGTCTGGGGATCGAACCCCAGCTCTGACAAATTTTGTTATTATTTTTACTTTTTGAACTTTATACAGATCAAATGGATCTGTCGTTGTAGATCAGACAAAAGAGCAATTAATAAAAATTTTAATAAGCTAAAATAGGAACAAAAAGCAGTTAAAAAGCAGTCTAACACAAAATAACAAATAAGCTAAATCTTGATAATTTGAAAAACCAAATAAGCAATACGGCCAAACCAAAAAGCAAATAAGCAATAACAATAAGCATAAGGCAAATAAGCTGTAAATCTCTACTGAACTAAACAGATTAAAACGAATAAGCTAAAATAAAAACTGAATAAGCTAAGCAAAATGCAATAAGCAGATAAAACAAACAAATAAGCTAGAAAATATAAAAAGACAAATAAACAGGAAGATAATAAGGCAAATAAGCTAAACAACTTCAATTCCAAACAGTCCTAAACTAAAAGCTAAACAGTAACTATATCTAACCAAAATAAATCAGACAAAAAGCAGATAACAATATATGAACAAATCAGAAATTTTAAACTAAATAAACCCAAAAACAAAAGAACAGATCTATAAAATCTTAAACAAACTAACAATATTCAGATTAAATAATTCAAAAAACATTTAAAAATAAAACAATAAAACAAAATGAGATTGATATGAGAACCCGATGTCGATTCTGTTGGGAAGAAGATCGGCGCTGAGCCGTCTTTGTGACCAAATTAGACCCGAACACCACCTTAATCATCAAACATCATCATCATCTTGATCCAATCCCAATCCGAGAACCAAACAGTAGAACAGTAACCATTTAAATCTCCCAGTGGGGAAGATTATTCATCACTTAGACAGAACATAATAATACGGACGAACAGTGATATAAAAAAAATAAGGCAGATTAAAATAAAACTTAGACAGAAATATTAAAAAGATGAGACTGAATTTAATAAACTTTTCATTAATTAAAATTAAAAATTACATCAACTGAAAATTAAAATTACAATTTAAATCCTACAACTAATTTTGCATAAAAATTAAATCTAATTTAAGTCATACTCCTAAATTAATTAAAAAACTAAAAAAATAAAGAAAAAGCTATCTCAATTACAAGATGTGAGGGGTTTTATAGGCAACCCCAAATGCCTTGGTGCCCACGGTGTAGAATCTTGGCCTTTAAATTCTTCATTCTTCTTTCTCTTTCTTGATCATCGGCTGAAAATGATCCATGAGCCACGGATTGCCACCTTGTAATATTGTGATTGGAGGATTTGAGGAGATATGTGTTCCATCCAATCATAACATAGTAATAAGCCACGTCGGATTGGAGTAGAGGACCACAGGTGGTGGATATTTGCGAAAAACTTGGGGATTTAATCCCCAAGTGTGTGAATCACACGGATTTGACAAAAGCCCCAATTTTCGTGGGTAATTTTTGGTGATGGGTGATTAGGGTTTATGTAAAAATAAAAAGTGGTTGTGTGAGTTTTGGAGAGATGAAAGGAATGGGTTTCTTGTTTTTAACGTTTGATAATGGGGTGGGTAAAAAAAACGTTTTTATTTATTGAGGTGAGGTGAGTGGATTTGTTAAAGTGTGTGGGTATAAATCGTGTGGAGTGGGGTGTAGGGTAAGGTGAATGTGTGAGTTGAGGGTACCGTGTATATTGATACACGTGTGGGGGAAGGAATAAAGGTTGACTGTGTTTTTAAAATTGACCGAGCAAAATTTTCCTTGTTTGTTTTCTTTCGTTCAACATTTAGCCACCAAATGGGCTAGTGGCCCATATATTCTTTGAAAATAAGTGTTAGCAAACTTTCCATCCGTTTTATAATTTCAATTGGGCCATGAATGGGCTTTTTGCCAAATGTAAATAATCCTTACTCCTTAATGGGTTTTTGAGCCCATTTATCTAATGTGGGACCCACAAGCCCAATAATCTCCATAAAATATTAATTCCACTAAAAATGAGCTCGATTTCGGTTTTCTCGATCTTTTTCTTTAAGATCGTGTCGGTTTAGCCGGTTTTCGTGAACTTTGGCACACTTTTGGTCTTTTGACTTAGTCTTCGTCTCATTTTGGATTTTTCTTCAACTTTTGACCGTGAAATCCCGTGTTTTCTCTTCTTTTGATCATTTGTACCTATTTAAAACACAAAACACAAAACCACGCGTAATTCTGACTTTTATGATATTAAACACATGATTAGGTCTTGTTTTTCCTTGATTTTAGTGGCAAAAGGATAAGTGTTTACACACTTATTAAATCCCCTACACTTGACCATTGCAATGACCCCATGCAATGCATTATTTCAAAGCATAAAGTTACATTTTTCTCGTAATTAATCTATCTCGGCCTTTAATAATATTACTACGATGAAAAGATAAAAACTTAAAAAGAGACAAAAGTGATAACAATTTATTAACTTAAAAATCATTCGATGGAAGAAACTCGTAAAGAAATCTAAGACTTGAATTAGGGCTTTGGTGTCATGAATATTAATCACCCTCAAGTTTCACGTTCCCCATACCAAGCTTAAAAACGAGATCATTGAAACTACAAGTTAGCACAACTAACACTTACTCATGTGGTTTAATTAATCACTTAGACCCCCTTATTCCTACGGTGTATCTCATGTATTTTATTTTTGTCTTGAATGATCACGAGGATGCATTTTTGACTTATTTCGATAATTTATTAAGGCCAAAAATAAAGTGGGACGATTTAATGAATAGTTAGCTAAAGGACAAAACCTTTTAAAACTGCTTATCGAAACCTCATAAAGTTCATATCTTGGCATAACTCGTTTCACGATTTGAGACCTTTCTCGGACCGATATTTGGCTTGTACTTCAAACTTCAAATCTTGAGAGACGATCTTGAAATTATGGTCTTCTCTTCATTTTGTATACATCTTCATTAGGAGTGTAAGATGCTTCAAACGTTGACCACGACTTCTTCATTTATCCTCTTCTTTATTTAGGATTTTGATATACAACGATCCGCATCCTTTTCGGACTTGGATCTATTTATCCTCATACCTTGTTAGGGTCTTTTTGGATAGACTTCTCCATGATCTTTAGGGGAGTAATTGCTTCTCGTCGTGTGTCTTGATCCATCATATTGATTTGGATTAATGATCTTCACAATCTCTTAGGATCATTAGCAAAAAGTGAATCCTCATGCCTTGTGAGGGCCTTTTTGGACTCGGGTATCCTCATGCCTTGTTAGGGCCTGTTTGGATATGCCAATCTTCGCGTCCCGCTTCAATAAGTTATGCCTTGGCTATGAACTCTAATTAATACCGAGCAACTTTTAAACGATCTTGTGCTAGAAGCTAAGTAATTTTTCAAATCGTACAACCTTATTTATTGCAAATATATTTATTAACAAGCGATGGGAGAAAAAGCTCATAACTAACTCACATAAGTTAACGAAAGAATACCAAACTTATAATTAACTCTATCATCTCTCGTTCTCCACAATTTAAAATCTCAAGGAATGAGACTCATGGATGCTTAGCCTAATAAACCAATTAAGGTCCATATGGTTAAGGATACTAGCTAGAGTCAACTTGGATAAGTAAACTCGGGTTGAGTCAAAATATTCACGACGGGCCTAATATATCAAAAATATCTAAACTTGTTACAACTATTTTATTCATTTATTTATTTATGACTTTATTCTTGAAATGGAAAATACGATGCGATGACAAAAGGAAAGAAAATAAAAGAAAAAAAAATACTACTAGGCCAAAAAAGATCAAAATTTTGAAAAACGTTGAAACATTTAAAAATTTTCCGGTTAAATGGGGTCAAATTCATGGAAAAGCCCACTAAAATTTCGATAGAAATCCCCCCTACACTTAATATAAACATTGTCCTCAATGTTTAAGCATGTGGGAGAATAAACTCCCCTACACTTAGGACATTGAGTACGTTGTTTAAAATCGAGCTAAGGAAAGGACAACTAAAGTGATAACATTTATTTGTCTTATTTATATACAAGATTGAATCACAATAGCAAAAACTTATCGAAGGAACCGGGTACACGGGAAAACGGGAACACGGGTCTCGTCAAAAGTACCAAAAGTGGATCATCAAAGCACATGTCCCTGCACAATCACAACACACAAAACAAACAACCTACACGGCTCCCCTACACCTATTGTAGAAAATAGATAAAAGATAGATAATCGGGTTGCCTCTCGAGAAGCGCTTGTTTTTGTTAACCGAGTCACGAGCCTGACTCGACCCCGAATTAAATGGTCCATGGGGAAGCCTCGAATGTAATACCGGGATCAAAGATCTTGTCCTCGGTCCCGGAGGAACATAATAAATGAGAGGCGGGAGAATAAGTCATGAAAGGTAGAAAAGTCCTCTCAACATACGAAAAGTATGTGAGGTCGTGATCCACGGGAGGTGGGGTGGGTAAAGGAGACAAATTGTCATCCCCCAAAGAAAATGGATGGTCACTATTCGGCAAAGCCGTAAAGGTATCAATCATAGAATGGTCAATGTCACCTCCCCGGTCAAAGCATTCATCCTCATGAACGTGAATCTCTTCGATTTCTTCATCATAGATAGGCTCGTCAAACAAAGGTTTGTCGTTCCCCTCATTGAGGATTTTAGAAATTCTCTCGAAGAGATCATGATCAAGTACGAAACCATCATTCATTTGTGGGATTTGTTGATAAGTTAAATCCTCACGAATGTGGTAAACGTAATTCTCATTAGAGGAGTGTTGATTAGGTAACTCCTCGAGAATTGGATGAGAATCGATGGTAAAATCAAAAGTAATTGGCGAAGAGGCAAATGTGAATTTATCAAAATCCGAGTTCTCAAAATCAATATCAATATCAAGTTTTAAAACTCCATTTGCCTTTTCATCAATACCATGATCACAATTAAGCTCATGCGAGAAATCCAATAACACGGGATCATAAAAAGCACCTCGTGATGGAATTTCTCAATACTCGGGGTATAAAAATCATCACTAAGGAGTAAAGAATCCGCTAAATCATTAGTATCATGGTTTTCAAAAGTAGAATTAGGTAAAATAGGCGAATCATCCTCATCCGATCCCGAGGAATAATTGAAAATGTAGTCGGAATCACAAGATAACTCATCCCTATCTATAAACTCCTTAGGTGTAGGACAACTTATGGGTTCTTCTTCTATGCACTCATTATAAAGTTCTTCACACTCCTCAAAAATTGGTTTCTCAAAACATGTCTCGCTAAGAGGATTTGAAGAAAGCATAAAGTTATTTGAAGGAGTAGGCGAAGGAGTCATAAAATAAATGGTGTCATCAATGGGTAATGGAGGCTCGAGTGTAATCTCGGGAATTTCCACAATAGGTGAGCTAATAGTATCCGTGGGTGTCAACACCGGAGGGTGACTAAAACTCATGATAATCTCCGGGCCTTGTCTCTCCTTTATTGGCGGAGAGATGGAAGGATCCACAGTGGGAACATCACTACTAGTAGTGGTGTTAGCCTCAATATCAACTCTCAAAGACGGCTCAATATCAAATTGATCTTGATAGGTTTCTAAAATGAGCATGAATTTCCTATCGGTGGACTCTTGCATTTGTCTAGTAGATTCTTGCATTGCTTCCATGATTTTCTCATGTTTGGTCAATTTTTGTAAAATCAAGTCCATTTGAGGGTTGTGTATGTCCATTTGATTAAAGTTTTGAAAATTGTCGTCATTTAGAAAACCTTCATTATCTGAAAACCCTTGATTTTGAAATTCCCCATAAAACCGTTGATCATATTGTGGTGGGTCACTAGTTGTAGGAAAACTAGGGGAGCCAAAATAAGTATTAGTATCATAACACATACTTTCCTCATTATTATAAACCTCCTCATAAGTTTTGTCACAATTAAAATAAGCATGAGGCCCACCACAAGTCGTACACTCCTCGAACATAATCTTATAACGCTCTTCTTGCAATATTTCCCAAATCGGACGATTATCCATGGTAGTGTCGAAAGAAATCGAAATAACAATAATTATTATGCTACGTAATATATTATAATAAAAGAAAAATCATTTTGTATTTTTTTAGAAAAAAAAAATATATTCACAATAAAAATCGAAAGAATCGAACTAAGAAAAATAAAACTAATACGTAATATTTTTGGCGTAATACTTTTAGGAAAAAGTATTACTTTTGGATTTCTTTAATTTTTTTGGTGCAAATCTTAGGAAAGAATTTGCGTTTTTGATTTTTTAATTTTTATGTATTTTTAAGTTTTTGATTTTTTTGTATTTTTGATTTTTTTGTGCAAGAAAATTAACGTTCAAGGCGAACGGATCCCAAAATCCAAACGTCTTCACGAAAAATCGTCAATCGTACGAGCGAAGCGGCAGCGGCGCCATTTGAAATTAAGGTTTTGTATGTATCAATTAAAGTTCGTTTTCGTTCCTCAACTCACTCGAATTTGAAATCGAACTTAACGTAAGATTACTTGTTTTTGGTGACGATATCTTTTTGTATTTTTTTTAAACTATTTTAAATCAGTTTACTTAAACTATTAAAATTTAAATCTAATTAAAAAATAATAAAACTATTTTTTTTTATAAAAACATAAACTAAATAAAAATTTAACTTTATAAAAACTTGAAATGAAATCTATTTTAAACTTGAAATAAAAAAAGTAAATAAAGCTTGAATTAAATCTAATGAAAAACTTTTAACTTAAACTTAAAACTAATTTTATAACTAATAAAAATTTAAACTAATTTTATAACAAAAGTTAAAATTTACAAAAACAATGTAAATGAAATATTTTTTATCTTTTCATATTTATTAAAAACTGAATAAAGAAAACTTTTATATTAAAATTTAATTAAACTAAAAATATATTTAAACTACTTAAATAAAACTGCCACTAGTAAAAAAACTATATTAATTAAACATTGCATAAAGAAACACAAAAAGAGATCCAGACGAGTTGGTTGGGGCGTTTGACAGTGATGCGATTGGTCTGAGGATCGAACCCCAGCTCTGACAAATTTTGTTATTATTTTTACTTTTTGAACTTTATACAGATCAAATGGATCTGTCGTTGTAGATCAGACAAAAGAGCAATTAATAAAAATTTTAATAAGCTAAAATAGGAACAAAAAGCAGTTAAAAAGCAGTCTAACACAAAATAACAAATAAGCTAAATCTTGATAATCTGAAAACCAAATAAGCAATACGGCCAAACCAAAAAGCAAATAAGCAATAACAATAAGCATAAGGCAAATAAGCTGTAAATCTCTACTGAACTAAACAGATTAAAACGAATAAGCTAAAATAAAAACTGAATAAGCTAAGCAAAATGCAATAAGCAGATAAAACAAACAAATAAGATAGAAAATATAAAAAGACAAATAAGCAGGAAGCTAATAAGGCAAATAAGCTAAACAACTTCAATTCCAAACAGTCCTAAACTAAAAGCTAAACAGTAACTATATCTAACCAATATAAATCAGACAAAAAGTAGATAACAATATACGAACAAACCAGAAATTTTAAACTAAATAAACCCAAAAAACAAAAGAACAGATCTATAAAATCTTAAACAAACTAACAATATTCAGATTAAATAATTCAAAAAACATTTAATAAATAAAACAATAAAACAAAATGAGATTGAGATGAGAACCCGATGTCGATTCCGTTGGGAAGAAGATCGGCGCTGAGCCGTCTTTGTGACCAAATTAGACCCGAACACCACCTTAATCATCAAACATCATCATCATCTTGATCCCAATCCCAATCCGAGAACCAAACTGTAAAACCCACATGCTTTTACCATGCATAGTACCTTAAATCCGTACGTACTAGTTAAAAACTTTCCTAATATAGCATGATTACGATTACGTGTTAGGAGTTTATGTATTACGTACGTGTTAGAACACGATAAATATTTTATTTACACGATCACGTAATAATTATTTAGCAATAATTAATCACGAACATACGATCACGGAATCACGAGCGTAATTAAAACACGAGTTATTATTAATTACGTATATATATATTTAATACGAGCGTAATTAAAGATATAAGAGTATAGTATTTACGTAACGAGAACATTTAAAACGCGAACTTAATTAAACATAAACGAGTATTAAATAACAAGACACGAAACGAGGTACGGGAACCCCCCAAGGGAGTCCCTACCCGCGGCCAAAATAAGGACAATGGGCCAAGCCCATTGTCAATTTTACTAAATGGAAGGGTTAAGTAATTTTTACTACTCAAATTACTTTACAGAGGATTTCAAGAAAAACCTAAAACCCTCCCTTTCTCCTTCTTTGTGCCGCCACCTACAAACCACCATAGGAGGTGATTTTGATCTTGGATCTTGTTGATTTATTGGTTGTTCGTGTTTGTTCTTCACCCTCTTGATCCACGAATACGGTAAAACCTTTTTAACTTGTTTTCTTTTTAATTAATCTTTTATTAATTAAGAACACGTGATGTTTTTTCATAAAAACACATTTAATTAAACCTAGATCTAACATGTTTTGATCATTAATTAATCAAAAGGGTCGATCTAAGGGGTGTTTGTTTTGGGCCGCAAGGTATAACTGACCCCAAGGGGGTTCGGTTTGTTTTTAGCCGACCACCACCAAGACCTTTTTGGTCTTGGTTGGTGCGTGTGGGTCCCACGGCAGCAAGGGGGTACCCCGATTTGGTTCGGGGTACGGTGTTGTTTCATATCCGGTGCATGTTTTTAGGCTTAGATCCGGATCATGATTATGTTAGTTGTTTATGTTATAAACTTATGTTAAGAATTAAATTAATAAGATGTAATTAATTTAATAACATGACTTAGGTTAACTAATTATTAATAAACATGAATTATTTTTAACCTAAGTATTTATATTATTAAGACTTATAATTAATTAATTATTTTAAAAACCATGGATATAATTAATTAATTAAACATGACTTAGGTTATATTATTAGTATTTAATAATACATATTTTAACCTAAGTATTTAATTTATTTAATTAAAAACATGTCATACTTTAATTAAATATTATAACCTATAGTTTAATTAAATTACATGAAATAATTATTAAACTATATAATATATCATATGACTTAGAAAATAATCATGAAAATACTTAGGCTTATTTACTTAGCTTATTTAACCAGCTTATTTCTAATTATGGAAACTTTCTATTTTTAGAAACTTAATTAAATAAGGCAGCTATTTTATTTATGGAAACCAGCTATTTTTAGAAACTTATTTATTTAAGGCAGCTAATCTATTTATGGAAACTTATTTAATTAAGGCAGCTAATCTATTTATGGAAACTTTCTATTTTTAGAAACTTATCTATTTTAAGCAGTAAATCTATTTTTAGAAACTTTCTGTTTTTGGAAACTTTCTATTTTTGGTAACTTTCTATTTTTGGAAACTGTCTATTTTTGGAAACTTTCTATTTTTGGAAAATTTCTATTTAAGGAAACCTGCTATTTTTGGAATGTTACTTATTATTACACAGTAAGTATAATAACACATGAAATATCAGAAATACTTAATCAGAATGAACAGGATATAAGATTTAACACAGTTTAAGGCTTTAAACAGTGTAAATAGTAAGAACACATAAAATAAGCTAAGACATGATATAAAACCAACTATGTATGTAGTAAGCAGATACTTATTTCATGTACGTATTTATGTAGCACTAGTGTTTCGGAAGTAGGATTCTCGCAGTTCATCGTTCTCGTTCACTGGACATAAGGTACGGATTCCCGTCCTTTCAGTATGGACATTCTTTCCTTATTAAGATTTCCCCGTATGCAGCCAACTGTTTTCCCGTAGTATAAGTATGAGTTTGATTGCTTATGTTTAAATATGATTACCTATAGCCATATACATGCATGACCAGTTTCACCTAGTTATGGAGGTACCATAACCATAACATTAGAGGCACTGATGTTATGACTTCACCACGACGGAGTGATTGCTCGTGGCGTCCCTTCAGCTTTTGGCCATTTATTTATATTTATCATGTGGGGCGTATGGGTGCATCCTAGTTACACATTTTTATTCAGGATTACATGGTGAATGTGGTGTGTGCCTTGCATCCTTCACAAGGAGCTGATCCCTCCTACCCATAAAACCAGTATATTAAATTAGAGGCAGCCCCTCTAATTTGCATGATGAGGTCACCCCTCCAATTATTCATGCACGGTGGATATTCATGACCTATATTGGCTAAATGGTAAAATATGACAAACAGTTTTTATAAGATAAACATAAGACTTTCAAACTATAAAACCAGTTTATTTAAGACTTAACCAAGTTACTCGGGACTTAGTTTCTTCCGCTGTTATTATGTTATATGCTTATCCTATTCATGCTTTATTGTACATCCGTGCACTGAGCGTATTGCTCAATCGTTTTCTTTTCTATGTTCCCAAAACGGCAGGTACTCAGGGACGCTCGTAGACATTAAGAGTACGTGCATATGGACCGGAAGCTGTCTAGCCTTCTTTACATTATGAATTCCTTTTCTTTATGATACTTATTCTTTGGACATTGTTTCGTCCTTATTCCTTACTATACTATGTTTGTGTATGATGAGCTTTACTTTTGGACTACCGATGTTTGATTATGGTATTTTCCTTTTTATGGTCAAGTAATGTTTAGACATTTACCTTGTATGCTTTGATGACACGCCATAATTGCTGTGATATTTCCATTTCCAAAATGGAGTGTTACAATTATGGTATCAGAGCCAAGGCTTCGACCTGTAGGCTCTCAAATATGACCTGTGATTAGTGGGTAGTCACTACGGTCTTCCTAGAACTGACAGTTGTTTTCATGCATTCATCATTTTTAAGCATACATATATATGTCATTGTTACAGGGTTTTTGACTAAGTAATGGTTGGTACAGGACTGGCCCTATTTAGTCGCATGTGTTTTATTGAAACTTTTAGATTTGGGACCGACCCATAGGCGTCCCCTCGATATGTCTTTTGTTTTGAGTGAACTGACCAGAGGCATTCACTCTCGAGCATCCAAAGTTTTCATAAAACTGCATCATGCTTCCATACAAAAATTTTCTTGCATAAAATTTTTCTCGTGAAATTTTTAGTATAAAATTTTTTTCATGTATATATTTTATATTTTGTGTTTTGAACTGTTAATCATATGTTTTATGTTATACTGTCAGATGGTTCTCACACGCGAACAGGAGCAGCTCAATGCTGCAATTCAGGCTGCCATGCAAGCCTTGCTTCCTCAACTGAGGAATGACATCCGGGCTGAAGTTCAAGCTGCCAACAATCAGCAGCAGCACAATCAGCCACCTCCTCATCCTCCTCCTCCAGTGACATTAGCAGTATGGCTGGAGAGATTCAACAAGCTCCGCCCTCGAGCTCTTGAGAAGACAGATAGCCCCAGCGATGCTGAAAGTTGGTTGGCTCACATCGAGAAGATCTTCAACGCTATGGGCTGTGACCCCGCATACAAGGCGAGGTTGGCATGCTATCGGTTCGAAGGCGATGTACTCAACTGGTGGTTAGCTTTGATGTAATCTGAAGGTGGTGATGAGTGGGTTGCTGGTTTGACTTGGGCTCAGTTCAAGGACAGGGTGATGGAGCAGTTCTTTCCAAAGGCTGAGCAGGACAAACTCAAGAGAGAGTACCACGGGATCCGTCAGAGGGCTGGGGAGAATAGCAATGAGTTTATGCAGCGCTTCTTCGCTTGGCTGGTTTCCTTGGTGCGGCAGCAGGTACTCCAGAAGAACAGGCACATCACTTTAGATGGGCTCTTCGAACATCGGTCGCAAACAATCTGGTGTGTGCTACGTTCAATACTGTAGCACAAGTGGCCGATGCAACACGGAAACTGGAGATGCTGCAGGAGAGGGATGAGTTCGGGGAAGCTGAAAGACCCGACAAGAGGCAGAAAACTGGGGACCGGTCTCAGCCGGCTACTCAGCAACAGCCTCATCAGCCCAAGGGAAACGTTCAGACTAATGACCGATCTGCTACGGATAGGCGTGGCGATATTGACAATTACCGTAACAACGCCGGGCAATCCAGCAACAGCAGGAACCATGGAAACGGTAGGGACCAGAACCAGAGAGGTTCGCAGCCTAGCCGTCCAGCTATCACTGGTCCTCAGCCAGCCAGAGCACCTGCTGGAGGATACACTCATCCTCTTTGCTCTACTTGCCACCGTAGGCACCCAGGACCATGTCACCGTAATACTGATGCGTGCTTCAAGTGTGGTCTTCCTGGCCATATTATGAAGGATTGCCGTAAGGGCGAGATGGAGGGTACATCGGGACATGCTGATACCAAGCCGCCTCCTACTGCCGGGCGTGTCTACACGACATCTCGAGACCAGGCCAACAAGTCTACAGGTACCATCACTAGAATCTTGCATATGTATGGTCGCGCTGCATGTTTTCTTTTCGATACGGGTGCTACTCACTCGGTTATTTCTACTGCTTATGCTAAGAACATTAGGATGCCTTCCTTGCCACTAGAAAATAGGCTTACTATTTCCACGCCTTTGAGGGACTCTGTATTAATCACCCATGTATACAAGAGTCTTACCTTAGAATTTGATGATAAGGTTCGACCTGTTGACGCACTTCCGCTGGACATGAATGACTTCGACATGATTTTGGGCATGGATTGGCTATCCAAGTATCATGCTACCATAGACTGCCATTCATATCGAGTTATCTTCGGTGATGTCAATGCACCAGAGTACATTCATAATGGGTTTATACCCGGACGGTCTGTATAAATCATATCCACTCTGCAAGCGCGTGCACTACCGTCACATGGCTGCGAGGGTTACCTAGCTACGATTCACGACATGGATGCTGAATCTTCATCGATTCAGGATCAACCAATAGTGTCGGAATTCCAAGACGTGTTTCCAATAGAACTTCCAGGCATACCACCTGCACGAGAAGTGGAATTCAGTATCGAGCTGGTTCCAGGAGCTGAACCAATCTCCAAGGCTCCTTATCGCATGGCTCCCATAGAGCAGAAAGAGCTGAAGGATCAACTGCAAGAACTTCTTGAACGAGGTTTCATTCGACCGAGCGCATCTCCATGGGGCGCACCGGTTTTATTTGTTAAGAAGAAGGACGGCAGTATGCGTCTTTGCATAGACTATCGCGAGCTCAACAAGATTACCATTCGGAATAGGTATCCACTGCCACGCATTGACGATCTGTTTGACCAACTCCAAGGGGCCAACCACTTCTGCGGTTCTCCAAGATTGATCTTAGGTCAGGCTATCACCAGCTACGGGTCAAGGAGCAGGATATTGCTAAGACTGCCTTTCGTACTCGTTATGGCCACTACGCGTTTGTAGTAATGCCATTTGGCCTGAAAAATGCTCCAGCAGTGTTCATGGATCTGATGAACAGAATCTTCCATGAATTTCTGGACAAATTCGTCATTGTTTTCATCGATGACATCCTGATTTTCTCTAAGTCCAAGGAGGAACACAAAGACCATCTTCGTACAGTACTACAGATTCTTCGCCAGAAGCAGCTGTATGCTAAATTCTCCAAGAGTGAGTTCTGGTTAGACAAGGTGGCATTCTTAGGTCACATTGTATCAGCAGAAGGAATCACTATGGATCCAGCGAAGGTTGAGGCCATCACTAAGTGGCCAAGGCCGACATCAGCGACGGAAGTCCGCAGTTTCTTAGGCTTAGTTGGCTATTACCGTAGGTTCGTAGAGAACTTTTCCCGCTTAGCACTACCATTGACCAAACTGATGCGGAAAGGGGAGAAATTCGTCTGGACTGAAGATCGAGAGAAGAGCTTTGAAGACCTGAAGCAGAAGCTAGTATCTGCACCTATTCTTACTCTACCATCTGGTACGGGTGGATTTCAAATCTACAGCGATGCATCGGGGAAGGGACTTGGCTATGTTCTCATGCAACATGGGAAAGTGATCACGTACGCTTCACGGCAGCTTAAGCCTTATGAAGAGAATTACCCCACGCACGATCTGGAACTTGTTGCAGTCGTGTTTGCATTGAAGATATGGAGACACTACTTATATGGAGAATCATGTGACATTTTCACAGACCACAAGAGCTTGAAGTATATCTTCACTCAGCGTGAATTGAACATGAGGCAGAGGAGATGGTTAGAGCTGTTGAAGGATTATGACATTAATCTACAGTATAATCCCGGAAAGGCAACTGTAGTAGCAAATGCCCTTAGCAGGAAGTCCGGAATGATCAACAACATTAGAATCGAAGAGGAAGTCATAAGAGACTTGGAGCGACTAGACATCGAGATCATGGTACGTGGACAGCACGGTTACTAGGCTAATCTTAGAGTAGAACCCGAGTTACTATCTAAGATCAAGGAAGCTCAGAGGGATGACGGAGAAATATGGGCGATAATTCAGAATTTGGAGAAGCAGACGGAATTCAGAGTAGATGCAAACGGTATCGTATGGCAGGGCACTAGACTTTGTGTTCCTGATGACCAAGAACTCCGGGAAGCTTTGCTAGCAGAAGCTCATAGCTCCCCATTCTCGATACATCCTGGTTCAACCAAAATGTACCATGACATCAAACAGTACTTTTGGTGGAGTGGTATGAAACAGGATGTGGCCACTTACGTCTCCAAATGTCTTACCTGCCAGCAGGTTAAGATCGAGCATCAACGATCTGGCGGTCTCCTTCAACCGTTAGATATTCCAGAGTGGAAGTGGGACAAAATCACCATGGAGTTTGTTACCGGGCTTCCGCCTACCAAAAGGAAGCATGATGCAATTTGGGTTATCGTTGATCGACTTACCAAATCAGCTCATTTCTTACCGATCCGCAAGGAAGATCCGGTAAGTAAACTCGCAGATACGTACAGACGAGAGATCATGACACTACACGGTGCACCATCCAGCATCGTCTCAGACAGAGATCCTCGATTCACTTCGCGCTTTTGGAAAAGTCTACAGAAAGCTTGGGTTACACAACTTAAGCTTAGCACGGCTTTTCATCCTCAAACGGACGGACAGTCGGAGCGAACCATTCAGACATTGGAAAATATGTTGAGGTCATGTGCGTTGGAATGGACGGGTGATTGGGATGAATACATCTGTTTGGTGGAGTTTGCATACAACAACAGCTGGCACACGAGCATCAAGTGTGCTCCATTTGAGATGTTATATGGCAGAAAGTGTCGCGCCCTAATCTGCTGGGATCAGGTTGGCGAGCGAACACTTGAAGGACCAGAAATCATAGAGTTGACAAACGAGAAGATCGCAGTAGCTAGACAGAAGATTCAGGAGGCACGGTCACGTCAAAAGAGTTACGCCGACAAGCATCGTAGGGATTTACACTTTAACGTAGGAGATTACATCTTCTTTAAGGTTTCGCCGGCACGTGGTGTTAGACGCTTCGGGATTAAAGGGAAGCTCAGTCCTCGTTTCATCAGACCGTTTGATATCATTGAACGAGTCGGTGAAGTATCTTACCGATTGGCGTTACCTCCGCAGCTTCGCATGTGCACAATGTGTTTCATGTGTCCTTACTCAGAGGGTACCAATATCATCCCCTTCACATGGTTCAGTATCCACTGGAACAGATTCGTGAAGATCTCACTTTTATAGAAGAACCCGAACGAGTTCTTGACAGGCAAGAACGAGTCATGAGAAAGAAGACGATTCCATTCGTCAAAATTTTATGGAGGGATCATACCGAGCGGGAAGCCACTTGGGAAACGGAGGAGTCTATCCGGGCTTCTTACCCTCATTTCATATTTTGAATTCGGGTATGTTCTTCTTTTCCAGTTACTTTATCTATAATTCAGGGACGAATTATTCTTTTTAGGGAGGAAGAGTTGTAAAACCCGCATGCTTTTACCATGCATAGTACCTTAAGTTCGTACGTACTAGTTAAAAACTTTCCTAATATAGCATTATTACGATTACGTGTTAGGAGTTTATGTATTACGTACGTGTTAGAACACGATAAATATTTTATTTACACGATCACGTAATAATTATTTAGCAATAATTAATCACGAACATACGATCACGGAATCACGAGCGTAATTAAAACACGAGTTATTATTAATTACGTATATATATTTAATACGAGCGTAATTAAAGATATAAGAGTATAGTATTTACGTAACGAGAACATTTAAAACGCGAACTTAATTAAACATAAACGAGTATTAAATAACAATACACGAAACGAGGTACGGGAACCCCCCAAGGGAGTCCCTACCCGTGGCCAAAATAAGGACAATGGGCCAAGCCCATTGTCAATTTTACTAAAAGGAAGGGTTAAGTAATTTTTACTACTCAAATTACTTTACAGAGGATTTCAAGAAAAACCTAAAACCCTCCCTTTCTCCTTCTTTGTGCCACCACCTACAAACCACCATAGGAGGTGATTTTGATCTTGGATCTTGTTGATTTATTGGTTGTTCGTGTTTGTTCTTCACCCTCTTGATCCACGAATACGGTAAAACCTTTTTAACTTGTTTTCTTTTTAATTAATCTTTTATTAATTAAGAACACATGATGTTTTTCATAAAAACACATTTAATTAAACCTAGATCTAACATGTTTTGATCATTAATTAATCAAAAGGGTCGATCTAAGGGGTGTTTGTTTTGGGCCGCAAGGTATAACCGACCCCAAGGGGGTTCGGTTTGTTTTTAGCCGACCACCACCAAGACCTTTTTGGTCTTGGTTGGTGCGTGTGGGTCCCACGGTAGCAGGGGTACCCCGATTTGGTTCGGGGTACGGTGTTGTTTCATATCCAGTGCATGTTTTTAGGCTTAGATCCGGATCATGATTATGTTAGTTGTTTATGTTATAAACTTATGTTAAGAATTAAATTAATAAGATGTAATTAATTTAATAACATGACTTAGGTTAACTAATTATTAATAAACATGAATTATTTTTAACCTAAGTATTTATATTATTAAGACTTATAATTAATTAATTATTTTAAAAACCATGGATATAATTAATTAATTAAACATGACTTAGATTATACTATTAGTATTTAATAATACATATTTTAACCTAAGTATTTAATTTATTTAATTAAAAACATGTCATACTTTAATTAAATATTATAACCTATAGTTTAATTAAATTACATGAAATAATTATTAAACTATATAATATATCATATGACTTAGAAAATAATCATGAAAATACTTAGGCTTATTTACTTAGCTTATTTAACCAGCTTATTTCTAATTATGGAAACTTTCTATTTTTAGAAACTTAATTAAATAAGGCAGCTATTTTATTTATGGAAACCAGCTATTTTTAGAAACTTATTTATTTAAGGCAGCTAATCTATTTATGGAAACTTATTTAATTAACGCAGCTAATCTATTTATGGAAACTTTCTATTTTTAGAAACTTATCTATTTTAAGCAGTAAATCTATTTTTAGAAACTTTCTATTTTTGGAAACTTTCTATTTTTGGAAACTTTCTATTTTTGGTAACTTTCTATTTTTGGAAACTTTCTATTTTTGGAAACTTTCTATTTTTGGAAACTTTCTATTTAAGGAAACCTGCTATTTCTGGAAAGTTACTTATTATTACACAGTAAGTATAATAACACATGAAATATCAGAAATACTTAATCAGAATGAACAGGATATAAGATTTAACACAGTTTAAGGCTTTAAACAGTGTAAATAGTAAGAACACATAAAATAAGCTAAGACATGATATAAAACCAACTATGTATGTAGTAAGAAGATACTTATTTCATGTACGTATTTATGTAGCACTAGTGTTTCGGAAGTAGGATTCTCGTAGTTCATCGTTCTCGTTCACTGGACATAAGGTACGGATTCTCGTCCTTTCAGTATGGACATTCTTTCCTTATTAAGATTTCCCCGTATGCAGCCAACTGTTTTCCCGTAGTATAAGTATGAGTTTGATTGCTTATGTTTAAATATGATTACCTATAGCCATATACATGCATGACCAGTTTCACCTAGTTATGGAGGTACCATAACCATAACATTAGAGGCACTGGTGTTATGACTTCACCACGGCGGAGTGATTGCTCGTGGCGTCCCTTCAGCTTTTGGCTATTTATTTATATTTATCATGTGGGGCGTATGGGTGCATCCTAGTTACACGTTTTTATTCAGGATTACATGGTGAATGTGGTGTGTGCCTTGCATCCTTCACAAGGAGCTGATCCCTCCTACCCATAAAACCAGTATATTAAATTAGAGGCAGCCCCTCTAATTTGCATGATGAGGTCACCCCTCCAATTATTCATGCACGGTGGATATCCATGTCCTATATTGGCTAAATGGTAAAATATGACAAACAGTTTTTATAAGATAAACATAAGACTTTCAAACTATAAAACCAGTTTATTTAAGACTTAACCAGGTTACTCGAGACTTAGTTTCTTCCGCTGTTATTATGTTATATGCTTATCCTATTCATGCTTTATTGTACATCCGTGCACTGAGCGTATTGCTCAGCCGTTTTCTTTTATATGTTCCCAAAACGGCAGGTACTCAGGGACGCTCGTAGACATTAAGAGTACGTGCATATGGACTGGAAGCTGTCTAGCCTTCTTTACATTATGCATTTCTTTTCTTTATGATACTTATGCTTTGGACATTGTTTCGTCCTTATTCCTTACTATACTATGTTTGTGTGTGATGAGCTTTACTTTTGGACTACCGATGTTTGATTCTGGTATTTTCCTTTTTATGGTCAAGTAATGTTTAGACATTTTACCTTGTATGCTTTGATGACACGCCATAATTGCTGTGATATTTCCATTTCCAAAATGGGGTGTTACACAAACAGTAGAACAGTAACCATTTAAATCTCCCAGTGGGGAAGATTATTCATCACTTTCCTTTATTTCTTTTTTTAATAATAATAATACGGACGAACAGTGATATAAAAAAATAAGGCATATTAAAATAAAACTTAGACAGAAATATTAAAAAGATGAGACCGAATTTAATAAACTTTTCATTAATTAAAATTAAAAATTACATCGACTGAAAATTAAAATTACAATTTAAATCCTACAACTAATTTTGCATAAAAATTAGATCTAATTTAAGTCCTACTCCTAAATTAATCAAAAAACTGAAAAAATAAAGAAAATGCTATCTCAATTACAAGATGTGAGGGGTTTTATAGGCAACCCCAAATGCCTTGGTGCCCACAGTGTAGAATCTTGGCCTTTAAATTCTTCATTCTTCTTTCTCTTTCTTGATCATCGGCTGAAAATGATCCATGAGCCACGGATTGCCACCTTGTAATATTGTGATTGGAGGATTTGAGAAGATATGTGTTCCATCCAATCATAACATAGTAATAAGCCACGTCGGATTGGAGTAGGGGACCACTGGTGGTGGATATTTGCGAAAAACTTGGGGATTTAATCCCCAAGTGTGTGAATCACACGGATTTAACAAAAGCCCCAATTTTCGTGGGTTAATTTTTGGTGATGGGTGATTAGGGTTTATGTAAAAATAAAAAGTGGCTGTGTGAGTTTTGGAGAGAAGAAAGGAATGGGTTTCTTGTTTTTAACGTTTGATAATGGGGTGGGTAAAAAAAACGTTTTTATTTATTGAGGTGATGTGAGTAGATTTGTTAAAGTGTGTGGGTATAAATCGTGTGGAGTGGGGTGTAGGGTAAGGTGAATGTGTGAGTTGAGGGTACCGTGTATATTGAGACACGTGTGGGGGAAGGAATAAAGGTTGACTGGGTTTTTAAAATTGACAGAGCAAAATTTTCCTTGTTTGTTTTCTTTCGTTCAACATTTAGCCACAAAATGGGCTAGTGGCCCATATATTCTTTGAAAATAAGTGTTAACAAAATTTCCATCCATTTTATAATTTCAATTGGGCCATGAATGGGCTTTTTGCCAAATGTAAATAATCCTTACTCCTTAATGGGCTTTTGATCCCATTTATCTAATGTGGGACCCACAAGCCCAATAATCTCCATAAAATATTAATTCCACAAAAAATGAGCTCGATTTAGGTTTTCTCGATCTTTTTCTTTAAGCTCGTGTCGGTTTAGCCGGTTTTCGTGAACTTGGGCACACTTTTGGTCTTTTGACTTACTCTTCGTCTTTTGATCATGAAATCCCGTGTTTTCTCTTCTTTTGATCATTTGTACCTATTTAAAACACAAAACATAAAACCACGCGTAATTCCGACTTTTATGATATTAAACACATGATTAGGTCTTGTTTTTCCTTGATTTTAGTGGCAAAAGGATAAGTGTTTACACACTTATTATTCTTCATCTTTATTGTTCATGTTCTTGATTTTTTATGGTTTTGATTAAGTGGGTTTTGATTATTTTGGTTATGATTGTTGGTGTTATTGATTTGGATTGATTGGTTATTGTTAGTAGATCATTTGTGGTTGTTTTGGTTTAATCTTTTGGTTAATCATGATTAGTTTTGGTTAAATTCGTCCTTATTTTCATCTCCCTGTTCTTCGTTCTGTTCATGTTGCCCAGATTCCGGATCAAGTCTTTTGTTCCGAATCAAAATTTGTTATTTCGTATCAGTCTCTTCATGCGGAATATATAATATTCCGGATCAAGTCTTCTAGTCGGAATACTTAATTATTCCGGATCAAACCCCTTTATTCGGAATATTTGTTATTTCGGATCAAATCACTTCATTCGGAATACTTTGTATTCCGGATCAAGTCTTTCATCCGGAATATTGATTATTCCGGATCAAGTCGTTCATCCGGAATATTGGTTATTCCGGATCAAGTCTTTCATCCGGAATAATATTCCGGATCAAGGTCTTTATTCCGAATCAGCCTGTTTTCTCTTCTTATTCCGGATCAATTTTTTTCCCTTTCATATTCCAGATGAACTGTTTTATTTCGAATGAGTGTTTTCCAGTTTTTAGTTTTAAGCTTTACTTTTCCCGCCTTTTTCTTTATTTGTAATTTTACTTGCTTTCCCTTTTCGTTTAAGTTTTAGTTTGAGTTATTTACCTTTATTGCTTTTAATTTCTCGTCATTTACTTTTCTCCAAGTTTTAATCTTTCATTGTTGTTTCTTTTTACCGTCTTTAATTTTATCTTTCCAAGTCTTTATTTTTCATTAGTGTAGACAACGACGACCCTTTCATTTGATTTACCAAGAACAACTAATCTCTTGCACATAACAGGAAATCAATTCGAGAAGATTCCGAGAAAACGAACAATTGAACCTAGCAAAATCTCTACATTAAAATGGCGCCGCTGCCGGCTCTTTTCGTGAGGATTAACGGTTTTTGTGAGAGACGCGTTGGCTTTTGGGATCCGTTCACTCGTGAACGTTATTTTTCGTGTCAAAAATTTTCAAAAATCCCAAAAACGTTTGAAAAATCATAAAAAGCATTTCTTTTTCAAAGTTTTGCACCAAAAATATTCTTCTTGCTTATCTATTTTTCTTTATGGATTTTTATGTCCATTGCGTCGGGTGTGGGAGACGGTTATACGGGAACGACTCATGTCGATGGTGTACATGTGAGCGGTGCGGAAACGATATCGACAACACACAATTCGGATTTTGTCCCTTGTGCAACTCGACTAATTCGTCCTTTTTGAATCCACCTCCTGTTCCCCCGTGCATCTATTGTGAAAGCGATTCTCATTGGCATGTTTCATGCCCGGTTCGGTACCCGTATGATCACGAGCAAGAACCGGGGTACAATTTTGACAATGATAATAGCTATCCACAAGACGCACCCAGTCTTTCTCCTTACCCGTTTTGCAACAACTGTGGGGGTCCTCATGATATCTCTTATTGTCAACCAATGAATTATTATGAGCAAAATCCGTGTCCTCAGTTTTCTTCACCAATGGATTATTATGAACCAGACCCGTGTTCTAATTCTTCTCAACCGATGAACTACTATGAGCCACACCCATGCTATAATTCAGGTTTTCAACATTTTGAACCCCCATAACACATCATCGATCATCAACCCTCCTTCGAACATTTGATCTGCCACGAACAATGGGCCACTCTTGTTAAGCAAGGTCAACAAATTCAAGAAGCTTTCAACAAGATCATCGAAAAATGTCAAGAGGATCAACGACAAGAGCAAATATCGAATATCGAGACTTATACTCCTCCTCCGGTGTATCCATACTATTATGATGATGATGACGATGAGCCTACTATTTCTTGGAATGATCTTACTGCTCAATGTCCTAGTGAAATTGTCATCCCTTCTCTCACTATCCTAAACGAGTATAAGGATTGTGATACATTGAGTGAGCTTAGTGAGTTTGGTCTCGATAAATTATTTGATGATGATGTTTGTGACATACCGACTGCTATGGAGCCTGAGGACGACGTTGCTCTTACGGAAGAGGTCGATCCTAATGATGACGATTTTTCTCCACGCTATGAGAATTTCACTTTTGAAATTTCTCAATCTCCACCGGGAGATGCGGGCGATGACGATTTATTCTCTCCGGCTTACGAGAAGTTCACCGATGAACTTGCTCTTGAAGATGAGGTGGACGACGTGATTCTACGCGACAGATTACGGAAAGTGCATCTTCTTATTGCTCAAATCGAAGAGTTGACTTCTCCTCCTCTTTCCGAGTCTTTGCCTCCATCTATTCCTCCCGTTGAAGATAATGACTGTAAAACCCGCATGCTTTTACCATGAATAGTGCCCTTAAGATCGTACGTCCTAGATTAAAACTTACCTTATTTAGTATTGATCACATTCATGTGCTAATAGTCAAGCAAGTGCATACGTGTATGACATGATAAGTATCGATTACGTACGAACTCATGATAAACAGTTAATAAATATGTCACGTGAACGTAATTAAATCATGATCACCATTTAAAAATACGAACTAAAATAATTACGTAAATACATATAATATAATTACGAGCGTTAAGATTACGATAAACTACATGATAAAATAAACAGTAACACTTTAAACACGAACACGTTTAACCACGAACGAACACGAAACATCGGGACACGAGAAAAGGTACGGGTACCCCATGTGGGGCCCCATACCCACGGCACAACAACCAAGGTGGGCTAAGCCCATGGACTTTTACAAGAAAAGGGGGGTTATGGTAAATATGTTTTTCATTTTTACATTTCAAGCAAAATAACTTTTAACCTAAAAAAGTTTTCTCTCCTCCTCTTGGTCTCTCTTTGTGCCGCCACCCATAGGACCACCATAGGTGGTTGTTGATTGATTTTGATCTTAAAAATCATTGCTATAAACCGTGTTTGTTCATCCTCTTTCAAGCTACGTATTTGTATATCATTCTAAACATTTCTTTTTAATTCTTTTTAAATCTTTGATTATTTTCATGAACATGTTATTATTATTCTTATTAAAACATGATAATTAAAGATTGATCTAACATGTTTTAGGGTTAATTAAAATCAAAGGATGATATAAAAGGGTGTTTGTTTTGGCCGCCTAGCATAACCAACCCGAGGGGGGGTTCGGTTTGCTTTTAGCCACCACCACCAAGACCATTGTTGGTCTTGGTTGGTTCATGTGGGACCCACGGCAGCAAGGGGGCACAAGTACCCCGAGTTTGGCTCGGGGTACGGTGTCGAGTTCATGCCCGATTCATGGTTCGTTGGTTAAATCATGATTTATGCTACATGTTAATTTTTATGAATTATGAACTTAGGATATAAATTAATTAATAACATGAGATATTAATTAAATCATGACTTAGGTTATTTTAATTATTAATTTAGCATGATATTAATTTAACCTAAGTATTTTATGTTATAAGTTATAATTAATTAATTATTTAAAACATGCCTATAATTAATAAATTTAGACATGACTTAGGTTATGTTATTAATGCATAATAATACACATTTTAACCTAAGTATTTTATTCCATTTTAATTAAAACATGTTATACTTTAATTAAAATGCTTAACCTGTAGTTTAATTAAAATACATGAAATAATAATTAAACTATACACTATATCATATGACTTAAGAAATAAGCTTATAAACACTTAGACTTATATGTTAGCTTATGTAACCAGCTTAATTCTAAATATGGAAACTTCTATTTATAGAAACTTAATTAAATAAGGCAACTAATCTATTAATGGAAACCTTCTATATATGGAAATCTATCTATTTCAGGCAGCTAATCTAATCATGGAAACCTTCTATATATGGAAACTTATTTAATTAAGGCAGCTGATCTATTTTTGGAAACTTTCTATTTTTAGAAACTAATCTATTTTAAGCAGTAAATTCTATTTTAGGAAACTTTCTATTTTTGGAAACTTTCTATTTTTGGAAACTTTCTATTTTTGGTAACTTTCTATTTTTGGAAACTTTCTATTTTTGGAAACTTTCTATTTTTGGAAACTTTCTATTTTTGGAAACCTGCTATTTTTGGAAAGTTACTTATTATTACACAGTAAGTATAATAATACATGAAATACCAGTAATACTTAATCAGATTAATCAGAATACAAGATAAACACAGTTTAAGGCTTTAAACAGTAAACCATGACCTAAAACATACCAAGTAAGCTAAGATGAGACATAAAACCCAGTACGTAATCAGTGATTCGATACTTATACACGTGTGTATTCATGTAGCGTTAGTGATCCAGAAGTAGGAGTCTTTCTTCCGTTCATTCACTGGACTTGAGGTACGGATTCCCGTCCTTTCAGTATGGACATTCTTTCCTTATTAGGATTTCCCCGTATGCAGCCAACTGTTTTCCCCAGTATTTGTTTTACTGTTTTGAACTGCTTATGTTTAATTAGCATAATCTATAGCCATATACAAGCATGACCAGTTTCACCTAGTTATGGAGGTACCATAACCATAACATTGGAGGCACCAATGTTATGACTTCCCCACGGCGGAGTGATTGCTCGTGGCGTCCCTTTCAGTTTTGGCCATATTATTATATCATGTGGGGCGTATGGGTGCATCCTAGTTACATGTTTATTCAGTATTTCATGGTGAATGTGGTGTGTGCCTTGCATCCTTCACAAGGAGTTGATCCCTCCTACCCAAACCAGTATATTAATTAGAGGCATCCCCTCTAATCAGCATGATGAGGTCACCCCTCTAAGTATTCATGCACGTGACCTTTTCATGACCTATATGGGCTATGGTATATTTATGTTAAAACAGTTTTCATAAGATAAACATATGGCTTTTCAAACTATAAAACCAGTTTTCTTAATACTTAACCAGTTTACTCAGAACTTAGTCTTCCGCTGTTATATGTTACATGCTTATCCTATTTCATGCTATATTGTACATCCGTGCACTGAGCATCTTGCTCAGCCGTTTTCCTTTTCATGTTCCCAAAACGGCAGGTACTCAGGGACACTCGTAGATCTCAAACGTACGTGCATATGGATTGGAAGCTTTACTGTCTTTCTTTACTTTATGCATTTCCTTTACTTTAATACAGTTGCTATGGACATTGTTTCGTCCTTTTCTTTTATAGTATTTATGTTTGTGTGTGATGAGCTCTACTTTGGGGTTACCGATGTTTGATTCCGGTATTTCCCTTTTATGGTCAAATAATGCTTAGACATTTATCCTTGTATGCTTTGATGACACGCCATGATTATGCGTAAGATTCCATTTCCAAAATGGGGTGTTACAATTATGGTATCAGAGCCAAGGTTTTGACCTGTAGGCTCTCAAATATGACCTGTGATTAGTGGGTAGTCACTACGGTCTTCCTAGAACTGACAGTTGTTTTCAAGCATTCATCATTTTAAGCAAACATATACATGTCATTGTTACAGGGTTTTTGACTAAGTAATGGTTGGTACAGGACTGGCCCTATTTAGTCGCATGTGTTTTATCGAAACTTTTAGATTTGGGACCGACCCATAGGCGTCCCCTCGATATGTCTTTTGTTTTGAGTGAACTGACCAGAGGCGTTCACTCTCGAGCATCAAAAGTTTTCATAAAACTACATCATACATTCTTACAAAATTTTCTTGCATAAAATTTTTCTCGTGAAATTTTGGTATAAAATTTTTTTCATGTATATATATAAGTTATATTTTATGTTTGAACTGTTAATCATATGTTTTATGTTATACTGTCAGATGGTTCTCACACGCGAGCAAGAGCAGCTCAATGCTGCAATCCAGGCTGCCATGCAAGCCTTGCTTCCTCAACTGAGGAATGACATCCGTGCTGAAGTCCAAGCTGCCAACAATCAGCAGCATCAGAATCAGGCACCTCCTCCTCCTCCTCCCCTAGTGACACTAGCAGTGTGGCTGGAAAGATTCAACAAGCTCCGTCCTAGAGCTTTTGAAAAGACTGATAGCCCCAGCGATGCTGAAAGCTGGTTGACTCATATCGAGAAGATTTTCAATGCTATGGGATGTGACCCCGCATTCAAGGCGAGATTGGCATGCTACCAGTTTGAAGGCGATGTACTCAACTGGTGGCTAGCCTTGACGCAGTCGGAAGGAGGTGATGATTGGGTCACTGGTTTGACATGGGCCCAATTCAAGGAGAGAGTGATGGAGCAGTTCTTTCCCAAGGCAGAGCAGGATAAGCTCAAACGAGAGTACCATGGGATACGTCAGAGAGCGGGCGAGAATAGCAACGAATTCATGCAGCGCTTTCTTCGCTTAGCTAGTTTTCTGGGAGCAGCAGCTGATACTCCTAAGGAGCAGGCACACCACTTTAGGTGGGCACTTCGCACCTCGGTCGCGAACAATCTGGTATGTGCTACGTTCAATACAGTAGCACAAGTGGCCGACGCAGCAAGGAAGCTAGAGATGTTGCAGGAACGCGATGAGTTCGGGGAAGCTGAAAGACCCGACAAGAGGTAAACATTTCGTGTTCTATCGATAACCAAACCGCATCTTATCAGTATATGTTCGATAATCATCTCTTAAACTGTATCTTCCAGGCAGAAAACTGGGGACCGGTCTCAGCCGGCTACTCAGCAGCAGCCTCATCAGCCCAAAGGAAACGGTCACACTAACGACCGTTCTGTTGTGGAAAGGCGTAGCGGTAATGATAATTACCGTAACAACGCTGGACACTCCAACAACAGCAGGTCCTACTATTTACGCATCTTCTTATGATTTCATGTTATATCTCTCATGCTGACACTATATTAATCTCTACCAAGAACCACGGTAACGGAAAGGACCAGAACCACAGGGGTTCACAGCCTAACCGTTCAGCTAACACTGGTGAACATCTTATGATGCATATGTCTTATACTCGTGCATATACTTTATTTTAACACATTTTGTCATCAGCAGGCCCTCAGCAAGCAAGGACTCCTGCTGGAGGATTCACTCATCCTCTTTGCAGCACTTGCCATCGCAGACACCCTGGCCCATGTCGTCGTGATTCTGACGCGTGCTACAAGTGCGGCCTCCCTGGCCATCGTATGAGAGATTGCCGTAAGGGTGAAATAGAGGGTACTTCGGGTCATGCTGATACTAAGCCGCCTCCTACCACTGGGCGTGTCTACACGACATCTCGTGATCAGGCAAACAAATTTACAGGTACCATTACTGGAATTTTGTATATGTACGGCCAAGCTGCATGTGTTCTTTTTGACACGGGTGCCACTCACTCAGTTATTTCCACTACTTATGCTAAGAACGTCAGGACGCTTCCCTTGCCATTAGAAAATAGGCTTACCATTTCCACGCCTTTGAGGGACTCTGTATTAATAACTCATGTATATAAGAGTCTTCCTCTAGAGTTTGACGATAAAGTTCGTGCAGTAGATGCACTTCTCCTAGACATGATTGAGTTCGATATGATTCTCGGCATGGACTGGTTATCCAAGCACCATGCTACCATAGACTGCCACTCATATCGGGTGATCTTCGGCGACATAAATGCACCAGAGTACATTCATAACGGGTTCATAACCGGACGGTCTGTACAAGTCATATCTACCTTGCAAGCACGTGCATTACTGTCACATGGCTGTGAGGGTTATCTAGCTACGGTTCACGACATGAATGCTGAATCCCCATCGATTCAGGATCAACCAGTAGTTTCGGAATTTCAAAACGTCTTCCCAGCTGAACTTCCAGGCATACCACCTGCACGAGAAGTGGAGTTCAACATCGACCTTGTTCCAGGAGCCGAGCCAATCTCTAAGGCTCCGTATCGGATGGCTCCCATAGAGCTAAAAGAACTGAAGGACCAACTGCAGGAACTTCTTGAGCGAGGGTTCATTAGACCAAGCACATCTCCATGGGGCGCACCGGTCTTGTTCGTTAAGAAGAAGGATGGCAGCATGCGACTTTGCATTGACTACCGTGAACTTAATAAGATTACCATCCGCAATAGATATCCACTGCCACGTATAGATGATCTGTTTGACCAACTTCAAGGAGCCAAACACTTCTCAAAGATCGATCTAAGGTCAGGCTACCATCAACTAAGGGTTAAAGAGCAGGATATTGCCAAGATTGCTTTTCGTACCCGCTATGGCCATTATGAGTTTGTGGTCATGCCATTCGGCCTGACTAATGCTCCAACAGTATTCATGGATCTGATGAACAGAATCTTCCACGAATTCCTTGATAAGTTTGTCATTGTATTCATCGATGACATCCTGATTTTCTCAAAGTCCACGGAGGAACACGAAGACCATCTCCGTACGGTACTACAGATTCTTCGTCAGAAGCAGCTGTATGCGAAATTCTCTAAGTGTGAGTTCTGGTTAAACAAGGTGGCATTCTTAGGTCACATTGTATCAGCAGAAGGGATCACTATGGACCCAGCGAAGGTTGAGGCTATCACTAAATGGCCAAGACCAACGTCAGCGACAGAAGTCCGCAGTTTCTTAGGCTTAGCTGGATATTATCACAGATTCGTGGAGAACTTTTCCCGCTTGGCACTACCTCTCACCAAACTGATGCGAAAAGGAGAGAAATTCGTCTGGACGGAAGAACGAGAGAAGAGCTTTGAAGACCTAAAGCAGAAGTTAGTATCTGCACCTATTCTTACTCTCCCATCTGGTACAGGTGGATTTCAGATCTATAGCGATGCATCGGGGAAGGGACTGGGCTGTGTTCTCATGCAACATGGGAAAGTGATCGCGTATGCTTCACGGCAGCTTAAGCCCTATGAAGAAAACTATCCTACGCATGACCTGGAACTTGCTGCAGTGGTGTTCGCATTGAAAATATGGAGGCATTACTTATACGGAGAATCATGCGACATTTTAACGGATCACAAGAGCTTGAAGTATATCTTCACTCAACGTGAATTGAACATGAGACAAAGGACATGGTTGGAACTGTTGAAGGATTATGATATTAACCTACAGTATCATCCCGGGAAAGCTAACGTAGTAGCAGATGCACTAAGCAGGAAGTCCGTAATGATCAACGACATTGGAATCAAGGAACAAAACATAAGAGACTTGGAGCGGCTAGACATCGAAATCATGGTACGTGGGCAGCACGGATACTGGGCGAATCTTAGAGTTGAACCCGAGTTACTGTCTAGGATCAAGGAAGAGCAGAAGGATGATGGAGAAATTTGGGCGATAATTCAGAATTTGGAGAAGCGGACATAATTCAGAATGGACGCAGACGGTATCATTTGGCAGGGCACGAGACTTTGTGTTCCTGACAATCAAGAACTCCGGGAAGCATTGTTAGTTGAAGCTCACAGCTCCCCATTTTCTATACATCCTGGGTCGACAAAAATGTACCATGACATCAGACAGCACTTTTGGTGGAGTGGTATGAAACATGATGTAGTCACTTATGTCTCCAAATGTCTTACCTGCCAGCAGGTTAAGATTGAGCATCAGCGATCGGGCGGTCTCCTTCAACCGTTGGATATTCCAGAGTGGAAGTGGGACAAAATCACCATGGATTTTGTTACCGGTCTTCCGCCTACCAAGAAGAAGCACGATGCTATTTGGGTCATTGTTGATCGACTCACCAAATCAGCTCATTTCTTACCGATACGCAAGGAAGATCCGGTAAGTAAACTCGCAGATACTTACAGAAGGGAGATCATGAGACTCCACGGTACTCCCTCAAGCATCGTCTCAGACAGAGATCCTCGTTTCACGTCGAAATTCTGGAAAGGTCTGCAAAAAGCTTGGGGTACACAACTTAAGCTGAGTACGGCCTTTCATCCTCAAACGGACGGACAGTCGGAGCGAACAATTCAGACATTGGAAGATATGTTAAGGTCGTGTGCGTTGGAATGGACAGGTGATTGGGACGATTACATCTGTTTGGTCGAGTTTGCATACAACAACAGCTGGCACGCAAGTATCAAATGTGCTCCTTTCGAAATGTTGTATGGCAGGAAGTGTCGCGCTCCAATCTGCTGGGATCAAGTGGGAGAGCGATCACTCGAAGGACCAGAGATTATAGAAATGACCAATGAGAAGATCGAAGTAGCTAAACAGAAGCTGCAGGAAGCACGGTCACGTCAGAAGAGTTACGCCGATAAGCATCGTAGGGACATACATTTTAATGTGGGAGACCACGTCTTCCTCAAGGTTTCGCCGGCACGTGGTGTTAAACGCTTCGGGATCAAAGGGAAACTCAGTCCTCGTTTCATCGGACCATATGATATCATTGAACGAATCGGTGAAGTATCTTACCGATTGGCGTTACCTCCTCAGCTTTCGCACGTGCATAACGTGTTCCATGTGTCCTTACTCAGAGGGTACAAGTATCATCCCCTTCACATGGTTTAGTATCCACTGGAACAGATACGTGAAGATCTCACTTTTATAGAGGAACCCGAACGAGTTCTTGACAGGCAAGAACGAGTCATGAGAAGGAAGACGATTCCATTCGTCAAAATTCTTTGGAGGGACCATACCGAGTGGGAAGCCACTTGGGAAACAGAGGAGTCTATCCGGGCTTCTTACCCTCACTTCATATTTTGAGTTCGGGTATGTTACTTCTTTCCAGTTTGCTTTATCTATAATTCGGGGACGAATTATTCTTTTTAGGGGGGAAGAATTGTAAAACCCGCATGCTTTTACCATGAATAGTGCCCTTAAGATCGTACGTCCTAGATTAAAACTTACCTTATTTAGTATTGATCACATTCATGTGCTAATAGTCAAGCAAGTGCATACGTGTATGACATGATAAGTATCGATTACGTACGAACTCATGATAAACAGTTAATAAATATGTCACGTGAACGTAATTAAATCATGATCACCATTTAAAAATACGAACTAAAATAATTACGTAAATACATATAATATAATTACGAGCGTTAAGATTACGATAAACTACATGATAAAATAAACAGTAACACTTTAAACACGAACACGTTTAACCACGAACGAACACGAAACATCGGGACACGAGAAAAGGTACGGGTACCCCATGTGGGGCCCCATACCCACGGCACAACAACCAAGGTGGGATAAGCCCATGGACTTTTACAAGAAAAGGGGGGTTATGGTAAATATGTTTTTCATTTTTACATTTCAAGCAAAATAACTTTTAACCTAAAAAAGTTTTCTCTCCTCCTCTTGGTCTCTCTTTGTGCCGCCACCCATAGGACCACCATAGGTGGTTGTTGATTGATTTTGATCTTAAAAATCATTGCTATAAACCGTGTTTGTTCATCCTCTTTCAAGCTACGTATTGGTATATCATTCTAAACATTTCTTTTTAATTCTTTTTAAATCTTTGATTATTTTCATGAACATGTTATTATTATTCTTATTAAAACATGATAATTAAAGATTGATCTAACATGTTTTGGGGTTAATTAAAATCAAAGGATGATATAAAAGGGTGTTTGTTTTGGCCGCCTAGCATAACCAACCCGAGGGGGGGTTCGGTTTGCTTTTAGCCGCCACCACCAAGACCATTGTTGGTCTTGGTTGGTTCATGTGGGACCCACGGCAGCAAGGGGGCACAAGTACCCCGAGTTTGGCTCGGGGTACGGTGTCGAGTTCATGCCTGATTCATGGTTCGTTGGTTAAATCATGATTTATGCTACATGTTAATTTTTATGAATTATGAACTTAGGATATAAATTAATTAATAACATGAGATATTAATTAAATCATGACTTAGGTTATTTTAATTATTAATTTAGCATGATATTAATTTAACCTAAGTATTTTATGTTATAAGTTATAATTAATTAATTATTTAAAACATGCCTATAATTAATTAATTTAGACATGACTTAGGTTATGTTATTAATGCATAATAATACACATTTTAACCTAAGTATTTTATTCCATTTTAATTAAAACATGTTATACTTTAATTAAAATGCTTAACCTGTAGTTTAATTAAAATACATGAAATAATAATTAAACTATACACTATATCATATGACTTAAGAAATAAGCTTATAAACACTTAGACTTATATGTTAGCTTATGTAACCAGCTTAATTCTAAATATGGAAACTTCTATTTATAGAAACTTAATTAAATAAGGCAACTAATCTATTAATGGAAACCTTCTATATATGGAAATCTATCTATTTCAGGCAGCTAATCTAATCATGGAAACCTTCTATATATGGAAACTTATTTAATTAAGGCAGCTGATCTATTTTTGGAAACTTTCTATTTTTAGAAACTAATCTATTTTAAGCAGTAAATTCTATTTTAGGAAACTTTCTATTTTTGGAAACTTTCTATTTTTGGAAACTTTCTATTTTTGGTAACTTTCTATTTTTGGAAACTTTCTATTTTTGGAAACTTTCTATTTTTGGAAACTTTCTATTTTTGGAAACCTACTATTTTTGGAAAGTTACTTATTATTACACAGTAAGTATAATAATACATGAAATACCAGTAATACTTAATCAGATTAATCAGAATACAAGATAAACACAGTTTAAGGCTTTAAACAGTAAACCATGACCTAAAACATACCAAGTAAGCTAAGATGAGACATAAAACCCAGTACGTAATCAGTGATTCGATACTTATACACGTGTGTATTCATGTAGCGTTAGTGATCCAGAAGTAGGAGTCTTTCTTCCGTTCATTCACTGGACTTGAGGTACGGATTCCCGTCCTTTCAGTATGGACATTCTTTCCTTATTAGGATTTCCCCGTATGCAGCCAACTGTTTTCCCCAGTATTTGTTTTACTGTTTTGAACTGCTTATGTTTAATTAGCATAATCTATAGCCATATACAAGCATGACCAGTTTCACCTAGTTATGGAGGTACCATAACCATAACATTGGAGGCACCAATGTTATGACTTCCCCACGGCGGAGTGATTGCTCGTGGCGTCCCTTTCAGTTTTGGCCATATTATTATATCATGTGGGGCGTATGGGTGCATCCTAGTTACATGTTTATTCAGTATTTCATGGTGAATGTGGTGTGTGCCTTGCATCCTTCACAAGGAGTTGATCCCTCCTACCCAAACCAGTATATTAATTAGAGGCATCCCCTCTAATCAGCATGATGAGGTCACCCCTCCAAGTATTCATGCACGTGACCTTTTCATGACCTATATGGGCTATGGTATATTTATGTTAAAACAGTTTCCATAAGATAAACATAAGGCTTTTCAAACTATAAAACCAGTTTTCTTAATACTTAACCAGTTTACTCAGAACTTAGTCTTCCGCTGTTATATGTTACATGCTTATCCTATTTCATGCGATATTGTACATCCGTGCACTGAGCGTCTTGCTCAGCCGTTTTCCTTTTCATGTTCCCAAAACGGCAGGTACTCAGGGACACTCGTAGATCTCAAACGTACGTGCATATGGATTGGAAGCTTTACTGTCTTTCTTTACTTTATGCATTTCCTTTACTTTAATACAGTTGCTATGGACATTGTTTCGTCCTTTCCTTTTACAGTATTTATGTTTGTGTGTGATGAGCTCTACTTTGGGGTTACCGATGTTTGATTCCGGTATTTCCCTTTTATGGTCAAATAATGCTTCGACATTTATCCTTGTATGCTTTGATGACACGCCATGATTATGCGTAAGATTCCATTTCCAAAATGGGGTGTTACAATGACCCATTGCTGGAAGAAATCGACATTCACTCCATACCCCCAGGTATTGATGACGATGACATGGAGGGGGATCTTATTCTTGATAATTTTCTGCAGGAAGGTATTGACCCAAGTCCCCCTCCTGAGCACCTTTCATCCTCCCCTTTGTCCACTATTACGGAGGATGAGTGCTTTGACCCGGGAGGTGACATTGATTATGCTATCATTGATAACATTATGGCTTTTCTGCTTGCTCAGCATCCATTGTCTTTGGGGGATGACAATGTGCTTACTTTACCCACCCCACCTCCCGTGGATCTTGATTTCACATACTTTTCGTATGTTGAAAGAACCTTTCTCCCATACAAGACTTATCCCCCGCCTCTCCTTTGTTGATGTCAACCGGGAACGAGGACAAGGTCTTTGATCCCGGTATTACATTCGAGGCTTCCCCATACCATGTAATTCGGGGACGAGTCAGGCTCGTGACTCGGTTAATATAAACAAGCGCTTTTTGGGAGGCAACCCAATTATCTATCTATCTTTCCCTATTTTCACCATAAGTGTAGGGGAGCCCCGTTGGTGTTTCTTGCTTTCTTTCTTATCATGTGCAGGGATTAGAGCTTCAAAGACACACTCTTAAGTGGTCTTTTCCTTGTATTTGTCCTCATTTTAACCGGAAAATCAATTTTTCGACATTTTTCAAAATTTTTGATCTATTTTGGCCTATTAGTTTTTACCTTTGTATAGTTATTTTCTTTCCTTGTTAGAATAAATTTTTAATAAATTGGTTTTAATTTTCAAATGTTGTGAATCTTTTGACTCAACCCGAGTTTACTTATCTAAGTTTACTCTATCTAGTATCCTTAACGTGTTTAAGTCAAGTTTTGCTAGGCTTTTATATAGGGAGCTATAAAACGTGAAAGTCTTAACTCTCACAGGTTAAGAACAAGAACTTTTCGCAAGTTCCTATAATCGATCCTAGAGAGTCGTTTATCAGGGGAACTTTAAAATGCGATTTCTAAACTTGAAAGAGTCTAAGAATTTGCAAGATCCTATAGGCGACTCAAAAACCCAAAACTTTGATTTAATAGGCTAAGCATCCACGAGTCTCAGTCCTTGAGATTTTAAACTGTGGAGAACGAGAGATGATAGAGCCAATTATAAGTTTGGTATTATTTCGTGAATTTATGTGAGTTAATTATAAGCTTATTCTCCCATCGCCTGCTAATAAATTTATCTGCAATAAATAAGGTTGTACGATTTAAAAAGTTACTTAGCTTCTAGCCCAAGATCGTTTAAAAGTTGCTCGGTATGGATTAGAGTTCATATCCAAGGCATAACTTATTGAAGCGGGATGCGAAGATTGGCGAGTCCGAAAAGGCCCTAACAAGGCATGAGGGCTACATTTTGTTGCTAAAGATCCTAAGTGATGTGAAGAATCATTTATCAAAAATCAATATGAAGGATCGAGACACACGACGAAAAGCAAATACTCCCCAAAAGATCATGGAGAAGTCTATCCAAAAAGGCCCTAACAAGGTATGAGGATAAATAAATCCAAGTCCAAAAAGGAGGCGGATCGTTGTATATCAAAGTCCAAAATAAAGATTGGAGAAAAATGAAGAAGTCGTGGTCCAAGTATGAATCTCTCAAAACTTCAAGTGAAGAAATTCCAATATGAAGAGAAGACCATTATTTCATGAACGTCTCTCAAGATTTGAAGTATGAAGTCGCTGCCAAATATCGGTCCGAGAAAGGTCTCAAATCGCGAAGCGAGTTATGCCAAGATATGAACTTTATGAGGTCCCGAGAAGCAGTTTTAAAAGATTTTGTCCTTTAGCTAAATATTGATTAAATCGTTCACTTTATTTTCGGCCTAATAAACTATCGAAATAAGTCAAACAATGCATCCTTGTGATCATTCAAGACTAAAATAAAATATAAGAGATACACCTAGGAATAAGGGAGTCTAAGTGAGTAATTGGCCCGCATGAGTTCGTGTTAGTTTGCTAACTTATAATAACAATGATCTCGTTTTTAAGCTTGGTTTGGAGAAATGAGGATGATGATCATTCATAACATTTTCAAAACCCCAAGGTATGCTTTTGATTTCTTTATTTTGAATGTTTATAGTTTTCTATCTCTTTAATAAAGGCCAATGTGGATTAATTATGATGAAAAGTGTAATCGTGCTTTGTAACTAATGCATTGCATGAGGACAATGCAATGGTTAAGTGTAGGGGATTTGATAGGTGTGAAAACACCCATCTTTTTACCACTTAATTACAATAATAACCGAGCCAAAACGTGTATTTTATGTCATTTATGTCGGAATTATGTGTGGTTTGTGTTTTTGTTGTGATTTAGGACGAAAAGGTGAAAAGTGGAGAAAACACGGGCATTCACGGGCTTTTATCGAAGAAAAAGACGAAAGACGAAGTCAAGAAATCAAGAGTGCAAAAAGAACGGAAGTCCAAGACCAATTATGAAGATTTATCAAGGAAAAAGTCAAAAGACGGAAGTTTACTAAAAAGCCGAAGAACTCAAGTCTTATTTATGAAGAAATGTCAAGACGAGTTAAAGAAATCCCGAGACAAAGTCATTAAAGTCCAAGTATTAAGAAGATTAACAAAGAATTAAGAAGATCAAGGACTAAAGCATGCAATTAAAGAAAGAAGAAAGAGGGAGGAAGCTTCCTAAGCTCCTCCCTAATCTCCCTATATATATTTCCATTCCATTTCATTTTGTAGTTGTTGGGTGGCTTGACAAACCACCTCTTCCACCATTTTCATTTACTAGCACTTTAAATTCTTGCACCTTAATTTCATGTATTGCACCTTTAAAATTCCTTTTAATTCCAAGTAAGTTTTATTTTAATTACTGTTGAATCTTTACTTTTCTTGTTCAATCTCCTTCTACCTTTCTTGTTTGATTTGTTCTTCATCTTTATTGTTCATGTTCTTGATTTTTTATGGTTTTGATTAAGTGGGTTTTGATTATTTTGGTTATGATTGTTGGTGTTATTGATTTGGATTGATTGGTTATTGTTAGTAGATCATTTGTGGTTGTTTTGGTTTAATCTTTTGGTTAATCATGATTAGTTTTGGTTAAATTCGTCCTTATTTTCATTTCCCTGTTCTTCGTTCTGTTCATGTTGCCCAGATTCTGGATCAAGCCTTTTGTTCCGAATCAAAATTTGTTATTTCGTATCAGTCTCTTCATGCGGAATATATAATATTCCGGATCAAGTCTTCTATTCGGAATACTTAATTATTCCGGATCAAACCCCTTTATTCGGAATATTTGTTATTCTGGATCAAATCACTTCATTCGGAATACTTTGTATTCCGGATCAAGTCTTTCATCCGGAATATTGATTATTCCGGATCAAGTTGTTCATCCGTAATATTGGTTATTCCGGATCAAGTCTTTCATCCGGAATAATATTTCGGATCAAGGTCTTTATTCCGAATCAGCCTGTTTTCTCTTTTTATTCCGGATCAATTTTTTTTCCCTTTCATATTCTGGATTAACTGTTTTATTTCGAATGAGTGTTTTCTAGTTTTTAGTTTTAAGCTTTACTTTTCCCGCCTTTTTCTTTATTTGTACTTTTACTTGATTTTCCTTTTCGTTTAAGTTTTAGTTTGAGTTATTTACCTTTATTGCTTTTAATTTCTCGTCATTTACTTTTCTCCAAGTTTTAATCTTTCATTGTTGTTTCTTTTTACCGTCTTTAATTTTATCTTTCCAAGTCTTTATTTTTCATTGGTGTAGACAACGACGACCCTTTCATTTGATTTACCAAGAACAACTAATCTCTTGCACTTAACCAGAAATCAATTCGAGAAGATTCCGAGAAAACGAACAATTGAACCTAGCAAAATCTCTACATTAAGGTCTAATCGAATGTGTGAGTCATTTCATACTAGTGACTCATTTGATAACTATTGATGAAGGAGCTATAGGATTCGAAATTAAGTGTTGATCATATCGAGATTTTATTGCCCTTTTAAGGTTCATGAATAAGGTTGAAAGTATTGGAGAATAAGGTAGGATGTCGCATTGAGTATAAGTTAATTGAAACTTGAGTAAAGTAAGATTTAACTCATATGGAATATAAGATTGTTAAGATAAAGTCGTTGAGTCCTGTGATTGAATTATAAGGTTTTAAATGATTGTTGGTTCGTGTTAAGGGTTGTTCCTAGACCATTGTCCAATGACGAGGATGCCCAATGTCCGAGAAATAAAATGAAGAGATCTTCTTCTGAATTGGGACCGATAGATCTTCTGGGACAGGTGAAACACCTAATAACTATTGTAGATTAGTATTCATTGTGGTGTATTTTAAAAATCCCTAACTTAATTGAGACATCAGTTGGTAGGATGAGTCCTTGGAATTGTATGACATGGCGACACGTAATGTGTTACGGTACAATTTTTGACTTGTTTGAGATTAATGAAATGGTACCTCTGATTGCTAAATCCTACATGTATCGATGGTATCTATCCTTTATTGCTTCATCCTAATGTTCGCATTAGTGATGCAACCATTGAACAAGTACTCATCTCGATTTGAGTTACGTTGTGAATTATTCTTTTTGAGTGCCATCGAGATCATGAACCTCATGATTATTTGGCTAAAGCTCATTTCCTATCATATTGTAGTTTGTTCTTGGTGAACAACTTTTCATCACTCTTTTGTAGATCACTCATTGTTTTTATAAGTTAAAATAGTATCCCTTGAGAAAAATTGAATTTTCATCACCATATGGATTATTCAAAGTGAGATTTATAAGTAATCATTATCGAAATAAAGTTTTTTGTGAAACACCTTGGAAAACTTAATTGTTTCCATAACAAAGAACATCTTTGTAAATTTATTTTTGATTCTTATTCAAGAATTAAGCATGAAAGTATTTTTATTATAAACATGATGACAAAGTTTTGACGAACTGAGTATTGCATCGTTAATCCTAAAATTGTATATAGTTGCGCGCCTACATATATTTTGGAAGGGACCATGCAAGGCTGATTAGTAGTCGCGATGAATTTGTTAATAAACACTACATTTTCCTTGAAGTTATGAAAGATTGAAATTTTATGAGATCTGCAAGAAGTGCAAAAATAGGGACATATTGTTAGGGATACTTACATATGTGCCCGTACCATTTATTCTTCTGAGTCGAATTTACTCATCTGTGGATATTGTCTTCAATGACAATTGATATGCCCTCCTTGTCCAATTCTCCCGTGGTGAGATTCTTTAGAAAAGTATCTAATTACCGAGTGTTGATACCCAACTGGGTGTATCGACGTTCATATCATTTATCTGGATTAGATTTCATTTGAATGACCTGGGTAATGATCCAATGAGCTTTCGAATGCGTACTCAATTCATGAAAACATGGAATAGACTCATATTCGTTGATGTTTTCGTCTGTATCTGATTTGAAATTCTCTCGCGTAGATTTTGTGTTGACCTTACTCTTTTTAAGGTTAGTTATGTCTTCAGATATCCTTGAATTTGTGAAAGGATTATGAGTTATTATTAGTCTTTTGAGAAGTTCACATCTTATCAACGATAATGAAACTGGAAAGCTGGTAGTGCCAGTAGAATGGATTGATTGATTATGACATGACAACATTGTCTTAATTCCCCTAAAAGATAAGATGTTGATTATCAAAAGTGATAAAAATAATTCCTGATGGGTGACTGTATCCTGCATTTAGGCTTGAAATTTTACCATGAATGGTTGTCAACTAGTCATAGATCTTGTAATCTAAAAAGAACTTAAAGTAAATTTATTAAAAGATGTTTCTGTTATCTGAAACTTTAGGAGGTATTTGCTGGTGAATTACCTAGACTTTCGCCATTAAGGCAAGTTGAATTTGGTATTGATTATATTCCCGGTGCTGCACATGTGGAGTGTGCACCGTACTTCAGCACCATCTGAATCGAAAGTGTTACCGTACAACTGAGAGAGTTGTCGGAGAAAGCTTTTATTCTACCGAGCTCGTCATCGTGAAGAGCTATGGTGTTATCATTCCTTATATTTGTTGAATTACCGTGAGCTAGGTAAATTGATGATCAAAATCTATATCCACTACCCAAGATGATAGATTTGTTTGATCATTTACAAGGTTCTAGCGTATATTCAAAAATTTGATCCACGGCATGGTTATCATCAACTTCGCGTCCGCGAAAAAGATTATCTATTCCAATCACTACATCCAGAACTTGTAATGAACATTATGAGTTTCATGTTATGTCGTTTGGATTGACCAATACACATGTAGCAACCATAAATTTGGTGAATCACGTGTGTAGGCTGTAATCTGATAAATTCATGTTCGTGATCATTAAGGACCATTTGTTTGTTTCTAGAAATAAGGAGTTAATAATCATTTATAGATTGCCCTGAGTTGGCCGAGCAGTGAAAACCTGTATTTTGAATATTTAACATGTGATTAAAGGCTTAATCCTTTACATTATTTAACCATGTGATTAATAGATAATTGAATTTATATTGACTCTTCAAAGATTAGAGCCATTAAGGCTTTAGGTTATACAAAAAAGAAAGTGCAAATATGTTTTGACAAATATTTTATCAAAGGAATTTTTAAGGAATCATTCCCTTATACCCAAATCATTTAACTAAACTCCTTTAGGGGTAAATGTTTATGCATACCTCAAGACAACCTAAGAGGGATTGAGGAAAACCATTTAAACCATGACTTGAAATTTGAAACGACAATTTTTGCTTTTAAACTAAGAAAATTTTGACCAAGGTATAAACAAGGATTTTTCGAACATTTACGAATCTTATTAATTATTTTTGATAAAGCAACAAAAATCGTGTTAATTAAATTCAAATTTATTTTGAACATTTTTCTATAATTGGTCGAACTAAGAAATTTAAAATTTTTACGTTACGTTTCATAAAAATTAAATATTTATTATTTAATTACTTGTAATATTTATCGACGCTTTAAAACGTCGGATTGAGCAAAACTGATAAAGATGATAGTTGAGACGAAACTAAAACTTAGAAAATATGAAGAAAGAAATTTTGAATGAATACGGTTATGATATTTATTTCATCGGGGAAGGTGAATGTAATTACTAACACATTATGTAGAAAAGATAAAGAATCAATTAGGATGTTTTCCTTAGTAACGATTGTGCAAAATAAATTGCCGAGCAATTTAAAAATAGCCGATGCTTGTAAAAAGGATAATATAGATACAAAAAGGGGTTCGCGGCTAATGTGAACCATTAGAATTGAGAAGCCAATGGCGTTAAATATTTTAAAGGCCACTTATGGTTGCCTAACTATGGAGGATTTAGAGATTTAGTCATGTTGGAATCTCATAAGTTTAAGTATTCTATTCATGTCTTTGGAAACCTTGGTTTCCTCGATCTTTTAGCTACTAGGCATAGCCATTGTTCATATGATTATACAATCAAAGCGGAAAAGAACAATAACTCTGTAACAAGGTGTTTGGGGAACAAGACACATGAATTAAACTAATGGATTGCTAATTATATTAATAATCAACAATCACTAGACGTGTATACATTAATCCCACGTCTAGTCGACACACGCTTTGGGTTTACATTGTATATGAAAGTTATGAATAAAACCTAATACCCTTGGTTCCTTTTATAGTGTAAGGATTAGGGTTTACAAGAGATAAGAATGAATAAACATGAATATCTTCTATTTAAATAACTAATACAGAATAATATTTTGCATACTTATCCTAAATAGAAGCTTCCAACAATACTTGTCAATGTTGACTTCTGTCAATGCTTGAATTACACTTGACAATGCTTGGTTGTTGACTTCTGTCGATGCTTGGATTACACTTGACAATGCTTGGATTACACTTGTCAATGCTTAGACAAATGCCTTCATGTTCTCTTCGTTTTTGAGTTTCTGACACATCAACTTTTTGACCCAACAATCTTCCCCTAGTTGATGTTGGCAAAACTCTTTGTGTATCTCTTGTAAGTTGTACATGATCTTCAAATTTCTTCCCCTCAATTGTAGCATGTATGTATTCCCCTTTTTGTCACATCAACAGGGAAGTAAATAATGTATGCAATCTTGAAGATTCTCCAAATGTAGGCTCTGTGTAATGATTTTGAAGAAAAACAAATATAATATTCTTGATGTAGAAGTAGAATAACCCAACCTTGTGTTCCATGTCTTGCACTATCCATGTGATGAAGAACTTATACTGATGATTAAATATAAGTAGACCTCGATCCCTTGTCAATATTCTCATCCTTTGTGAGACACTGAGCACGATAATGTAAATCCTTCAAGTGTCATGACAAGTCTTCGTCACCAAACTTTTAAAGCACGAACAAGTTATCTTCAAACCAATGGGATACTATCCATGATTTAAAGATATGATAAAACACAAACTCGCGAAAATCTACCTCGAACATCAAACTTACCATAAGAATTCTTCCCCTTAAGCCAACTCCTCTTCATGACGAATTTTAATGAAATAAAATCTTCATACCATATGTAAAAGTGTTGGATTGGATAACTTTTTCACAAGGCTATCCCGATTACATAATTAAAAATATCCATCAGATTCTTCATGAATTGTTGCTAATCTTACTTAAAAATCATTAACTCCTTGTAAAAATATCCGAGCCATTAATATCAATTTGATATTCTGTATAAAAACGGAGATTCCATGTACCTTTGCGTGTAAATAACTCTTTTTGTGTGCTAAAATCGTATCAATTTTCCAAACAACAGCTATTCCTTTGTTATCTGAGAACCTTCACTGTCCAATATCCTAAACACATGCATTGTCCAATATCGGACAAAGCGTATCAACGCTTGAACAGACCTTTCTCGGACAACACGTGTTAACGCTGCCTGTCAGCGTTAACTTTATTCATGTCAGCGTCAAAACAATACTTGTCAGCGTCTATTCTTGTTCTTATCAGCGTCTAGGGTATCAGCTGACATCATCGACATCTCATAGCAGCTAGAATGCTTGCCAATAATCCATGCAAATTACGTCCACTTTCTTCCAATAACTAGCTGCGTGTATAGTTATATAATCCCATGATAGGTGTATCATCCCACGTGTTTATCCTAATATATTAGGAAACCATATATCTCCAAAATATATCTCCATATTTCACGTAGTATCATATGTAGAAAATATTATGAGATAAAAATGATCCCTTAACAATAAACGAACACATATTTGTACGCCTGGATAAATACCGTCCCAACATATCCCACAAGAATAGGAACAATATATTTCGTCCAAAAATATATATCCAATCACAAGTTACCTGATGATCAGATCTTTACAGAATATCATTCCACTATCAATAAACAATATTACGTGCTGACTTTATTTATCTTTGAACGTTGTTTACCCAAAACCAAATCTCAGATCCACACGAAAACCAATATGCACTCCAACAACCGTGTAGAAAAGAAAAAACGAGAAGAGTTTTTTGGATCATAGGAATATATTACCTACCATCTGATCATGACCTGCTGCTTGGTGTCATATATTTATCTCCATACGAATCAAATATATAACCCATTTTCTGATTATATCATACTTACGAACCAGAATATATAAAACAAAGACCTTGTAAGCTTTGATCAGATCTAGGGTTCATAAATAAAACCCTAATAACGAATAACCTTCAACATCGATCTAGGGTTTTGTTAAAACCCCTTTTCTTGCTGCTAATCAATTAAACAACCTGCTGCAAACCATCTTTTTCTGTTTTGGATTGATCTAGGGTTTGGAGGAAACCCTAATCATGATTTTATGTAGAAAAAGAAACTTGAAAAACACATTCTGCTTCGAACTTCGACGCCTCATAACTTGAGTTTGAAGATAGATCTTGAAAATCGCTTCGATGAGAATTTAGATCTATATGTGTAGAATACACATATCGAAATTCATTAAGATCCAACGGCTAACGAAGGAGAAATCGTGTCTTGAATATGGCTGTTCACAGAAAACTGCATATACTCATTGCTGACTTCGACGCTTAATAACTTTTTCTTGGAGATAAAACATGACAATCCCTCCAGTGGATGTCTAGATATATGTGTATATAACACACACAAGAAATTTCATGACGATCCAATGGTCCAATCAAAAGTTATGACCTTCTGAATACTGATGCGCACACAAAAACGTCTAGAAAAACCCTAGACGGATTTTTCTATCATCACACCATTACGAACACCTTGTTGGTCCTAGAATCACGAGCCACGAGGCTCTGATACCAAATGTGATCCCAAACTTAGATCAATTTAGCTTGTGTAAACGAGATTAAATCAAGTTAAACACATAGAGAAACTTTGTTGTGTATAAAACAATTTAAGTATTATGCGGAATTAATACTCAAACAAGAACACACAAACAATGTAAACCAAACCTTCACTTGATTGATAAAAAAAACTTGTACAATGAAAGTGTTGAGACGTATATGAAACATAAACCTAAAGGTCTCCTTTTATAGACATAAGGAGCCTTGTACAAGAGTCTACGTATCAGCTATTTTAGGTAAAGATAAACATAGAAAATACATTGTTGGATCATATCTTTACTAGAAACAAACTAGAAACATAATACGTATATACTAAGTCTTCTATCAGTGCTTGACTTCATCCTATCAACACTTGACATCTCCCTGACAATGCTTGTCTTGTCAATGCTTGTTTTCTTCTTATCAACGTCCCGATTGCACTTGTCAGCGTCCAAGTGTACTGGCTACATTTTATTCCCAACAATGTCATTTCTGATTAAGTGTATATTTATCTGAAGAAGTTGTACTGATGACAAATTATGAAGGCATACATCGCCTCATACATTAGTAAACGTTTAACTATTGCCAAGGTCATCATCTGAATTTGATTCGATTTAGGTCATCGTCGACAGACTGACCAAATCTGCTAATATCATTTCCGTTAATTATAGATTCTCGATGAAGAAATTGACTCTTTTGTATTTAAAGGAGTTGTGTAAACATAGTGTGCCTGTATCAATCATCTCTATCAAGATCCTTGTTTCGCATCGAATTTCTAGAGATTTGCTCAGAAGTCATTGGGAACGAACCTTGATGAGAGTACTGTTTACCACCCAAATCGAAGAGACGAGGTAAAGTAACGATACAAAACACTAGAAATTTTATTTTATGCTCGAATAATTGACCTTTGGTAATAAACAGTATAATCGTTTTCCTTTGGAGAGATTATCATTGATAATTATCGTATTAGGATCGAGATTGAATCTTGTGACGATCTAAATGTGAGAGCATCTGTAAGCAGGAGTTGGGATGAAGACACCCGACATACACCATTGTGAGTTGGACATGTCTTTTAGGTTTAAGGTTGCCTATGATGACGAACCTAACCTTACAAAATACCCGACCCGCGAGACTTGAAATGATTGTTGAAATTAGGATCTGATTAATGACTACCGGTAGTGGGCAGGAGGTTATGTGAATATGAAGTGTAGATCTTGAAGTGCAGGATTGGTAGCGAAGTTATGCCAAAAACTTTCACCTTGGAAAAATGAATTGATGATCTGAAAGATCATGAGAAATAAGTCTCCGTTGTATGGGACCGTTGAGATAATGTAAAAGTTGGTTTGAAAGGCATATAAGCTGGATCTACCCTAGGACTTCAAGGGCTGCGTGAATTATGTTTAGTATATCGAACTTGATAAAATGTATATCAAGTGAAAATCTGATTACTCCTTTATGTGAAAGTTACATTCATCAAAAACCCGTGAACATCATGGATAGAGAAAGTAAGCCAACATTAAGCATGATCATATTCCCGTAGTTATGTTTGATGAAACTCGCGTATTATAATGAACTACACTTGTGAGAAAAGACCGAATATGGAGGAAATACCCACATGGCTCTAAATCTATAAGAAGCGAGTAGTAAGATAAATCGATCTCTGAGGATAAAGATCCTGTTTAGGGGTAAATGCTGTGACAATCCGTCAATTTATGGTTGATATTTTATTCTCAAGTATTATTTAAAAACATTATTTTAATGTTATATTATGAAATCACTCAATTATGGGAAGAAATTTGGGTTTAAGTCTTGAAGTAGCATCGACTACGTCTAAACCGGAGGACTCTACGTTACGTGCTTACGTTTACATACACCGCTTTAGTGACAGTCCGACATTTCAGGAAATAAATTTATCCGTGAATATTATTTTGGGATTTTAAATTTGTGTTGGTTCATAAACTCACAATTTTTACGAGAAGAGATTAGGACTTACGTGCTTAATTTAACGTCCTTTACGACTAAACCGGAAACCCTAGGTTTACGTATTTACGTTTTTGAACTCCGTTTTTGATGAGAAAATTTTTATTAGATTCGTTTTGTGTCGTTGATTCATAATTTATAAAAACGTTTTTCGTAAAACGACTCGAGGGCATGCAAATCAAGGAAACTAGAACCGAGGAATACCCGTAAATTTGTGGGATGAGACAAGTATACACTTTCCCCAACCCACCAAAAGGGACGGCTAAACAATGGACACCACACCTCATGAGGTGTTAAACTTGTAGTAAACAAGTTACACTTGTTAAGCTAACTTAACCAAGTTAGCTACACACCAACAAAACCACTAGCACTAAACCATTTCTCACACTCATCTCATGCAAACCACTCAAAAATCTTCTCACTCTCTCCACCATGGTCGTCCACTTCCACCCATAAACACCCTCATTTGATCAATTTAAACCACAAAATCTTGTGTTATTCACACATATGATGGAAACCCTTTGAAGATATGAAGATTAGAGGTAATCTTAACCTATGAAAAGGAGTTTTCATGAGGTTAAAGGGATGATTTTATGGAGGTGTTCATCCATCCAAAGGACCCAAGAATTTGCCTTGCTAAAGTTGAAGATTTGATAACAAGAACCAAGTCTTGTTCGTCAAAAACCTCATCTTTTCATCACTATTGGTGGTATAGAGATTGTTTCTTCCTATCCTTTTGTTATTTTGAATACTTAATCTTGTATTTTCTTTATTTATGTATATGTATATGATGATGAATGATGATAAAAATGTTGTGTGAGGATCATGTGTTGATAAACATGGTTAAAAAGATTGAAAACTACATGTAAAAAGGTTAAAATCTTGCTTAAATTATTAGGCTGTATAAAAACAGTAAAGGACTGATAGGTGTGTAAACACCCATCCTTTTTACCACTTAATTACAATAATAACCAAGCCAAAACGTGTATTTTATGTCTTTTATGTCGGAATTATGCGTGGTTTGTGTTTTTGTTGTGATTTAGGACGAAATTGTGAAAAATGGAGAAAACACGGCATTTACGGGCTTTTATTGAAGAAAAAGATGAAAGACGAAGCCAAGAAGTAAAGAGTGCAAAAAGAACGGAAGTCCAAGACCAATTCTGAAGATTTATCGAAGAAAAAGTCGAAAGACGGAAGTTTACCAAAAGCCGAAGAACTCGAGTCTTATTTATTGAAGAATTAAAAGACGAGTTTAAAGAAATCCCGAGCCATAAGTCATTAAAGTCCAAGATTAAAGAAGATTCAAAGGCTTAAGGACTAATGGTGCAATTAACAAAGAGATTAAGAAGGAAGGGCCTAATGATGCAATTAAGAGAAAATGAAGGAGGGGAGGAAGCTTCCTAATCCTCCCCTATATATAGTCATTAGCATTTCATTTTTACACTTGTTGGCTAAGGTGACAATTAGTCTTCCACCTTTTAATTACTTGCACATTTACTTTATTGCACATTTATTTACCTTGTCTTGCACTTTAATTTTCAAGTAAGTTAATTTTATCTTTATTGCACCTTTACTTTTCTTGTTAAATCTCTCATTCTACCTTTCTTTCTTGCTTGATCTTTATGTTTACATGCTTATTGTGTTGCTTATTTGATTAAAGATTGTATTTTTATGCTTTTGATTGTTTTAGATCATTGATTTTTATAGCTTATTTGTTTTAATCTTTAAGTTTTTAAAGTTTTTATAAAAGTTATTTTTATATAAAAGTTGTTTTTCGTAAAGCTTATTCATTTCGTGTTTTAAAAGTCTTTAAATTTCAGTTTAGTAGCTTATTTTTATACGGTTTGCCTTAGGATTTTCGTCTTGTGCTTATTAGATTTATAGCTTATTTTTCTAGCTTAATTTGTGCTCTTTCCTCCGTATTCCGATCTGACAAATCGGAAAAGGGTTTCATATTCCGACCAGCACTTCTTGGCTTGGTCGGGAAAGGGTTTAAACATTCCGATTGGGGGTGTTTGTGGTATTCCGATCAGGGTGTAGTGACTATATTCCGATCAGGGTGTAGTGACTAATTTCTCGCCATTTATTTTAAAATAGTTTTAGATTTATTTTACACGTCATTTAGTTTTAAGTCTTGCACTTTTTAATACTACAACGACACAACTTTTGTTTCACCAAAGAACGACTGAGTCGTATAGTTAACACAGTTTTCAATTCGAAGAGACATACTTAAACGAATCTTTTTACCTGGCCAAAAGTCCATGTATCAAATGGCGCCGCTGCCGGTTCTTTTCGTAAAGATTAACGGTTCTCTGTGAAAGACGCGTTGCTTTTTGGGATCCGTTCACTTGTGAGCGTTATTTTTCTTGCATAAAAAAATTCAAAAATCATAAAAATTAAAAATTGTTAAAAAACACATAAAAATTAAAAATCTTTCAAAAATCCAAAAAGATTTTATTGTTATTGTGTATATATATTGTCTTTGTGTTTGGTTTCTTTTTCTTTTGCATTTTCAGGTGTATGCGTACTAGATCTTCTAATTATCAAGAGCCCGAGACTCAAGAAGATTTAAGTATGTCAGGTGTCAACAACAATAATCCACCGTACCTCAACAATAACAACAATGTTCTTCCACAGCCCGATCTTCGGACAATGGAGGAACTTTGTCAACCTACCATGTTTGGACGAGGAGGACCGATTGCACCGATGCAAATCACGGCTCCGGAGTTTTCGTTGAAGCACCACATGATTCAGCAAGTGCAAACTAATCCATTCGCCGGAATGCCTGATGATGATGCAACAAACACCTCGACAAGTTCATTACAATCACCCAAAGCATGAAGTTGCCTGGTGCCACAATGGATGTTCTTCGCCTACAACTCTTTCCACATACTTTATCACATCATGCCGAGAAATGGTTTGATCGTCTCCCGAAGAATTCTATTCACACTTGGGATGACATGACTCAAAGCTTTTTGTCGCGCTACTTTCCACCATCCATGGTCACAAGCCTTCACAATCAAATCAGCGGTTTCATGCAAGACCCTGATGAATCTCTTTTTGATGCTTGGGAAAGATATAATGTCTTGATTGATCGTTGTCCAAACCACAACATGCTCCCTGTCAAACTGATTGATACTTTCTACAACGGATTGACTTTTCGAGATCGTGATACGATTAATGCAGCCGCCAGTGGCACATTCATGAAAAGGAGACCCGAGGAGTGTAGAGAGCTAATTGAGAACATGACTACTCACCACAAAAACTGGGATTCCTCTGCTTCTTCAAGGAACAACCCGAGAGTCAATGTTTCTTCCACCTCAGCAAACCCTGATATGACCGAACTCACTCGCATGATGACTGAAATGAGCAAAAGTATCACGCTTCTCGCTTCAAACCAACAACAACAACAAGTTAAAGCGGTTGCTAATCCTTGTGAAACATGCGGAGGTCCTCACTCATACACCGATTGTCCTTCTACTCAAGGAAATCCGGAAAATGTGTATGCAGCTTACGGTAATAATTCACCGGAAAATTACCAAGCTCGACCACAAGGGGATAGAAATTTGCTGAGTTACCGATCAAACAACTACCTCTCACCCGGTTTTTCTCCTCAAAACCAAAACCCCGCCAACAACTACAATATAAGCAACCAAATCCCACCAAGAGCTTCTAATCCTTATCACCCACCCGCCCAACAAACCCTACCCATTAACCCTGATGTTGAAGCCATAATGAGAACCCACGGTGAGCAAATCAAGAATCTGCAGAGCTAGATTATCAATCTTAAAGGAGATATTACCAAGCAAGGAAATGAGATAAGATCCGAGCTTCGAGATAATATTCAATCCTCCTTCAGCAATCAAACAAATGATTTAAAGAATATGCTTGCTAGTTTCTTGCCCGCCGCTCAACCTTCTTCTTCCAGTTCTCTACCTTCAAACACCGTCACCAATCCGCGAGCAAATGTGAGTGCTATTACTACTCGTAGTGGAATTACCATTGTCGATCCACCTATCCCACCCCCATCATCTACACCTCCTCCACCACCATTTATCCCTACTCCTCCTACACCTAGTATTAGTGCACCATTACCGTCTCCGCCTCGTCATGATGATGTACCTAGGAAGGAACCTTCAACATCTCAACCTTTACCTGCTACACCTACACCTTCACCACCCAAACCCAATATCCCTGATCTCTCTCGTTTAGGCAAGACCAAAATGCTAACCAAGGATGACTCTGAAGTGGCACGCTATGTGAAGATGATTTCTCAAATGAACTTCAACATTAGCTTTCTTGAAGCACTTGTCCACATGCCGAAATTTTTCAAAGCATTTAAGGAATTTCTTAACAAGAAGGAGAAGCTGATTGAACTCGCCAACACACGCTTAAATGAAATCTGCTCTGCAGTTATTCTCAAAGAACTTCCGGAAAAGCTTGGAGATCCCGGTCGTTTTGTGTTGCCTTGCGTTTTCAACAAAACTGAAGAATTTACTGCCCTTGCTGATCTCGGGGCCAATATTAATCTTATGCCTTTGAGTGTTTGGAAAACACTATCATTACCCGACCTCACTCCAACAAAGATGACTCTTGAACTTGCTAATCGCACTCTCGCTTACCCCGTTGGTATAGCCGAAGACGTGTTTATTAAAGTTGGCACATTTACTTTCCCGGTCGACTTTGTGGTTGTTGATTATGAAATGGACCCTCGTATTCCTTTAATACTTGGTCGGCCATTCTTAAGAACCGGACGAGCTTTAGTTGATGTGGCCGAATGTGAGTTAATCTTAAGAGTCGGGGATGATGCACAAGTGTTTAAAATGGGAAAGCTTACAAGTACAACCTTTGGAGGACGAGAATCAGTGAATATGATTAATGTGATCGATGATTTTACCATCTACAACAATCCTCTATTCAATTCTTCCATTGATAATCCACTTTTTCATGATGATGTGGATGATTCTCGCTCCAATTTGGAACCTTCTCCCATTTATGATTCTCCACCGGTCTTTGATGCTTATGATGAAAATTCTAGCTCAGATTCGGATGATTATGATGACCTTACTTCTGAGTATCCCGACCTGCCCACGTATGATGATTTTGATGAGGCTGATACTCTTTCGAGCGATTCTTCACATGATGAAGATCCTCCACCATCACTCGCTCCTACTTTGTACGATTACTCATTTGAGGAAGACTTCTCTGAATTTCTCAACACTTACTTCCCTCATGAGAGTGATGCTCATCCTTATGACTTTGAAGATTATCGTCTTGATCCTACTTTGGATTTGAAGAACATTCTTTCAAAGGAGAAGAAACCGGTCGACACCAATATCCGCAACACATATGATTTAACACCTCTTTGTCCCCCTTCTGAGGACGAGGTTGTGCTTCTTCGAGGATCTTCTTCACACTCTGCCGAACCTGAGTGCTATTTTCCCCTAAAGGAAAAGGTGTTCGACCCTGGTATTGATGTTCTGCAGCCATCTCAGTATCCACCTGATGAAATAAAAGGAAAAATCTTTGGAACTATTGAAGACATGCTTGCACCACTTCACCCTTGCTTCCACCGTGCTTCATCGCTGCTTAAGGGAACCTTGCCTACTCTTCTTTGGCTTGCCTTGTTCGCCTTAAGCCTCTGCTATTTGATGGACGAAAACTATGTCTTTGATCCCGGTGGATATATTTCATGCTTCTTCCTCTGATGATCAAGGTCGAGTCAGGCTCACGACTCGGTTAACAAAAATCAAGCGCTTCTTGGGAGGAAACCCATGTTTCTATCTTTTCGCTTTCTTTATCATAAGTGTAGGGGAGACCCGTTGGTTTGCTATTTCCTCTCCTCTCTTCTTAATCAGGGATTCGAGCTTCAATGATCCACTCTTGATGATTCTTGACGACCCGTGATTACGTGTTCCACTTCTTCCCGGTTCTATCCTAAACTCTTTTCGATTCACTATTTTATATTTTCTCAATATTAAAATAGGAATCTCTTTAGTTGTCTTTTCCTTAGCAAGATTTAAACAAAGTGCACAATGTCCTAAGTGTAGGGGAGTTTACTCCCACATGCTTAAACATTGAGGACAATGTTTATCTTAAGTGTAGGGGGACTTCTATCGAAGTTAAGTGGCTCTTTTCCTTGTATTTTCCCTCATTTTAACCGGAAAATCAAATTTTCGACATTTTTCAAAATTTTTGATCTATTTTGGCCCATTAGTTTTCCCTTTGTATAGTTATTTTCTTTCCTTATTAGAATAAATGCTTAATAAAGTGGTTTTAATTTTCAAAACGTTGTGAATCTTTTGACTCAACCCGAGTTTACTTATCTTAGTTTACTCTAGCTAGTATCCTTAACGTGTTTAGGTTAAGTTTTGCTAGGCTTTTATATAGGGAGCTATAAAACGCGAAAGTCTTAACTCTCACGGGTTAAGAACAAGAACTTTTCGCAAGTTCCTATAATTGATCCTAGAGAGTCGTTTATCAAGGGAACTTTAAAATGCGATTTCTAAACTTGAAAAAGTCTAAGAGTTGCAAGATCCTATAGGCGACTCGAAAACCCAAAACTTTGATTTAATAGGCTAAGCATCCACGAGTCTCATTACTTGAGATTTTAAACTGTGGAGAACGAGAGATGATAGAGCCAATTATAAGTTCGGTATTCTTTCGTGAATTTATGTGAGTTAATTATGAGCCTATTCTCCCATCGCTTACTAATAAATTTATCTGCAATAAATAAGGTTGTACGATTTGAAAAGTTACTTAGATTCTAGCAAAAGATCGTTTAAAAGTTGCTCGGTATGGATTAGAGTTCATAGCCAAGGCATAACTTATTGAAGCGGGATGTGCAGAGTGGCGAGTCCGAAAAGGCCCTAACAAGGCATGAGGGCTACATTTTGTTGCTAAAGATCCATAAGTGATGTGAAGAATCATTTATCGAAAATCAATATGAAGGATCGAGACACACGACGAAAAGCAAATACTCCCCAAAAGTCATGGAGAAGTGCATCCGAAAAGACCCTAACAAGGTATGAGGATAAATAGATCCAAGTCATAAAAGGAGGCGGATCGTTGTATATCAAAGTCCAAAATAAAGATTGGAGAAAAATGAAGAAGTCGTGGTCCAAGTATGAATCTCTCAAAACTTCAAGTGAAGAAATTCCATTATGAAGAGAAGACCATAATTTCATGAACGTCTCTCAAGGTTTGAAGTATGTAGTCGCTTCCAAATATCGGTCCGAGAAAGGTCTCAAATCGCGAAGCGAGTTATGCCAAGATATGAACTTTATGAGGTTCCGAGAAGCAGTTTTAAAAGATTTTGTCCTTTAGCTAACTATTGATTAAATCGTCCACTTTATTTTCGGACTAAATAACTATCGAAATAAGTCAACAATGCATCCTCGTGATCATTCAAGACAACAATAAAATATAAGAGATACACCTAGGAATAAGGGAGTCTAAGTGAATAATTGGCCCACATGAGTTCGTGTTAGTTTACTAACTTATAATAACAATGTTCTCGTTTTTAAGCTTGGTTTGGAGAAAGTGAAAACTTGAGGATGATGATTAATCATGACATTTCCAAAACCCAAGGTATGTTTTTGATTTCTTTACTTTTAATGTTTATAATTTTCTATCTCTTTGATAAAGGCCAATGTGGATTGATTATGATGAAAAATGAAAACGTGCTTTGTAACTAATGCATTGCATGAGGACATTGCAATAGTCAAGTGTAGGGGATTTGATAGGTGTGTAAACACCCATCCTTTTTACCACTTAATTACAATAATAACCAAGCCAAAACTTGTATTTTATGTCTTTTATGTCGGAATTATGCGTGGTTTGTGTTTTTGTTGTGATTTAGGACGAAATTGTGAAAAATGGAGAAAACACGGCATTTACGGGCTTTTATTGAAGAAAAAGATGAAAGACGAAGCCAAGAAGTCAAGAGTGCAAAAAGAACGGAAGTCCAAGACCAATTCTGAAGATTTATCGAAGAAAAAGTCGAAAGACGGAAGTTTACCAAAAGCCGAAGAACTCGAGTCTTATTTATTGAAGAATTAAAAGACAAGTTTAAAGAAATCCCGAGCCATAAGTCATTAAAGTCCAAGATTAAAGAAGATTCAAAGGCTTAAGGACTAATGGTGCAATTAACAAAGAGATTAAGAAGGAAGGGCCTAATGATGCAATTAAGAGAAAATGAAGGAGGGGAGGAAGCTTCCTAATCCTCCCCTATATATAGTCATTAGCATTTCATTTTTACACTTGTTGGCTAAGGTGACAATTAGTCTTCCACCTTTTAATTACTTGCACATTCACTTTATTGCACATTTATTTACCTTGTCTTGCACTTTAATTTTCAAGTAAGTTAATTTTATCTTTATTGCACCTTTACTTTTCTTGTTAAATCTCTCATTCTACCTTTCTTTCTTGCTTGATCTTTATGTTTACATGCTTATTGTGTTGCTTATTTGATTAAAGATTGTATTTTTATGCTTTTGATTGTTTTAGATCATTGATTTTTATAGCTTATTTGTTTTAATCTTTAAGTTTTTAAAGTTTTTATAAAAGTTATTTTTATATAAAAGTTGTTTTTCGTAAAGCTTATTCATTTCGTGTTTTAAAAGTCTTTAAATTTCAGTTTAGTAGCTTATTTTTATACGGTTTGCCTTAGGATTTTCGTCTTGTGCTTATTAGATTTATAGCTTATTTTTCTAGCTTAATTTGTGCTCTTTCCTCCGTATTCTGATCTGACAAATCGGGAAAGGGTTTCATATTCCGACCAGCACTTCTTGGCTTGGTCGGAAAAGGGTTTAAACATTCCGATTGGGGGTGTTTGTGGTATTCCGATCAGGGTGTAGTGACTATATTCCGATCATAGGGGTTCCTGTTGGGTCTACTAGATGTAGATCTTGCAGCCTGTCAGGACCGGTGAATGACTTCTGTAATCACAAGTCAAATCACAAAGAGACTCTATACACAATATGAATGTAGAATATAAATATAAACAAGAGAAACAGAATAACTATAAAGACTTGATCCTTTCTAAGGATTTCTAATATTGATAAAGACTAGAACTACGTTTTGTGAAGGTATGTCTAACCCTTCTGCCTAAGGTTCCTTTTATACTACAAGGAAACCCTAATACATCATTAATGAAAACGTGTAAAACTGATATGCATATCCTTTCCTAACATATCTCATGCATATCCTAACAGAATATTAAGTAAATAATAAAGTTTGACTTCGACTAGGACCAGGAGCAGGACTTGCTCCTACTACGACTAGGACCAGGAGGAACTACATACCTCCTAGTCTACCTATTACATATAACTATTACAATGGTCCTAACAATCCTCCCCTAAACTTGAATTTGACCTGTTGAGTTCAAGTTTCCTGGAAAACGTGCAAAGAAAACCCGAGGATTGTATCAGCAAAACAAATAGCAGCATCAACAAGATAAGAATCAGAAGAACAGCCGCATGAAACACTAGAAACTTCTCCAAAGCTTGTAACAAATCAGCATCAGGTTGAATCTTTTCAGCAACATGAGCAGATTGGATGAGCCTTTACCAAGTAGCTGCTCGCTCTTGGGCTAGCTAGCCATTCTGGTGGAATAAGCATCACTCTGGGAGACTAGAACCCATCCCAACTCTTAGAACGTGAATCAATGGTGAGTGGGAATACCCTGATAATTTTAGGCAAACCATCACAGCCGTCAACGGATTTGATGCGTCTTTACCAGAAGCCGTACCCCTCTGGACTCGCCAACTCTTAGCAATGAAGCATCGGTGAGTTGAACACCCTATAGCTTTAAGCAAGCTATTACAGCTATCAACGGATTTGATAAGATCTTTACCAAGAGCCGTACCCCCTTGGATTAGCCACTTTTCAGTCCAAGACTATGGCAAGTGAAAACCATCCAGTTTTGGGTAACCTAGCAACCATCAACGGATTTGATAATCGCACCAGGAGCCGTACCCTCAAGGTGAATCAACTTTTTCTTGTCGACGAGACATGGTAAGTTGAGAACCATTTGTTGTGTGGACCACGTCCAACACCAAGTAAAACCAAGTACCAGAACAAACTCAAACCAGGAACCACATTCGGAAACAGCCAAGGGATATTATGTACAAGTATAAAAGCTAAACTGTGTTAAAGTATAAGCAGATATTATATAAAAAGTATTTTTTTTTTTTTTTTTTTTTTTTAGTCTGTTTGTTAATTTTTATTTTTATTTTTTTTTTTTTAACTATAAAGAAGAAAATTCACCAATCACTGTACATTTTGGTGAAAAAAAAATCAAAATAAGAACAAAAATTCAAAGTATAAACACTTACAACCCAGTCACCTTACATACCAGAAGCTGCCTTCTTATCCGCTAGCAACCGTGCTTGAATACCCTCCACCAAAGATGTAGCCATACTCGACTCATTCCCAGAAGGAGCAGTAGAAATCTGCAAGTGACTTGCCAACATTGCTTCCATGGAAGAAATAGTCAAAGGATACTCAACATCCGTCAACATAAACACCACATGACCAGAACCTAATTCCAACACATGAACTCCACATCCAGCATAAAGCTTCCAACGAATAATCTCCCATTGCATTTGATCCTTCCATACGCCCAAAGGAGTAGCAGATGGAGGAGGATCCAACATCAGCTTGAGATTGGCCCAAAGACGGATACCAGGCCAGGAAGACACCGCCATGGGGTTAAACGGCATACTAGAATCAACAAGCCCAAACAACGCCATAAGATCCATACGTTCAGCCCACGATAACACACCCTGCAAACCCGTGACCATTCGCACAGTCCCATCACTCAAAGTAATCCTATGGGAGACGCCACCAGGAAGTGTTGTAGACCGCTCAACCGTATAACCCGTAATGCTTCCATTGCCCATAGGTAAGTCAGAATCGCTATCCGAAGCTGCATCAATTAAGTTGTCAGGATCACGCTTCTCAAAAGGAACTGATTTACCACGGCGAACACGACGAGTAAGTTTCTGGCGAGTGGAACGTCGAGGCGTGGGAGCCGAAGGAGTTGATTCAACCTTCACCGTAACTTCAGCAACAGCAGGAGGAGCAGTAGAAGTAGACTCATGAACATGTCCACCCAAAGAACCACTAGGAGCTGCATCAGAAGTAGGATTAGGTTGTGTTGCAGGAACTTGTGGTGATGAAGATGGCACATCAGATGTAGCAGCAGTAGGTATGGTGGGATCAACAAAAACGCTTGCAGGAACATGGGTGGTGGTAGGAGTAACAGGTGTGGTGGTGGAAGCATGAGTGGTGGTGGTAGTAACAAAGATGGTAGTAGCAGGACCAGCAGTAGAACCAATAGGAGCAACCAAGGGTGTAGTAGAAGGACCAACAGAAGCAGCACCAGAACCAGAAGGACTACCATCAGAACCAGGAGTGGGTACAGACGAAGGACCAGTAGAAGCAGCAGGCATAGAAGCAGTCACACCACGAGGATGGTAAAGAAATCTTTCCGGAATGGGTTGGCTCTGACGCTTCACCATCTTCTCATAAAGGACCTTAAGCTCATCAAATGTCAGAGCTCGCACCCGATTCCAAGACCACGGAGCATTGAAATGAGCAGCAGATTGATATTTCACGTAACGTTGCATCTGCTGGCACTGCTCAGTCCGAGAAAGAGGTCTGTTCCTTCGCTGTTTCTTTAGTTCTTCAGCAAGAGCCAACTGGTGCTTACGCATCATCACCATAGCACGCGGAATACAATTGTGTTCATCAACATCATCACCCAACAGATCTTTAAACTGAGCATAATCCCGAGTGAGAACAGTCAACACTTGCATCCATTCACCATCAGTCCAGTGCATAGCATCATGCTGAATTTGCGCACGCCTTCGCTCTCGGAGCTCTTCCTCAGCAGCTCTATCCTCCTCATCAATCTCAACCTGAACCCGACGAGCAGCCTCTTCACCAAGTCTTTCTTCTTCAAGCTGTCGACGAGTGCGCTTGCGGGTGGGAGATGGAGAATCAGTCATTGGAGCTTTTCCCTTCGGATCATGAGAGGGACCAGCATGAGAACCAGCAGCAACATCAGAATTACCACCCATAGAAGGGGGAATAGCACTAGAAGAAGGAGCATTGGAGGACATTGGAGGACCGGGCAGATCATCATAAACTTTATCAGCAAAGGCAGCCTTTGCCAGCAACGTCAAGCCATCCTCAACATTCTCCGCACCCTCATCCTCAGAATCTGAAAGAACCACATGCTTCTTGCGACGACGCTGTTGATTCTCCAATACCTTTATACGATCGGCCAGAGGAAGAACAAACTCCCTTGTGAGCTTCCGATGTTGGTTCAAGTCAGCTTCCAAACAAGTCATCCTCTCATGGTACCTGTGCATAAGATCTAACAAAGATGTCAGTGTAGTAGGCTCCTCCGCCTGCCCACCAAGAGAACTTGGATCAGGGAAAGCATCACGGGAGCCCGAAGCAACATGTAGGTCAACCTGTGGAGAACTAGCAGCAAACGGGATATCAGTCGAGTGTGGGGCAGGGCTAGGAGGTGGAGTCTCCACAAATGGAGACTGGTGTGGAATGGAGGAAGGACCAGCCTTGGAAGGGGATGGTTTTTCAACCACCACTTCCTCAACTAGCTCCTCCTCTACCACAGGAATGTCACCACCAGTAGGAGCCTCCTCCTCCTCCATGGGGTCATCATCTAACACAACCAACTCAGGAGCCTCCTCCTCCTGACCTATAGGACCCTGAGCTAACCCCATCATCGCTTCAGTCAGGGGCCTCCAATCCCCAGTAAACCCATTCATCATATTGTAATACACTTTCGCTGTTAGTTTAGATGGTACATGCTCAGCCCTATCACGAGGAATGCAAACAAGTATTTGTTGAATAAACCTAGGGTACATAAGAAATTTCTTCCTAGAACCAGCAGTTGACAAATTACTAGCCATCCCCTCAAATAAATAATGTGAAAAATTAAACACTCTACCCTGGGCCAAACATATAAGACCAGTAGCCAAAGGAGTAGGGAACTCATCCCAACTCCCCGACTTGGGACTCATACAATGGATTAAATAGTGAACCAGAAGCTTCCACTGAGGGGAAAACCTATTCTTTTGGAAGTTAAACTTCCCCCCATGTTCATAACCTATGGCAGCCATACCCTCTAATACTTCCGAATTGGGAAGTGATACAACACCCCCCTCATCCTGAAGATGAAGAGAAGAGCGAATAGACGCTTCAGTTACCACATAAGCACGCCCATCTATGGTAGCATGGAGTGCTCGTGGACGTCCAGCCACATTCACAAGCTCAGCAGATGCCCAAAATTGACGTACCACACTATCATATATGGTAGGACAAACAGTAAATGCAAACCTTAAGTTTGAAGCTTCAATAAACTCCAAGATATCAGCAAAATGTTCACGATTAGGACCATCACCCAGATAAGCAACACGATTATGAGCAGGTTGGTAAGCAAGAGCAGCCATGGATCTTGATGAATGGATGGAAGAAGGATTTGGATTGGGATGTAAAGAGTAGAAGCGGTTTTTGTGTGTGTGTTAATTGTAATGAGTGAGTCAAGGGTGTATGTTGACCATATAGGAAGAGAGTAGTAACTGTTCATTGACCCCTATTAATGGGGGGTTGCCCTTTCAAATTAAGCCATAATGGCATACTAACCACTTGCCCTTTTTAACATAATAACTTACCCCCAATTTATTTGCTGAATTCAAACTTGTAAATACCAGTATTGGGAGCGTTGACCAAAAGTCAAAGTACACAATAGTCAGACCAGGAGCAAAACGTGATTAGCAGAGGACAAAAAGAATGAACAGTAGCCAGACCAGTACCAATACCAATAGCCAAACACCACTAGACATGGAAAGATTTTAAACCACCAGAAGACAACCAATCATAACTAGAAGCTGACCAAGGTGGACCAGAAGCAAGTCATATAAGGCCATATCCACTAGAAGAGAGCAAAAATCCTCCTTCAGAAGCACCACACACCACCATAACCAAGAAATTATGTTGTTAAATACTATGAATACGTCAGACTGACCTAATATGTACACAAAGCCTCCCCTTAGGGTTTGCCTCCCCTCAATCCTAGACCTCACGGATTGACCATCCCAATATGAACCACCAAGTGGTTAAACCGAGGACCATCAAAAGCTTTAGTCAGCAAATCAGCAACATTGTCATCCGTATGAACTTTAAGAACCTGTATCAGCTTCTTCTCATTCGCATCGCGTATAAAATGATGCCGAATCTCAATATGCTTCGTCCGCTGATGAAATACAGGATTCTTCACAATGCAAATAGTGCTTTGATTGTCAATAAAAATTTTGGTATTCATAAAATTGAACCCATAGTCCAACATCTGATTTTGGATCCATAAAACTTGACCACAGCAACTAGCAGCAGCTACATATTCAGCTTCTGTTGAAGAAGTAGCTACGATTGTCTGTTTCTTACATTGCCATGAAATAAGCCGACGACCCAAAAATTGACAACCACCAGTAGTAGACTTCCTATCATTATTAGCACCAGCATAATCACTATCACTGTATGCTTAGAGAACAAAGGGAGATTCTCTAGGATACCATAGACCCAATTTAGGTTGAGCCTTGATATACTTGAAAATCTTCTTCACTGCATTTAAGTTCGAAACCGTTGGAGTCACCTGGTGTCTAGAACAAGCACTTACTGCAAACATAATGTCCGGACGTGATGCAGTCAAATACATGAGAGAGCCAATCATAGACCTGTACATATGAACATTTACCGGTGGATCTGGCTCATTCTTAAGTTTGAGTTTAGCAACTTCATAAGGAGTTGCTGCTGGTCTAAGAGGATCCATGTCAAACTTCTGAAGAATCTCATGAACATACTTATCTTGACTGATGAAAATCCCATCCGATTGTTGCTTGACCTGAAGACCAAGGAAAAATGACAGTTCTCCCATGGCACTCATCTGAAATTCGCCTTTCATCAAGTGTTCAAACTCATCACACCACTCCTTCCTTGTAGAACCAAAGATAATGTCGTCCACATAAACCTGAACAAGGATAATATCCTTGGAATTCCGCCGAAGAAATAGTGTCTTGTCAATAGTACCTCTTCTATAGCCATTCTTTAACAAGAAAGTGGAGAGACGCTCATACCAAGCTCTAGGAGCCTGATGTAACCCATAAAGAGCCTTAACCACCTTGTAGACTTTCTTGGGATGAAGTGGATCAACAAACCCCTTAGGTTGAGTAACATACACTTCCTCGTCAATTTTTCCATAGAGAAATGCACTCTTGACATCCATCTGGAACACCGTAAAGCCAACATACGAAGCAAAGGCCAAAAATAGACGAATGGCCTCAATCCTGGCAACAGGCGCAAAGACTTCAGTATAATCAATGCCCTCAATTTGAGTATGTCCTTGTGCGACAAGTCTAGCTTTATTCCTGACAACAATTCCCCGTGCATCCTTCTTGTTTTTGAGAATCCATTTGGTATTGATAGCTGTCTTGCCATCTGGTAAGTCAACCAGAACCTAAACATTCTGAAACAAGAATTGCTGCATTTCCTCCTGCATAGCCTCCACCCAACTTTGATCCTCAAGAGCATGAGAAACAGACCTAGGTTCCACCTGTGAAAGAAAACAAGCAAACAAACAGTGTTGAAAGTCCGTATGATTATTACGCTTTTGATCCTCAATATAGCCCACAAGAGCATGATGATCAGACGAGGCCTTCTGCTGCATTCTGCGTGTCTTGACGGTAGAACCAGGATCTCCATTAATTTGAGTGGTAGGATGGTCTTTATGGGATTGCAAGACTGGATTGGAAGAAACCTCCACTTCTGGTGCCAAGTTATTGAGATCACCAACAAAATCAGCATCATATGAAGCATTTTGGAAAATCCCGTCTACCGGTTGTTTATGTATATCATCCAGCTTGGTAGAAGACTTCTTTTCATGGTTCCCCAACTCAGAAGGACTGGAGAAACGTGTATTGGAAGCAGACTCACTAGCCGGAGTACCAGTAGTTGAGTTACTAGCACTAGGAGCAGAAGCTGGAGTACCAGGAGCAACTTTGTCAGTAGGCTCAACCAAGGGAAACTCAAAACTACCTTGAGCAGCTGCTTTAGTAGCTTCTTGTTGTTGCTTGAGAAGAGTATCAAGAGCTGCTTGGGAATCCTGTACATCCAATGGAGTTGCAGCACTAGGAGGAGTAGGAGAAACCGTGGTGGAATAAGATGGAACCACAAAAATGTCATCCTCATCATCTGAATCAGACAGACTAGAAGGAACACCAGTACTTGAAGTTGCAAACACTTGTGGTCCTGCATCATGGTTAGTTTTGAAACGAAAATATCCTAACGAATCACTAAGATAATCAAGATCAAAATACCATTCTGGACCTGTTCCTTGTATGTTTGTCTTCTCCTCAAAATACTTGAGATTAATAGTTTCAATTATCCGTTTGGCTTGAAGATTGTAGACACGATACGCCCGAGAATGAGCTGAATATCCCACAATATATCCTTCATCAGCCTTGCCATCAAACTTCCCCAAATAGTCACTAGTATTCAGAATGGTGACTGGACACCCAAAAGGCTTCAAATGAGCAATATTTGGAACTTTGCCCATGAGCAGCTCATAAGGTGTTTTCTTGTGTGGATTGGTAATAGACACCCTATTCAAAACATAACTTGCAGTATTAACAGCTTCTGTCCAGAACATGGTCGGAAGCTTGGAATCAGCAAGCATAGTTCTTGCTGCTTCTATTAGTGTCCGGTTCTTTCTTTCTGCCACACCATTCTGTTGAGGAGTCCTAGCAGCACTATAATCTCTTTTGATGCCCTTAGCATTGCAAAGTGCGATGAGGTCTCTATTTTTAAACTCGGTTCCATTGTCGCATCGAATACCTTTAACTTTCTTGGACAACTGATTCTCTATCAAGGTAAGAAAATCTCGAAGAATTGAGTAGGTCTCACTTTTGGCAGCCATGAAGAACACCCACGCAAACCTGCTATAACCATCAGTTACCACCAAACAAAATTGCTTGTGGTCAATGCTTCTGATGGACGTAGGACCAAATAAGTCCATGTGTAGAAGCTGCAATGGTTCAGTAATAAGACTTAAAGCAGTAATGGCCTTGAAGGATGCTTTGTGTTGTTTGCCTTTGCTGCAGGCAATACAATTTATATCATTTCGAAACGTCTTGGGAGGTAAACCAGAGACCAGATTCATATTGGCAAGTTTGTGAATGGTCTTGAAGTTCACATGTCCCATCCTTCGGTGCCATTTAGTGGCTTCATCTTCTGAGGCTTTTGCAACCAGACATGCTAGTTGACCAGTAGGGTTGACTTCATTCAACTTGATACTATATAGATTATGTCTTCTAGGAATTCTGAGTAGAACTTGTGAGTCATCCGGAAGCTGCAAATCTTTGGAAAGCACAAGTGCATCAGTATCGGTGAAGAGTACAAACTGCTTCTCGTCACAAATCTGAGAGACCGATATCAAGTTGAAGTGTTGAAGTGCTTCCACATAGTAGACCTGCTCAAAATTTAGATTTGGAGTCTTTATCGTTCCTTTGCCAGTTATTCTGCCTTCACCTCCACCAAAATAGACCTTGCCTCCATAAAATGGTACAAAGTTAGAGAGAAGGCTTTTATTGCCAGTCATGCTCCTGGAGCAACCACTATCAACAATGCCTAGACTAGGATCCTGGTATGGAGTAACCTACAACAACAATATAATAGAATGCAAAAGTTAGTGTCTTAAGGGGACCCAAACCTTTTCAGGTTTGAGCCTGCCTTGTGGATCATTAGAAGAATGCCAAGAAGATTGATGAGATCCACCATTGTTCCTTGGTTGCCTATTCATCGTATGGGTATTATTATTTGACCAGGAACAACCTGCTGAGGGCTTAACAGCAGTTCCCAAATTTCCCAAACCAAAATACGTGTGGTCAAAATGATGCGCATAGTTTGGATTATAATTTGGAAAATAATTACTAGTTGTTTGGAATCCATTTTCTCTCCAATAATCAGACGTGAAAGGAGAGGATACTCTAGAAGTATTAAACATTGGAGCACTAGGATTAAGTCTTCTAGTAGCATATGAAGCAGCTCCTGGTGAACCAGGAGCAAGTAAAGCATGATTAACAGATGCATGTGTGTCATAATAATCACAATCTTTAATTAAATGAAAGGAACTGCCATAAACAAAACATGTTTTGAAAGACCTTTTACTAGAATGAGACTGTTTCATACTGCCTACTTAATTACACACATTTCTAGGAAAAACATTCTTCCTAGGACTCAATAAACAAGGACCAGACACACTTGACTTGACAACAACTTTTTCTTCACACTTCCTAGCACCAGTAGCAGCATGTTCATTCGACTTGGAACTCGTAGGTCTTGACTCTTCACTTGAACCATTAGATGCAGAGTCACCGGCTTTGTCACTGAAAGTACATGAGACAAAGTCATTAGTGTTAGTAGAACTAGTTGGGGACTCAAGCATCTGTGATCCATCCGAGTCATTACGCCATGAGGTGGGCATAAAATTTCCAGTAAGAGGAGGAGGAACAGCATGCATTTCTGCTGCTGGTTTAAACCTATTGTAACTAGGTTTGCCCTCATCCTCTTTGTCGGCATCAAAGACACTTGAGAAAGATAAATCAAATACATCTTCAGAATCAATATATTTTTCAAATCCTAAGCCTCTTTTAGTTCTGCCAGACATGCTACTATCAATTAATTTTGAAATATTTTTAGGTGCCTTTTGCCATTTGTTAAATCTTAACATTGTAGCATCTAATTTAGCTTGCATCTCCTCTTTTTCTTTGATACTAGCATCTCTTTCAGTTTCTGTATATTTAAGCATATTTGTAGTGTTTTCTAAATCAATGCTTAGTATCCTGATTTTATCCTCATACGCACGTTGTGTATCTTGTAACCACTTCTTTTGTTGTTCCAATGTGTTTAATGAAGCTTTATAGGCTTGTACCTCTAAAAAATACTTATCATTTTGATCATTTACTTCATTAAATTGGGACAACAATTCTGTGTATTTATCATGACAACCAAGAGGACAATGTTGTACCTGAGGTGAGATGCCCATAAGAGCAAACTCTTCTGCTTCTTCTGCATCAGAGAGATTCCTAGCAATCATTGCCAACACATCAGTCGAGGATTCCGCTGATTCCAGAGTAGAAGCCTGATGATCATTCCAGTTGACCATAGAGTCAACAGATACCAATGCCTTCCTGTTATCTTTAACCTCCTGAACCTTGAAAGCAGAGTACCTGCTCTTCTCCTGATCATTCTTGCTAGGGCACTCTCTTGCAAAGTGACCCTGTTGCTGGCAGTTATAGCATCGTACCTTGCTTCTATCGAATCTTGCTGGCTCCCGAGGGTTGTAATTAAATTTCCTTCCTGCTTTCTTCTCAAACTTGTGAACCCTAAGAGTAAGCATGGCCATCTGCCATTTAAGATCTATCTCATCCAGATCAAGTTTATCGATCTGTTTGAAGTCATCAAAAGCAAGTTGTTGTTCAGCAGTAACATCAGCCACAAAAGAATGAAGAACAGCTTCTACCATACTACCAGACTTGGCAGCAGGATCAGGAGCAGAAGACATGGGACTAGATGCATACGACATGGGACCAGTATGCTGAATAGTATGCTGGATAGTATGCTGGGGAGAGACAGTATTGCTCGGGTTACTTGCATATGACATGGGACTAGATGCCATAGAGCTCACAAAGGCTGAATTAGCAGGGGTGGGAAAAGATTCACTCGGATATCCTCTCACATGAGGTTCGAATGTTCTGAGCCTATGAAACAAATCATCAAAGGTGAGATAGTCAAGCCCACCTTTGGCTTTGAGAGAGATCACCACCTGGTTCCATGAGTAGGGTAAGGCTTTAAGAAACATTGCATTAATGTCACCATCATCAGGTTTTGACCGTAGTTGATTCAATTGGCTCAAGATCTTCTGGAACCTATCATACCCTTGATTCAGACCTTCAGTTTCTGAGATTTTGAATTCGGTAAATTCATCTCTCAGCATGGACCTACGCATTTTCTTTGACTCCTCATTCCCTCCGAACCTTGCTTTTATGCCATTCCAGATCTCTCTGGCATCATCCAAATGGTAGAAGTCACCCATGTGATCTTCAGGAAGAGATTGAAGCAAAATTGTTTTTGCTTTTACCTCCTTCTGAATAGCGATGATTTCCTCATGAGATTTAGGGTCAAGAAGAGTAATATTACCGTTCTTGTCTCGTCCAGTAAGCTTCCTACTGTTTCCATTCAGAATGATCTTCCAAAGATCTTGATCAGTGTTGGTGATCCACCATTCCATCTTCATTGCCCAGTTATCATATTCGCCCTTCTTCAGAAGAGGGAATTTTCCATTCGTGTTGGAGACCGTAGCCAGGATCTGCTGAGGTTGCACAATTTTAGGAGTGCCTTCTTCTCCTGTTTGAGTAGAAGTTGAGGCAGACATGATAAACAGATTGTTAGTAATAAGAGAACTTGATTCTGCTTGTATAGAGACCCTCCCAGTCTCTGATACCACTTGTTGGGTCTACTAGATGTAGATCTTGCAGCCTGTCAGGACCGGTGAATGACTTCTGTAATCACAAGTCAAATCACAAAGAGACTCTATACACAATATGAATGTAGAATATAAATATAAACAAGAGAAACAGAATAACTATAAAGACTTGATCCTTTCTAAGGATTTATAATATTGATAAAGACTAGAACTACGTTTTGTGAAGGTATGTCTAACCCTTCTGCCTAAGGTTCCTTTTATACTACAAGGAAACCCTAATACATCATTAATGAAAACGTGTAAAACTGATATGCATATCCTTTCCTAACATATCTCATGCATATCCTAACAGAATATTAAGTAAATAATAAAGTTTGACTTCGACTAGGACCAGGAGCAGGACTTGCTCCTACTACGACTAGGACCAGGAGGAACTACATACCTCCTAGTCTACCTATTACATATAACTATTACAATGGTCCTAACAGTTCCGATCAGCATTCCGACCAGGTGTTATTCCCTATTCCGATCAAAGGTAAGTTGGATATTCCGATCAGGTGTAGTGACAGCATTCCGATTGGGAGTCACTCTAGCATTCCGATCATGTAGTTGTATATATTCCGATCAGAGGGATTGAGTTCATTCCGATTGTATTGATCGGAATACATTCCGATTGTATTTATTTTACTATTTGGTCTTGTTTAATTTTTTAGTTTATGTTTTTATACTTTGTCTAATTTTATTCTCGTCACGCTTTTAAATTCTCGTCATTTATTTTCTCGTTATTTACTTTTCAAAGTTTTAATTTCTCGCCATTTATTTTAAAATAGTTTTAGATTTATTCTACACGTCATTTAGTTTTAAGTCTTGCACTTTTTAATACTACAACGACACAACTTTTGTTTCACCAAAGAACGACTGAGTCGAATAGTTAACACAATTTTCAATTCGAAGAGACATACTTAAACGAATCTTTTTACCTGGCCAAAAGTCCATGTATCAAGGACCATTTTTTAAACTGATAAAATGGTATAGATGATTCAATATACAGTAGGTATTAAGACTTGTACATATGTGAGAGTTGGCCATGCAATGGAATCAGTATAATGAGTGAGATATGATCAAAACAAAATTGATGTACCTATCTGAATAGTCTATTTTGTGAGGACTGTTAGAGACACTTAGACTTGGATTGAGCAGTATCTAAAACAAAGTTATTTGTAGCACATAATATGAAGTTTATGTCATCCAAGAATGAGCTTCTATCTCCTTGTAGAACTCAAGATATGATAAAAATGGTGAAAGCGAAACTAAAAATCAGATTTGTGAAATTAAAGTATAATAGTATAATAATAGCACTCAAATAAATATAAAATAAAATGTAAACTTAAAACCCACTAACTTATATATTACATTTAGATAAGTATGTAAAATAATAAATAAATGAGACATTTTATAGAAAATGGAAAATTGATAAGTTTTATAAGTTATAAAACTATAAACATGATTTTTACGTCTTTTCGGCTAAAACCGTAAAATTAACGTTTTTGTCAATTAAAACTTAGATGGTCGGCCCGTCTAATGTAAACTTTTTATAACTCATATACTGATATATAAGTACATATCACAAGTAAAAACCGATAAAACCTGAGCTTTATAACATATGGACATTAACGGGCCAAATTAGCCTTATTGGACTATTAATCCAACTAATTTGGCTAAACACTTATGAACTTACTTATTGGGCTTAACCCACTTGGGCCTAACATGTAAGTATAGTAATTGTATTAAAAGTATAAAATGGACTAATATAAGGTAATGGATTTATGATGGGCTTATTGGGCCTTGACAAGTAAAGAAGTTAAACTAGTGAAACTAGTATGAAAATTTACCAACACATGACACTATAATGAGTAAATAAAGATGTACAATCCCACTTGATCATCATCATATTTATAAAATCATCATATGTATACATAATCGTTATTTTTATAAAGTAATTGGACAAAAGTCTAAGACCGAGTATTATTTATATAGGTTTCCGTGATTGAAGCACGTACCGTACATCCAAATCGCCGATAACCCGCCTTTCCCAATCAACTTGAATTCATAGCCTCGCACTATTTTAAATGTTTTTATGAAATTTTTTGTAACACCCCCACAAATGCTATGCGCAGCGGAACTACAACATTTGGGTGCTACGTAGTTATCATCACACATAAGCTATATTAAACGACTCAAAGAGACGTAAAAGTTTAAACATAAATTAAAGATTGATTAAAACATCAAAGTCTACAGTTTTCCAAATCCCAAGATAATACAAAACAGAGTTTGCGTTTAGGTCCCCACTGAATCTCAACTCAAAAGTACATTTTCATTCTCATGACATAATATAAAAGAGTTTTAAGTGCAAAAAGGGAGGAAAACAAGTAGACCGCCAAGCCACAACAACTTCCATCCTCGCATGCTCCACTGCTATCAATCTTGGTTACCTGAAACACATGCTTAAAATCGTCAACACAAAGGTTGAGCGAATCTATAGGTTTATCAAAACATCAGTTGAACATAAGTGTTAAAAACCAATCATGGTCATTCAATAGCATTGTGGCCATACAATCTATTATTCAAGGATATGACAATTGTGTTTAAGCTCATGACACTAAACCGTTAACTCAATCACCCGCGTAATAATTACCGGCGTGATTCAGATGAAACCATGGCCCCTAATAAGGCATCAGTTGCAATTATACCTTATCTCTTATCACAAATTATCCGTCCGCAGGGGGTATCAACATACTAGCCCTCGTCTCGGATAGGGTAGTCAACCCCATAGTACTATCACTTTGTATAAGCGGCTATTTCTCCCTTCGCAAGGGCAAGACAATAGTTAATAGTTCATGAATTTAGGGACTTTTGCAACTAGGTACTCAACACAATTTCAAGGCAACATTCGGGTCCAACAATCATTCAAGACTTATGTTCATTTTCATTTAAATAGCATGTATCCCCCTCGCGGGTAAAATCATTTGAAATAAGTAAAGATCGAGGCTATAGACTCACCTTGAGATATAGGAGCATAAGTACTAGTAACAAAGACGTAGACGAAGACGATCACCGACGATGAGGATGCCCCGGGAAATCAAATACAACACCTAACGAATAAACACGTAATGCATCAACACACCCAAGTACCTTCAAGTACTGTATGTACATAATTAAGGACACTCAAGTTTCATATAAACTCACGCCAAAAATCCATACAAGTGATATTTACTAGACACGAACGATTTTATACTTTATTAGAATTATCGCGCATTTTACAACTCTGCCGGTACATACCGAATGTACGGGCTGTTTTACCCCACTTAGACCACTCCTAAAAATCTGAGAAAATTTGTACAAATCACTTATAATCTGTAGAAACCCCTCACCAAATTTCATAAAAAGTTTTCACTCCTAAGACTTTCGGCCCGACACATCTTTGAAGTACAAAGTTCGGACAGTTTTGCACACTCGACTCGTAAGATCGTTTTGACCATCTTAACCAATGCCATTTGAAAATCCGACTCTTGATTATGAAAATAGACTCAAAATGCTAAGTTTAGGGCCTGAGAACAACTTCCAAACATTTTTAGAACTCTAGTTACAATCCCAGACATTCGACCTATATTTTGACAAAAACCCGTACCTTGTGATTTTCATCACCCGGTACGCCTCAAACTTTAAAATATCATAACTTTTGACTCGTTTTGAGTTAGAAGCTCTACCTTATACCGAATCGAAGCTAAAAAGAAGCTCTACCACAATATCCTATCATCCTAACACTTAACTAAAAGCTACTGTATGAAAAACGGCCTTAAAGTTTCTGACCTAAAACACCCTTTTCAAAATCACATTAAAACATCTTTCCACCCCTTTTCCTTACATTCTAGACCTATTCCAACATCATTCATCCAATCTAACATCACCTAGATACTCCTAATCACTTGTATGATCATCAACTTCAAAAACCCATTTGATGAAAACAACATGCACTCAAATAAAAACAATTAAAATAATATTAACAATAACAATGGAACCTTACATTGGTTAAATGGATCAAAACAACCAAGAACACCCAAACCCCCCAACAATTCGTGGGTTTTGGGGCTGTGGAACACCAAATACATAATCCCCATCCTTGTTTTATTAATTATCTTCACTCCTAAACACATTTAAACACAACCCACGAAATTAATTAGATCAATTTGTGGTATTTTTCAAAATACATCAAAAATTAGATCTTAAAAAAAAGTTGTTGCATGTTGGATTTTTGTGGTGGGATTTACTTACATGATGATTATAAACATGGGTCTTTGATTGGTTTTTCAAGAAAACAATTTTTGATGATGGATTAAGGTGGTGGTGGTGTTGCCGTGAGTTAGAGAGAAGAAGGGAGGAGGGAGACAAAATTTTTAATGTGTTTTGTGTTGTGTGTGTGTTATGTTTCCATTTTGTAAAAGTGGGAGGTCCTTGGTTGCAATATTGGCATTCTTTTGGCCTTGTTTAAAAAAACGACCCAAATGTTTGCGGGAATGACTCATTAGTCAGTTTGGAAAATTCACGGGAGTCGGGTTTCGCCCCGAACACTTGAAAATACTTTTAAATGGTTCAAACGCACACAAAACGAATATACACATGGTTCCGACTCGACTTAACACGTAATAAAAATAAAATCTCGAAAAACTCAAATATCGATCAATCGATAATAAAAGGTAAATTTTGGGCATCCGTCGGTATCGTAGTCGCTATCGGTTCTTCTTAAATCATCAAACGTTAAATTACGACCGTAAACGTCGGTTTCAACTTAAACCGTCAAATATATAACAAACGAAATTTCTTAAAAATTTCAAAAATATCCGTAAAATAGGATTAAATAAATAATGTTGGGCTCGGGATATCACATCCACAAGTGAGCCACAACTCAAGAGGGATGCTCATACTGAACAACTCTTGAGACAATAACTTAGCATCATACGGCACTTTCACGGGTGTTACATCCTCCCCTCCTTATGGGAGCGACGTCCCGGCGCTCTCCGGTTCTTATACTCGCATTTCGTACTACTAGAAAGATAAGGGTACTCCTTCCTAAAGAGGTCTTTACGTTCTGATATGGACTTCGGTTCACGTCTCGGGTTCCATCACACCTTCACGATGAGTATTATACCTTGCTTGAATCTCCTAACATCTCGACCCATGGTTTCCACTTCACTTCCCGAATTTCTTCCTATGGCTATCAGCACATCTCTTCTCACAGCTTCTCGCGGTCCACAAGTGATGCTTAATCTACACCATCTCTTTCGTAGTTCTCGAATCATTTCAAGTCCATTCAACTGACTTTTTCCTACTTCATTCTATCCAACTGGAGATCCACATTTTCATCAACATAATTCCTCAAAGGCTTCAGCTTCAATGCTACCATGGTAAATGTCGTTGTACAAAAATACTACCAATGGCGAGTGTCGGTCCCAACAACTACCAAAATCAATCACACACGCTCGGAACACGTCTTCCAACGTTCGAATCGTCCTTTCACTTGGTTCGTCGTCTCATAACAACAATTACTCATAAAATAAAATCACACGGGTCACACATAACCCCATCGAAAACGTTCAGAGTATACAAGACGAAGTAATTAATACTAGTCGTACAAAATCACCTTATCGCAATATTACATACATACAACCCTAGTTCGTCAAAAACGAATTCATCGATACGGAAATCATTCGGCGCATACATAACTCTCTCGAAAATGTCACAATCCAACCAAATACAAAATTCATTATGAAACACATACCACCAAATTACGACATGTTTGCAAAATAGCCAAACCATGCCAAGTAAAATAAGTTCAATCAAGTTAACTCATGCTTGCTAATCAGCCAAGCCATGATAAAATAAGAATATTCGACATATTTCTCGGATGAGTCAAGTCAAAAGAAAATTACAAGTTAAAGAAGGTTTACGAGCTTGCCAGCTATGGACGCATATCCAAAAAGAAATAAAATACATACATATGTCATCGCAGGGTGTTCACACACGGATCCACACACAAAAGATATTACAGGAACACCATCTCACTTCCGTCCAAACGTGGTCAAAATCTCAATAAGCATCGCCGTTCACAGTTAAATATAAAAAGAAATATATTACATGGCACATGTTCTCCATGATCGGACTTCATTGGACAATGTCGTCTCAAGTTCCCACAACTTACGATCACTCGACTAGATCACTCACCACACAAATACATAAAAGCAAAGGTTTACCACAAAGACATCAACTATGGATATCTTATCGTTTAACCATCGATAATCAAGGATGGTTGAGTCAAGCAAAGAGGATTCCTCACTTAAATAAACGAAAACGACAATGGAATTGTCTTCCAATTACCGATGCACAGCTGGTAAACTTCAACAGTTTATCGCGTGTCGTTTAAACATATCAAAAGAACAAGAAAAGAAAATATATAAGGTACGATACATTCGATGTAGGATAAGTCTTCGTCATTCCCCTCAGAGTCCCTTGAACTCTGATTTCCTCTACTTTGGCAGTCTTCTATACTCTTCTCAGTGTCGATTCGCGCCCCTTTGGTATTTCATCAACACCCTCGTGATTCCGATGAAATTCGCATGTTACATACACACATAAAAACATTTTCCAAAATTACTCGGTCACAGTGACTTACTAAGTCAACGCCAAACAAAAAGAAAAGATTTCAAAGAACACAAGAAAATTCAAAAATTTTCTTTAAGAATCAAAGAAATTACGACTACTTGCAAAGATGATCCACCATTTTAAAAAGAAACGTTCTCATCCAAACGTTTATCAAAACACTACAAGTTTCAAGATGACCAATTTGTTTGACACGATAGTGCCCTTCCTAAACTATGCATAATTAGCTAGATCATGCATACTTGAGGATCAAGCAACAACAATTAACAAAACAGGACTCTTCCCTAATTATGCATAGTTAGCTAAGCTGTGCATAATTGAGGATCGAGTGACGACACAAACATTATTAATTACATACCAAATATGACTACGAAAGTTTCCGACCTAGTCTTCAAAATAATTAAATCATTTGAAATGAAATTTGAAATGGGGAAATATTGCTACCATCGTTTTAAGAAACACATCAAACATTTTCATCCATTTTGAAATCATACGTTTACCTTGCCTTTTTGTGAGGAAAATAAATAAATAATTAAATAAAGAAATCGACACCATTTACATTTGATTCAAAGAACCATTTCACACACTCATACATATTTTCAAAATAGACTACTCACCAATCAATGGTAAGGTGGTTCAGGATTAAAGATCATTGCAAGCACAACAAGTAATAAAATCAAAAATCAATGAGATCGAACGAGGTAAACGAGTAATATAATTGCCAGCTAAAATTAACTATATTAGAAATGAAAATACTTCAAATATATGACAAAAGTCTCGGGATAACAACAGCGATCTACGAATACATGGAGTAAAATTTGAATATCAACACAAGCGTCAAAAATAAAACAAAAATCATAATTCCCATCGTCTCGAGTTGCACACACATTCCACCAAGGGTATACGGGGAGAGAAGAATAATCACTTGGTTAAATAGAAACAATTTCACCTGGAAGGTCGAGTTCTTTCACTTCTACAATTTGGTAAAGCGGCTACGCCTCCTCGCTTTTGTTAAATATAAATAAACAACCACTTTAATGAAGATTTATAGCATCATACAAGTAATTACAGAATTTTAGGTTCCATTAACCGAAAGAAGACAGTTACGGCGTCCATGAACATGACAAAATACACCGGGTGACATACCCTCATTTTCAAGTACTAGCGAAATAGTAGTTTTAAAATAAATATAACAATAATGGTTTCATATCATGAAAAATGTTAAAATGAACAGTCACATGACGACTCAAGTTTAGGTACAGACTCACAAAATCAAAGAAGGGATGTCGGACGATCGAACCATCGTGACTCAAAATATTACATATACATCTTAAGAAAATAATATAAATATTCGTTTGTTGGGTAATCCATTTGCATTTTCTAGTTATTGTTACCTTATATATTGTGAAACCGAACATTTACACATTTTTAATTTGTGTTACACCATTACAGAATTTATACCTTTCATTTTCCAATCTTTACAACGTTTTCATTTCTGGAAAAATTTCAATCTCTCGGAAATTATTAACATTAGTAGATGCGGTGACTCGGTTATCATAATTGACAAATCATTAAGTTTGAAAATCTCCATACTCGTGTCAAAATCTCGTTAATCTTCATATCTTAAGTACCAAAAACGTTTATAGTAAGAATTCTCAAAGTTTTACGTTATTACGACATATCTTATTACGTATATACAAATATCCAAAATAACTCAATTTAGTCCAATTAACTCTTAAAAATCAACCTTGACTTTTTAACACACATGTTTTCCTTAAAACTGTTTTGTTAAATCACATTCGCGCGATTCGACTCAAATGATAAAGAGGTTTCACGTAGTTCTATCTCAGATAATTTACTGATTTTAGTCGAGACTTGAATCTCAAAAATAATAATAATATAATAATGTAATAATTAATCAGAAATGCTTATTTCAATAATTCAAAGATATATAAAATTCAACTTTTAATCATTAGCCCATTATCAAGTGATTTTAAAAGTAACACATCTCGCAGCGGAATAAAACAAAAGATTTTTCAAGCGATTTTAAACAAGCATCATCGAATTATGCATAGTGATTCTCTATAACGACAATTAAATAAACAAATGATTTTCAATGACGTTCCATCAATGTTTAAAAATTTATTTCAAGCATTATAATTTCTTACTTATAGTGTATATTCCGATTTTGCCCCAGTTTATTTACTACAACGAGTGACGAGTTCCCTTTTATGCCAATACATACGTAAACATAACCTTATGTTTAAAATAAAACCAGTTTTATAAAGCCTCTAGCTCCAAAATACATGACCAATTCTTCTACTCGTGTTTTATATTACAAGATACGTCAAAAGTTTACTATATTGACCCGAAAATTTATTTATACTAAATCCAAAGTTACATATACTCAACAGTCATATCGTAAATTTTATTATAAACTCCTTTTTCAAATTATATTAAATAAATTCTTAACAAATCCATCACTAGCTTCTAGTATCAAATTATTAATATATAAAAACAAGGATTTTACGAGTAGTATAAATTACTTATTATGATATACCAACCAAGGTTGAAGGAAAAATAATTTCATCTTGTCCATTTCTTCTCTACACTTATTTTTACTTGTTACAAAACACATCATAAGTCATTTTATCCAAAAGTTTCATCCGCCAAGTATTAAATATGTAAAACACTTTATGTTTAACTCTTTCAATCAACAAAGTTTAGCGCTTACTTAACTCACACAAATGCCGGACCCCGTCATGTAAAATATTAACTTCAAAATAGTGAAACAACAAAACAAAATGAAATAAATGGAACGAGAATACGTATGTCAACTAAGTGTTGTTATCGGCCTCGGATGAGTCTCGAAATCGTACTCCACAAAATTAACACAAAAACCAACCAAATTCCAAGTTATCGCGATTGATCACAGCGCCAGTCTATTTTAAAACACATCTTAAAATTCAAGTAGAATAGTAAACAACGATTAAATGGCAACACGCCTCAACCACGTTTTATAACATACACATGTGATTCGTCGCTACGATGTACGCATCGTTGATTATACTTCGTCTATATTATAGTTACGCCAATTAACATATCAAACCCATAAGGAATACAGGAAATAAGGTAATACATAAGTAAATTACGTTTCAAAAGAAAATGTCCAAAATGACACATCACGGTGCGATAACGACAATCAAGATCAATCTAGTCAATATACAATATGTTACGAAGCGTTATTTACGTATATATAGTATCAAACGAGGTTCATATTCGGTTATCCGAACAATAAATTAATTATCAAGATTGATAATTAGCGGTAGGGCCGAATTCTCAACAAAACCGCATTTTAACATATACGATAATCACTCAAGGACCATTGCTTCGCGTGCAATGCCTTTAAATACCATAGTATATACATACTTATTCATACAATCATTCCTACATACACGTAGGATTACAATGCGGTGTTGCCATGTAATGCGATGTAGCCCGTTATGCCAATTACATGCAACATATACGATAATCTTTACAGGAATTTGCAAATTACGATGATAAGTACTCAACGTACAAAACAATATATCTCAATATATATCATAGTATTTACTTACTAAATACTCGGGAATTCATATCAATTTGAGGGATACATCTAAAATATAAAGCGATGCTAAAGAAATCTTACCGGAGCCATGCAGGATAGTTGTGTGCTTGGACAATTTCTTACGACACCAAAAGTTATAGTTTAGGATTTTTCAAAATGACCTAGTTCTCTATAACTCATGGCTCTGATACCAATCTGTAACACCCCCACAAATGCTATGCGCAGCGGAACTACAACATTTGGGTGCTACGTAGTTATCATCACACATAAGCTATATTAAACGACTCAAAGAGACGTAAAAGTTTAAACATAAATTAAAGATTGATTAAAACATCAAAGTCTACAGTTTTCCAAATCCCAAGATAATACAAAACAGAGTTTGCGTTTAGGTCCCCACTGAATCTCAACTCAAAAGTACATTTTCATTCTCATGACATAATATAAAAGAGTTTTAAGTGCAAAAAGGGAGGAAAACAAGTAGACCGCCAAGCCACAACAACTTCCATCCTCGCATGCTCCACTGCTATCAATCTTGGTTACCTGAAACACATGCTTAAAATCGTCAACACAAAGGTTGAGCGAATCTATAGGTTTATCAAAACATCAGTTGAACATAAGTGTTAAAAACCAATCATGATCATTCAATAGCATTGTGGCCATACAAACTATTATTCAAGGATATGACAATTGTGTTTAAGCTCATGACACTAAACCGTTAACTCAATCACCCGCGTAATAATTACCGGCGTGATTCAGATGAAACCATGGCCCCTAATAAGGCATCAGTTGCAATTATACCTTATCTCTTATCACAAATTATCCGTCCGCAGGGGGTATCAACGTACTAGCCCTCGTCTCGGATAGGGTAGTCAACCCCATAGTACTATCACTTTGTATAAGCGGCTATTTCTCCCTTCGCAAGGGCAAGACAATAGTTAATAGTTCATGAATTTAGGGACTTTTGCAACTAGGTACTCAACACAATTTCAAGGCAACATTCGGGTCCAACAATCATTCAAGACTTATGTTCATTTTCATTTAAATAGCATGTATCCCCCTCGCGGGTAAAATCATTTGAAATAAGTAAAGAGCGAGGCTATAGACTCACCTTGAGATATAGGAGCATAAGTACTAGTAACAAAGACGTAGACGAAGACGATCACCGACGATGAGGATGCCCCGGGAAATCAAATACAACACCTAACGAATAAACACGTAATGCATCAACACACCCAAGTACCTTCAAGTACTGTATGTACATAATTAAGAACACTCAAGTTTCATATAAACTCACGCCAAAAATCCATACAAGTGATATTTACTAGACACGAACCATTTTATACTTTATTAAAATTATCGCGCATTTTACAACTCTGCCGGTACATACCGAATGTACGGGCTGTTTTACCCCACTTAGACCACTCCTAAAAATCTGAGAAAATTTGTAAAAATCACTTATAATCTATAGAAACCCCTCACCAAATTTCATAAAAAGTTTTCACTCCTAAGACTTTCTGCCCGACACATCTTTGAAGTACAAAATTCGGACAGTTTTGCACACTCGACTCGTAAGATCGTTTTGACCATCTTAACCAATGCCATTTGAAAATCCGACTCTTGATTATGAAAATAGACTCAAAATGCTAAGTTTAGGGCCTGAGAACAACTTCCAAACATTTTTAGAACTCTAGTTGCAATCCCAGACATTCGACCTATATTTTGACAAAAACCCGTACCTTGTGATTTTCATCACCCGATACGCCTCAAACTTTAAAATATCATAACTTTTGACTCGTTTTGAGTTAGAAGCTCTACCTTATACCGAATCGAAGCTAAAAAGAAGCTCTACCACAATATCCTATCATCCCAACACTTAACTAAAATCTACTGTATGAAAAACGGCCTTAAAGTTTCTGACCTAAAACACCCTTTTCAAAATCACATTAAAACATCTTTCCACCCCTTTTCCTTACATTCTAGACCTATTCCAACATCATTCATCTAATCTAACATCACCTAGATACTCCTAATCACTTGTATGATCATCAACTTCAAAAACCCATTTGATGAAAACAACATGCACTCAAATAAAAACAATTAAAATAATATTAACAATAACAATGGAACCTTACATTGGTTAAATGGATCAAAACAACCAAGAACACCCAAACCCCCCACCAATTCGTGGGTTTTGGGGCTGTGGAACACCAAATACATAATCCCCATCCTTGTTTTATTAATTATCTTCACTCCTAAACACATTTAAACACAACCCACGAAATTAATTAGATCAATTTGTGGTATTTTTCAAAATACATCAAAAATTAGATCTTAAAAAAAGTTGTTGCATGTTGGATTTTTGTGGTGGGATTTACTTACATGATGATTATAAACATGGGTCTTTGATTGGTTTTTCAAGAAAACAATTTTTGATGATGGATTAAGGTGGTGGTGGTGTTGCCGTGAGTTAGAGAGAAGAAGGGAGGAGGGAGACAAAATTTTTAATGTGTTTTGTGTTGTGTGTGTGTTATGTTTCCATTTTGTAAAAGTGGGAGGTCCTTGGTTGCAATATTGGCATTCTTTTGGCCTTGTTTAAAAAAACGACCCAAATGTTTGCGGGAATGACTCATTAGTCAGTTTGGAAAATTCACGAGAGTCGGGTTTCGCCCCGAACACTTGAAAATACTTTTAAATGGTTCAAACGCACACAAAACGAATATACACATGGTTCCGACTCGACTTAACACGTAATAAAAATAAAATCTCGAAAAACTCAAATATCGATCAATCGATAATAAAAGGTAAATTTTGGGCATCCTTCGGTATCGTAGTCGCTATCGGTTCTTCTTAAATCATCAAACGCTAAATTACGACCGTAAACGTCGGTTTCAACTTAAACCGTCAAATATATAACAAACGAAATTTCTTAAAAATTTCAAAAATATCCGTAAAATAGGATTAAATAAATAATGTTGGGCTCGGGATATCACATCCACAAGTGAGCCACAACTCAAGAGGGATGCTCATACTGAACAACTCTTGAGACAATAACTTAGCATCATACGGCACTTTCACGGGTGTTACATTTTTTATAAACCCGCGAGGGAGATAACATGTTAGTTTTAATAAAATACGACACTAGTTGTCACGATTGTTTTTTTATTGATTTGGACCCGAATGATTGTATGACCCGATGAATGATTATATGACCCGATGTATGAGATAAAATGGATTATTAAAGTTAGGTTATGTCACTAAAAGTCCCATTAGCATGAATTTTGAACTACCGGGATTTGGTAGACGCTTATGCATATAATAGTATTATTTGGGGACAATCAACCCAGTTCGCGCCTTGACGGTTGATCCCCGTCGTGCCACATTGATTGGTAAGCGAATTTATGTATGAGAAGATTTCCATAGCGTGATTTTGTGACGACACGCTAACTTAGATGGGAAAATGAGTTTCGGGTTAGCTACCCGTTGTTTGTTATAGTAAGGTAGCAATGTCATGCGGTTTATAATAATCCAATAACAAAAATACTGCTATACGCATTGAAATACAATATATTGCCGGACTAGAAACACGGGGTCTTATTATTGATATTGTGTTCGCGTTTTGGTTTTACATGACCATATTTATATAACGGTTTTTATTTAACTCTATACAACGTTATAAAACGTATTGTATGATGTTTTTACGACATTGGTTCGTATAATGGTTTTGAAGGCAACAACCTATAGTATGATTTACAAAAAAGATTTGTATAAAATGTTTTTGGCTTATTTTATGGCCTCCGACAAAGAATTGTACAAAATGACTTTTGATGAAGATTATTTATACCGATGATTTATTAATGATTTATTAAACTCTATGAATTCACTCGGCGTTTTCGCTGACCTTTTCTTTTAACATGTTTTATCTCAGGTACTTGAAGGTAATTCTCGGGAAGACGACAAGAATTCATGGCCCGCACTTAAATAACTATTTCCATTCAAATGCTTTGTAAAAATTGTATGAAATACTATGACTTGGGACCTATGTAACTTGATATTTATGAATGGAAAATGCTTTATTTATAAACGAAGCGATTTTTATGTGTTGTCTATGATTTGAGTAATGTGCTATCCCGTAACACCAACGACTCTTCCGTTGCATTAAATTGTGTAAATTTGGGGGTGTTACACAACCGCTCCCCAGCTAACTCAGGCTTCTCTTAAAAGAAGTTTGTTTTATTGTCACGGAGATCAATACGATTTCTATTGACTTTCTCACTCCGAGATAGTTGATATTGAATAGGTGGCATCTGCTCCAGCCTCCGACTACTAAAAATGCACAAATCGAGTCTAGAGCCAAGAGATCAATCAAATCTCGTTAGGACACATGGATGAAGATCAAGAGAGCCTACGATATATCCTTACGATATTTCTAGAACACTCAGAGTGATACTCCCTAGTATTCACAATGATGAGTGGAAATCCTTCCATTGTTAACATCAAACAGCACTGTGGTAGGTCATGTGTAAGATTCTTTATGAATTGAACATATGTAAAACTGAAAAGCAACAGTGTTTTGTTTCTCTATCGATTCAAACTCGTTTCAGGTTTCTACGCAATATCTTTATGGTCTTGCCAGAACATTCAGAGTGATATTCATTAATATTCACAGTGACGAATGGAAATCCTTCTAGCGTCAATATCAAACAGCGCTACGGTAGGTAACTTGCGAGATTCTTTATGAATCAAGCTTGTGTCAACTGGAAAGCAACAATGGTAAGATTCTTAATGAATCAAACTTGTTCCAGGAATTTGAATTGACGACTTTAATCAAGCGGATATTTATCCAATTGATTCACTCTTAACGTTCGCAGTCTTTCTCTGAGACGGTCGAGTAAAGAGAACGGCTAGTACAGCCGCGAAACCCTGTTAAGGAGATTTTTAATTAAATCTACTGTAACACTCTCAAATTTCATATCGGTACAGCGGAAGAGTCTTTAGAGTTTTACGGGATAGCACAATAACTCCAATCATAGACAACACATAAAAATGGTTGTACAAGGTTTAACATACATTCATTCAAAATAAAAGTTTCAAGTGTACAACAGGTCCCAAATTATACAGGTCATTAAGTTTACAAAACATAGATCGAATGAACAATTTTATTATTATGTGGGCCATCAGAGTCGATCTCCATCCGAATTACCTTCAAGCACCTGAGATAAAAACATGCAAAAATCATATCAGCGAATGCCGAGTGAATTCATAGAGTTTAATAAAACCGTTATATAAAACAATCATTGAATTCAGAACACAAGTATAATATCAGAAGTAAGTCCTCGTATTGCTAGTCAGGCAATATATAAATCAAAGCATACATCTTAAACCGTCCATGAGACCGTAGTCTCAATATTACCATTATAGATAACATTATTATCGATATTTGCATCGTATCATATCGAATATTTAGATTACATTGGATTATTATTAGCCGCATGACATTGTTACCTTACTATCACAAACAATGGGCCGCGAACCCTACAAACAATTTTCCCATCTAAGTTAGCGTGTCGTCACAAAAATCACGCTATGTAAATCTTCTCATACATAAATTCGCTTACCAATCAATGTGGTACGACGGGGATCAACCGTCAAGGCGCGAACTGGGGTGATCTTTCCAAAATAGTCTTATCATATGCATAAGCGTCTACCAAATCCCCGTAGTTTACAATTCATGCTAATGGGACTTTAAGTGACATAAACTAACTACTAATAATCCATTTCATCTCATTTATTGGGTCATAGCATCATTCGGGTCCATATCATTAAGCATACCATCGGGACTACTTGTGTTCTATTTTTATCAAAAACTAGCATGTTATCTCCCTCGTGGGTTTACAAATCATTTTATAAAACATTTAAAAGTGTGCGAGGATATGAAGTCACGTTGATTATGAAAGGCGGATTATCGGCTACGGGCGTGCTTCGATCACGGAAACCTATATAAATAATACTTGGTCTTAGACTTTTGTCCAATGACTTTATGAAACTAATAGCTATGTATACATATGATGATTTTATATATATGATGATGATCAAGTAGGATTTTACATCTTTATTCATTCATTATAGTGTTATGTGTTGGTATCTTTTTATACTAGTTTTACTAGTTTATCTTCTTTACTTGTCAAGGCCCAATAAGCCCATTATAAGCCCATTATAAGCCCATTACCATATATTAGTCCATTTTACACTTTTAACATCATTCTTATACATACATGTTGGTCCCAAGTGGGTTAAGCCCAATAAGTAAGTCCATTAGTGTTTAGCCAATTTAGTTAGATTAATAGTCCAATAAGGCTAATTTGACCCGTTAATGTCCATATGTTATAAAGCTCGGGTTTTATCGGTTTTTACTTGTAATATGTACTTATATATCAGTATATGAGTTATAAAAATTTTACATTAGACGGGTCCGACCGTCTAAGTATTAATTGACGAAAACGTTAATTTTACGGTTTTAGCCAAAAAGACGTAAAACTCATGTTTATAGTTTTATAACTTATAAAACTTATCAATTTGCCATTTTTATAAAATGTCTCATTTATTTATTAGTGTAAATACTTATTTATATGTAATATATAAGTTAGTGGGTTTTAAGTTTACATTTTATATTATATTTACTTGAGTGCTAATATTATACTATATACTTTTATTTCACAAATCTGATTTTTATTTTCACTTTCACCATTTTTATCATATCTTGAGTTCTACAAGGAGATAGAAGCTCATTTTTGGATGACATAAACTTCATATTATGTGATACAATTAATCTAGCTTTAGCTACTGCTCAATCTATCTTTAAGTATCCCTAACAGTCCATACAAAACAGACTATTCAGATTGGTACTTCAATTTTGTTTTGATCATATCTCACTCATTATAATGATTCCATTGCATGGAAAACTCTCACATGTGTACAAGTCTTAATAATTACTGTATATTTATTCATCTATGCCATTTTATCAGTTTAACATAAGGTTGTTTACTGTTTTTATACAGCCTACTTATTAAAGCAAGATTTTAACATTTTTACATGTTGTTTTCAATCTTTTTATCCAAGTTTATCAACACATGATCCCCACACAACATATTTATCATCATATATCATCATATACATATACATTAGGAAATAAAATACATTTTACATTTACAAAAATAACAATGAAAATGGGAAGGATGATCTTGTTTACCAACCAAGATTATAACTTGACTTTGGATGACAACACTTTGAGGTACACCAAATCTATCTTCAAGATCACCTATCACCAAGAACTCTTGTTGAAAATCATCCCTAGGTCACAAGCAAATCACCTCCTTGGATGTTAAAATGACCACCAATCAACAAAGCTTCAAGAGTTTTCCATCATTTGTGTGAATAACACAAAATGTTGTGGTTAAAAATTGATCAAATGGGGTGTTTGTTCTTGAGTTGGGACGGCAAAGAGGAAGAGAGAAGAGAGTATTTATGGTGGTTTTGCATGAGATGAATAAACAAATGGTTTGAGGAAGTGGTTTTGTTAAGTTGGTAGCTTGTTTATGAGAAAACAAGACAAGTGTATAACTTGTTTAATACAAGTTGACACCTCATGGGTGTGGTGTAGCTTATTTAGCCGTCCCATGAGTGGGGTGAGGCAAGTGTAAACTTGTCTCATTCCACTAATTTAAGGGTACTCTTAGATTCTAGTTTCCTCGATTTGCGTGCCCTAGGGTCGTTTTACGAAAAACGTTTTTATAAATTATGAATCAACGGCACAAAACGAATCCAATAAAAACTGTCTCATAAAAAACAGAGTTCAAAAACGTAAATACGTAATCCTAGGGTTTCCGGTTTAGTCGTAAAGGACGTTAAATTATGAACGTAAGCCCAAATTTAAATCCGTAAATTGTGACTTCATCAACCAACACAAAAATAAGTTTCAAAATAATATACGAGAAAATAATTTACTACCTGAAAATGTTAGATTGTCACAGCTTTTCCTCCTAAAAGAGGTGTGGGTATTTCTTCCACATTTCATCCTCTCGTTCCCATGTAAATTCTGGTCCATGCTTTGAATTCCATCGGATCTTGACGATAGGTATCTGACTTTGTTTCAGTTGCTTTACCTCTTGATCCATAACCTCTACGGGTTCTTCGATAAAATGCAACTTCTCATCAATTCGTACCTTATCCAACGAATTTTTCTCATCACTCACTGCTAACATTTCTTTAGATTAGATACATGGTATGTGTGGGTTTGCTTTTAACTAATCCGGTGGTCTAGGTGGGTGGTGGAAGGTAGAAGCCATTGTTGAGAGAGAGAAGAGAGGTTGTGTGTGAAAGGTTAAGAAAAGTGTATTAAAGAAAAACAAACAAATGAAACACAATTAACACCCCTCCTTGGAAGCCTAGGAGGGGTATATATAGTCACACACGACACTTAAACTATACAGCGTTTCCTAGTCTAGTCTATGCGTGTGTGACTATGATAACTAATGGGAATTCTTAAATGTGGTCACATAAAGTGAATTTCCAACAATCTTCCCCCATGGGACGACGTGTAGAATTCCTTACAATATTTTTCCTAACAAGTACATAATGATTAAGAACAAAAGCTTTCATGAAGCGTCCAATGCTGATGATGTCTTCTGAGGCCTTTGACTTCAAAAAGACTCATCTTTAAAGTAACTTGTAGCAGAAATACTGTAACGGCACGAGCTAAGTAATCCATATACTTCTGGTTAAGGAGAAGCTTCTGAATTAACTTCCCCCTAATTCATTCCACATAAACTTGATGTAGAAGCTTTTAAATAGCTTCCCCCTAAACCGACAATCCTCGTAAGCAACTTCAAAGCTTTCAATAAAGCTTAGAATGATTAAGCGCACAGCGGAATTTAACAAGAAAATCCCACCATATAACATGATAATGTTGCTATGAGGGATTGAAATTAAGGGGTACACCAAGTAGATCAACAACTTCTCTTCTCACGCTTGAATAATTCTTCTGAATTTTTCTTCCCCCTGAGAGTTCAAGTTATGCATACTAGAAAGAATCAAGACATTTCTTCCCCCACATAGTTAAAGAAAATAAACCAATCCCAAGTATGAAGCTCAAATACTGAAGTAGACACTTTATCCCATTCATGAAGTTGACATCGTAACACCAGAGTCAATTAAGTCCAGGAAATGCACATATCTTCTTCCGGAGATGCACCAGAGTCAATTAAGTCCCGGAAATGCATATCTCTCCATATAGGATAATGATGATGAATAATTGCAACATGAAAACAATTAAACATCGAATCAGTAGTGTACCGTTTAGAGATTGATAACGCCACGAGTTAAAACACTGATTTTCTCTACGGCTATGACAAATGTCATTGATGTATGGAGATAAGTATATGGTGATAACTTGATATACGTTATTGGGTAAATTAGAAAATTACCTTTAGGAAAAAGTAATAGACTAATAATACCAATGACGAATTCAATTAAACACGTGAGTGAATCAAGTTCGTTGTACACGAAGATCGAGTGATTTTGAGACGTTTCGTTTTGATTTGGACAATCGATTTGAATTGGTTTTCGGTTTTTAAACTCAAATTAAATTCTACAAATTCTAAACTAATTAGTTTTAGCCTAAAGTGCATGAATCGTAAACCCCACTATTTTTAAATCTAAAACAATTACTTGTTTAAAATATAAAACTATTTAAAAATCAATCTATTTAAAAATCTATAAAATAAATCTATTTAATTACTTTTAATCTATTTAAAAATCTAATTAAACTTTTCAAAACTAATTTAATTTAAATCTAATGTTATAAAAATCTAATTAATTAAAATTAAACTAATTAAACTATTTAAATTTAATAAAAATATTTTTTTATTTTTTTATTTATAATATTATATTTATTATTTATTTTATTTAAACTAAGATTTTATTTAATAAAAACATTAATTAAAAGTTTATATAAAAAACGTAACCTTAATTTCAAAAAAATACTAGAAATGCAAAATCTGCTAGACTAAATGTCACTATATTAATTAAATGTGAGAAAGATAAATCAAAATAGCGTGTAGCCCAGATGGCTATCACGCATGACTTTTAAACAAGAGGTCTCGAGGTCGAAACCCATTTGGGACAAATTTTTTTTGGTTATAATTCTTTTTGACAGCTAAAAACTAAAGAGTCACAGGAGGTGACCTTAATAAGCAAGCTTACTATAGAACTGTTAGGAAACAGCTTTTGAGGACTTATCAGATCAGTAAATCTGAAAGGCTTGAAATTAAACAAACGCAACAAGCAGTAAATCAAAACATAAATAACAGATCATAACCAAGTTTAAAACAAAACGAATATATCAGTAAACAAAAATCACAAGACAGGCTAAACGGATAATCTAAATCTAGAAAGCTAAAGCTAATAAACACCAAGCAGTAACATGAATTAATCAACCAGCATACAAATTAGTTACCCAAAAGTCCTCATAAAGTGACTGAAACCTAGCATATATGATAACATTTTTACTCCTAAAATCCAGTAATTAAAACCGAAACACAATTCGAAAATAAGAGAATCTAAAAAAAACTGAGTAACAAAAACTTAAAATTGAAAATTAAACACAAATCCTATCTCTATCAATCTAAAATCGCAGCTATAACTAATGAACTCAGAAGATCAAATTAAAATTACTCAGCAAGCCAACCATTCATGTGCAACAATCAGCATTGTAAAGAACTCATTCAGTCAATATGATGACAGATAATCTGTTCAAACATTACCATAAGCAGTATCACCAAAACATTCACTTTACTGAATGAACCAAATAATATCAACTATTTAAAGCAGTAAGTTAACAAAAGCAGATTCAATATCACATAAGCTAAACCTTAACGTTACTATAAATTTAACAACATATAACTAACTAATGCAACTATCAGCAAGCTAAATCTAAACCCTAGACTCTTTAATCACCAATCTAACAATAAGCATTAAAAACTATTTAAGCAAATCATATCATAAAGAAAAACGTAATAACTTAAAAGAACTTTAAACCTTTTGGCGAAAACCATTGGGTAGAAGATTTGCGCTGAGCAATCTTATGAACCGGAAAACTAACCACCATTAATCACCAAACGAGCCACCAACAATATCACCATTCAAACACACATCTCGAACCAAACTGATTTTTTAACAAAACTTCCCAGTAGGGAAAGTTTATTCCCAAGTCTAGTTTTTAGAATATTTAATTTAAGCTATTAATTAGCTTATTTAAACATTCATCAATTATTATACTAAATCAGTCACAGAATACATTGCGAAAATTAAAGTTTAAGCAGAAAAGTAAATAAACAATTCAATTAAAAACTAAATTAACTTTCATTAATCAATTAACATTCGTAAAAAACTGAGAAAGGAAATACAATTTTTCTAAACTAATTTAAGCATAATAACTTTAAAACTAAAAAGAGGTATGAATTACAAGTAAAATTGAGGGGTTTTTATAGCCTTCCCAAGGGCTTGCTGAGGAAGGAATATCCGAATCTTTGAAGCATATCCATTATTCATCTGAGCCCTTGGATCTTTATTCTCCTTTCTCTCTCCTGCGAGGCCTTGATCGGACGGTTAATATGACACTCACTAGCACACGGATTGCCAACGTGGCATCCGTGTGTTAGTTGTGTTTCTTTTCTGCTCTCTGATTGGATAATAAGGATTGGTGAGGTGTCAAAGCCAGTAGAAAATCACCACGTATCCTCGCCTCACCATACCCTCTCTTCCTAAAACCATAGGGTTTTTATTCCCACACGTATGAATTAAACGTGTGCATAAAAAGCCCCATGTTAAATTGTGATTTATTGATGTTAAGATTGGGTGAATAGTAACTAGGGTTACTGGTTTTGCTATGGTGAAGAAGAAAGATGACATAGAACTTATCGAAAGGTTTTTTATTTAACTGTGGGTGTGGGTGAAACGGTTTGCTTATTTAATTTGTGGAAAGTGACGTGTAGGTGAAAATAAAGGTTTTATTTATTCAATGTGAGGATGTGTGACGAATGGGATATTTTTATTCGTTTAATAAGATAAAGTGAATGTGCAATGTGTATATCCAAACGTTTATTTGCAACCCTAAAAGGCCAAAACAAACGTCCATTCGTTTCCTTTTAATACTTTGGGCTTGGGCCCAATGAGCATTTGTCCATCCGTGACTTAAACTTCCATTTTGGGCCATTGAGTGAATTTGGACCCAATTATCAAAAGTGTTAAAATGTTTATCCAATATTGGGCTCTCAGGCCCAATAAGCATTTGTGGGTCCCACTTGGCCCATAAACTTGACAAATGATTAAATCCTCTTTAATCGCACTCGATTTTGGCTTCATTGATCTTTTTCTTCAAACTCGTGTCGATAATTGCCGGTTTTCGTGAACTTGGGTACCTACACACATGAAACAAGAAATACACATATACAAGGCATTTTTGACACATTTCATGCATAATTTCATTATTTTAAGATACAAATGATATGAGTAATTACACTCATATCAAATTCCCCCTTGCTAAGCAATTGCCGTGTCCTCACGCAATGATAAAATTAAACTCTAACTACACCATTATTCAACTATATGACACTTATTTTGCAAAGACATAATGTATTGCTTTCATTATTTGAAAAATAACTTTAAGGATCATAAAACTCAAATAGATTCATCGTCCTCGACTTTTCACTTTTCCATGCCAAGTGCAAAAACAAGATCATTGTTATTATAAGTTAGCAAACTAACACGAACTCATGTGGGCCAATTATTCACTTAGACTCCCTTATTCCTATGTGTATCTCTTATATTTTATTGTTTTCTTGCATGATCACGAGGATGCATTGTTGACTTATTTCGATAATTTATTAGGCCGAAAATAAAGTGAACGATTTAATCAATAGTTAGCTAAAGGACAAAATCTATTAAAACTGCTTCTCGGGACTTCATAAAGTTCATATCTTGGCATAACTTGCTTCGCGATTTGAGACCTTTCTCGGACCGATATTTGGCAGCGACTTTATACTTCAAACCTTGAGAGAGGTTCATGAAATAATGATCTTCTCTTCATATAGGAATTTCTTCACTTGAAGTTTTGAGAGATTCATACTTGGACCACGACTTCTTCATTTTTCTCCAATCTTTATTTGGGATTTTGATATACAACGATCCGTCTCCTTTTTGGACTTGGCTTCATTTATCCTCATACCTTGTTATGGTCTTTTTGGATAGACTTCTCCATGACTTTTGGGGAGTATTTGCTTTTCGTCGTGTGTCTCGATCCTTCATATTGATTTTCGATAAATGATTCTTCACATCACTTGGGATCTTTAGCAATAAAATATAGCCCTCATGTCTTGTTAGGACCTTTTTGGACTTGCCAATCTTCGCATCCCGCTTCAATAAGTTATGCCTTGGCTATGAACTCTAATCCATACCAAGCAACTTTTAAACGATCTTGGGCTAGAAGCTAAGTAACTTTTCAAATCGTGCAACCTTATTTATTGCAGATAAATTTATTAGCAAGCGATGGGAGAATAGGCTTATAATTAACTCAAATAAATTCCCGAAAAAAAACCAAACTTATAATTGGCTCTATCATCTCTTGTTCTCCATATTGTAAAATTTCAAAAATGTGAAATCAATGGATACTTATCCTATTAAATCAAAGTTTTGGGTTTTCAAGTCATCTATAGGATCTTGCATCTTCTTATACTCTTTCAAGTTTTAGAATTTCGTTTTAAAGTTCCCTTGATAGACGACTTTCTAGGATTAATTATAGGAGCTTGCGAAAAGTTCTTGTTCTTAACTCGTATGAATTAAGACCTTCGCGTTTTAAAGCTCCCTATATAATAGCCTAGCAAAATTTAATTCAAATACGTTAAGGAAAAGCTAAGGTTAAAAACTGAGTCGAGTCAAAAAGTATTCTTATTTTCACCAACGGAAAGCCTACATTCGTGTCAAAAGCACTTATTTTATTTATTAAAACTTAAACATAACACAAAAAATTTAAAATTTTATTGAAAAATGAGAAAAACTACTACGTTTGGACACGACAAAAGCAATTGCAAGCGATTATATCGATTGACTCCCCCATGCTAAAACCAAACATTGTCCTCAATGTTTCTTAGCTCAAGAGTAACACCCCCTTGCTAAAACACGAAGAGTCTAATGCAAAATCCTAGCATGGAAAGAGCACGCAAATCTATAAGCCGTTTATTAATTATGCCTCAAGAGAAAACGTTAGTCGATAAATATCAAGGGTAAGAAAGTGTGCCCCTTTTTGGCAATCAAGTCTAGGAAGATCAAGTGGACCGGCAAAAACCGACACTCAATACTTTTTTCAACAATTTCAACATTTCTTTGATTAATTGTTTCAAATCCTTCAATATCGAAAGAGTATTGTGGAGATTGGTCAAAACCGGAAGGAATCGAATTATAGCAAGGATTAGGCTCATAAAAATTTTGATCTCTCGGTTGACAACAAAAACTCTCGTGAGGACCTCCACAATACTCACAACTAAGATATTGTTGTGATAAACTCGGTAAATCTTGTGGATAACAATTATCATTAAAGTTTTAATTGTAGCTCGGTTCTTGCTCGTAATTAAGCGAGAATCAATGCGAACAATCATCACCAAAATGAGAATCGTTTCCACAAAACTCACACGAGGGTGTCTCGTATGTAGGGTGTGGAGGTGGATTGAAATCGAGAGAATTATTCGAAAAATTCGGATTTTCACATGAAGTAATCTCATTACAATAAGGACAAAATCCAACGCGTATATCGTGACGTAAGTCATTTCCACAACGCTCACACGTGCACCACCGACATGGTAAAAAACCATATAACGGTTCTCCACACCCAACACAATCGACGAAGGAATTCATGGAAGAATTAAAATTTAAAGGGTGGGGAGAAAAAGAATTAAACATGATAGAGGATTAAGAAGATTATTTTTGGTATTTTTCATAAAAACGATACATACTCTATAATAAGAAAATAACAAAACTTTCCGAGGACGGAAAGGGTCTTCAAATCAACGATCAACAAATCTCCACAAAGACGAATCGTACACAAGATCCCCGGCAGCGGCGCCAAAATTTTTGATGTGTCGTTGATAGTATAAGTGATAATTTGAGATACGTTAGAGGGTAAATTAGAAAATTACCTTTAGGAAAAAGTAATAGACTAATATTACCAATGACGGATTCAATTAAACACGTGATGAACCAAGTTCGTAGTACACGAAGATCAAGTGAATTTGAGACGTTTTGTTTTGATTTGGACAATCGATTTGAATTTGGTTTTGGATTTTATTCTAAATTACTCCTACAATTTTTACCTAGGTGCATGAATTGTAAACCCGAATTATTCTATCTAAAGATGATTATAAAAAAATAGACAATTGGACTATTTAAAAATAAATATTCTATTAAAAATCAATTTTAAAATTTAAACTATCTATCTAAAAGTAATTTTAAATTATTTAAACAAATTTAAAAAATCTAAAAATTAATAAAATCTATTTAAAAGTAACTTTTACTTTTTATCAAAAAAATATATTTATAAAACTAATTTAATTAAACTCTACTTTAAAATCAAATCTTTATATCTAATTAATAAAACATTTTTTTTATTTTTATTATTTTACTCTAAATAAATTTATTTAAACTAATATTTTCATTTCCCAAATTAAATTAAACAAAGATTAAAAGCAATTATATATTTTTCAATTGACTTTTTAAACTAGAAATGTATTAATAAAAACGTCCATTTAATTTAAAAGTGATAGTTATAAAACCACTGAATATAATAATCACATGTAGCGATTATAAAACCAAATAAGCCTATAGCCCAGATGGTTAAGGCGTACACCCTATAACATGCAGGTCTCGAGTTCGAGACCTGCTGGAGACATATTTATGGAACTTTTACTTTTGGACAACATATTTCAAAACCAAAACAGACTTAAATTTTAAGCAACAAAATTAACAGTAACTACAATATTAAAACATCACAGGTTTAGTAAAAGATTAAAATCAGTTAACTACTAAAATTATCCCACCCTATCCAAAGCTAATCGAAACTTAATCTATTAAAAGCTGATTTAAACATTCAATTCGGATCCAACAAGTCAACTTATATCAGAAGAAAGAAAAATTGATCTCAAAAACACTCTGGCCAAAAATCCTAGCGGAAAATACAAGAACACTACAATCAGCTGGAACAACAAATTACTCAGTAATCAAACTTTCAGCAAGTTCCTAAATCTAGATTCACGTAGCATATTACTCGTCTAACAAAGCAGATTCAAACCTTAACTACATATTCTAATTTAAAACATCAGTATTATCATCTCACGAAAATCAAAGAACACTTACCTTTATTAATAACAATCAAACCGATTTAAGAAATATGCGGCCAATTAGTCAAATTACCCAAACATGTACTTAAATTACATAGTACAATATCAGCAGACTAGAAGACATCAGTAGCAAAAACGAATCTTACTGCAATCTAGCAGAACTCTCCAATGACTACTTGATCTAGAAGAACAAATAAACATTTTACTTCTTCCAACTACCATCTTTCTAACAATTCACTAACAAGAAAAACAGATTTATCTAAATTAACCATAAATGGAGCAGATCCAAATATTCTTAATCTCAATTTGATTGATTCAGAAATAATAGATTCCCCAATAGTGCACGAATGATGTATTAACTTTACAGTAAACCGAAGAACTGCTAAGCACACTAAATTGACATTTGAAACTCTGAGCTCATGACATACAAATACTGAAACTGAACCACATTAATATCAGCTAACCACATTATACACAGATATAGGGCTATCAGTTCTAGTTAAATAATCAGATTCAAACTAAGGTTGTACACCACATTCAGCTAATACAGCAACATCAAATTCAGAAATAGTAGATACATTAACAAGCACATATTCATTCAATCTCCATATCAAAGTAGTAATAAGAAAACACTAAGCAAATATCATAACATGGTATAATCAGATTGCAAATTCATGAATTAAAATATCTAAATAGATTAAACTAAAAACATATAAGTAAAATGGAGTAGAACCTTTTTGAAGAAAGCCGTTGGGATGTAGCTCAGCGCTGAACTGGCTAGACCGAATACTATACCCGAACCACCATCTTTATCGAATCACCAAACGACATTTAAACACCATGAACCAAATCGATCCAACAATCATATTAAGTTTAATAGTTGGTTAAACTTTTCCCCTAATCATTCTTAAATTCATTCACATAAACTATAACGAGAGTTTATATGAAAAAATGATATTCATAACATCAATTTAAAATAGATAAATTTTCAACAAAAATATTAAACACGAGATAAAGAATGAGACAGAAAATCAATTTTATTAATTCAAGTTAACCATTACAATACTTTTTTAAAAAGAAATTACATTAATCTAATACTAAATTAACATTATGAAATTAAAAGAAAGAAAAAGGGATAATCATTACTGATTTTGGAATGGGGTTTTATAGCTAAAACGAGGGGTGATTTGTTTGTGATGCGTTGATCTTGACCCTTCGATCATCTCTATCTTCTTCTCTCTCTTGGTTGTTTCGATCCAACTGTTGAGATACACCCTTGTGCACACGGATTGCCACCGTGGCACAAGGTGTGCTAGTTTCTTGCTGACTTGGCAAGCTTTGATTGGAACCTTCACTGAATGATAGTGATTCAACCAATAGGGATTTAGATGTGACGCAATGAAACGCCACGTTGGAGCTTAGTACTAGGAATCTGAGTGTAGACACGCGCCCTTCTTCCCCTTATTCTCTGAAATCCAAACGTGATAGCTACTCGCGATTTGATTTGAAGAAACCCCTAATTTCTAGGGTTTATACGCTGGGTTGTTATTCCCCTAAAATCCTTTTAGTCGACATCTTTTTCTTTTCTCTTGTTTCTTTTTTTTCTTCTGTTTATTCTTTTTGACCGTAGATTTTGACTCCCAAAAGTATAAAGATCTTTTTCTTCGTCTTATCTTTTGTTTTTGTTGTTGGGCTTTGGGTCCAAGAAATGGTATCCATCCGTATATAGTTTAAATGGGCTTTATTGGACTTCAACCCAAATAGTAACTATATAACTTCATTATTGGGCTTTCGAGCCCAAGAACCAAATGTGGGACCCACCAAGACCCAAACTTTGATAAAACTCGAATCCCGGCTTTGGCTTTTGATAACATCTTCAATCTCGTGCCGGATTTTGTCGGTTCTTGTGATCTTTTTGATGTTTGTGTACCTACACACACGGAACAACAAAACAAGCGAATACAAGGCATTTTCTATTGATTTTATGCAATTATTGTTCGTTTTAAGATACAATTGATATGAGTAAAATCACTCATATCACTCAATTTCCCATTGCTTTTTGGGCTGAGGCTGTGAATACAGCTTGTTATGTTCAAAATAGGGCATTAGTCAACAAGATTCATAATAAAACACCTTATGAGTTACTTTAGGGAAGGAAACCTAATATTGGTTTTCTTAAACCTTTTTGGATGTCATGTAGTTCTGTTGGATACTCGTGATGCCTTAGGTAAATTTAGTGCTAAAGGTGATGAAGGCTACTTCATGGGTTATTCAGTGCATAGTAGAGGATATAGAGTTTACCTTAAGAAAGAAAAACGTATACTTGAAAAAGTACATGTTAGGTTTTTAGAAAGTCAACCTAGTGATCTTGAAATTGGTCCAAATTGATTATTTGACTTGGAACCTCTATCTTAGACTTTGAATTATATGCCTGTTACTAATCCAAACATTGTGAAGGTAACTTCAAATGTTGTAGAAGAACCAGTTGTTGATGTTTCAGGTAAACAGGTTGATGGAGAGGTTGGATCACAAGCAGACAAATCAGCACCCATACTTGAGTATGTTACTATTCCCATATGGACAGATGCATTTGCTGCTGCTGCTGCTGGAAAGGAAAAAGGTGGTCCCTAAGTATCACCAGTTGACAACATGCGTGATCTTTCAGGCGATGACAAAGGAAATTCTGGCGCTGACAAGACAAATTCAGGCGTTGATGGCTCAAATGTTGACAACCTTGGTCCAGGCGTTGACAACTCTTTTAACCATATTTTCTCTTCCAATACTTTTGAACAAGGTGAACCTTCAAACAGAAATGGAGAGGTTCATTCATATAATGATGGAAGAGAGTCTAAAGAGGATATTGGTAACATAGAAGATGAGATTGAGGACAACACACTTATTGAGGGAGGAGTGCTTACTTCTACAATCAAAAATCACCCTCCTTCTCTAATTATTGGTGATGAGATGACTCCTATGCAAACTAAAAGATCTCATCAAAATCTTGGTGGATTTATTGACAATATTCACAAGAAGGTTGATACCCCTCTTGTTCAAGCATGTTTGTTTGCTTGTTTTTTGTCACACCCAAGAAGATTTTTGATGCTCTCAAAGAACCAAGTTGGGTGGAAGCAATGCAAGTTGAGCTTCACCCATTTGCTATCCAGGATGTTTGGGAGTTGGTTGATTGTCCCAGACATGTCAGACCTATTGGGACAAGATGGGTTCTTAGAAACAAAAAGGATGAAAGAGGCATAGTGGACATAAACAAGGCACGTTTAGTGGCTCAAGGATATACACAAGAGGAAGGGATAGACTATGAGGAGGTCTTTGCACCAGTTGCAAGGATTGAGGCTATAAGGATTTTTCTAGCCTATGCCTCTTGCATGGGTTTTACAGTCTACCAAATGGATGTGAAGAGTGCTTTTCTTTATGGCACAATTGCAGAGGAGGTGTATGTTATGTAGCCTTCTGGTTTTGAGTATTCAGAACATCCAAACAAGGTGTATAGAGTGAAGAAAGCTATGTATGGACTTCATCAAGCCCCAAGAGCATGGTATGGCACATTGTCCACCTATCTGGTGAAAAATGGATTCAAAAGGGGCACCATAGACCAGACCTTATATACAAAGAAGACTGTTAATTTGAGTGATAAAGGCTCACATGAAGCTGCTACAGAGCCAATTGATTTGAGTGGCAAAGGCTCATATGATGGAGAATCTTTGGGTGTGGCTGAAGCTCTTACTATATTAAAAAAGCAACCAGGTTTTGATGTATCTTTGGTTACTCCTGCAAATTTGAACTTATCCTTTACATAAATGATGGAGTAGTTCACAAGAAGCGCTGACAAAAGTAAGGTGAGCATTGACAAGCAGATTTTGGACGCTGACACACCAAGCGCTGACAAGAGTAAGTTGGCCGTTGACACACAGGATTTGAACGTTGACAGACCTGTAGATATGGTTGATGTATTCCAGTCATCAGCTATCATCAAGGAAGTGTCTTCACAGGTACCATCATCATCTTTACCCATCATTGATCCATTAGATAAGGGTAAAGGAATCATGGTAGAAGTAGAGGTTCCCACGGATGCAGCTTAAGTAGAGTTTGATTCAAAGTTGGCTGCACAACTTATGGAACAAGAAAAGAAGAAGGTTGGTGAGTCACCATTTGTAGTTACTTCTGAGGAGAAAGAAGGAAGTAATGATGAAAGTTCAGATTCAAGTGTTATGATAATTGAAGAACCAGAAAGACTTGAATATGGTGATGAGTTGGCAAGGGAGAAACTTGTAGAGTTAAAAATGCAGGTAGATTATGATATGCCAGAAGTTGCTCAGATGTACCATGCTTGGGAGAATAGGGTTATGGAGAATCCAAATATGACTATTTCAGATCAAATTTAGGGTTTGGAGATTCTTCTAAGAGTTCAAAGAGATTGCAAGGTAATTCTGAAGCATAAGGCTAGCAAAGTTTTCTCACTGCTGAAGAGAGATAGAAGGGAGCTTTATTACATGTTGCTCAGATGTCATCAAACATGATGGACTTTTCAGAAATTGCAGGGATTATCCTTTGAAGAATTAGAGTATAAGGCTTATCCCATTTGGGAAAGTGTGCAAGAGATGAACACTATCAGACTTCTTTCAAATGAAAGGAAAGATGAACTTGTAGAAGAGATGGAGATTCAAATGGCTATGATTGTTCTAAGGCCTTTGAAGAAGGGAGTTCCACTTGATTTTCCGAAAGATTTAAATAAAGTGACTCCCAGTGAAGCTGTTATTAGAAGGAGCATTAAGCTCTCACCCATGGAAGCTTCAGATATGGTACAAGTGTTACCTCTTGATGCCAGAAACCCTATCATTAGCTATGAAGAAGATGCAAGTGGGTTTTGGATGATTGGCAGATATGGGAAAGAGGTACACACATTTACTACTCTTATGTCTCTATTTGCAAGTATGGATAGGGAAGACTTGGTAGACCATTGGAGGTTATTGTTGGACAAGTATGAGACTGAGGCACCTACTTCAGTAAATGGAATAAAGCTTTGGTCAACATTCAAGAGGATGTGTGCACCAGAAGAAAAAGATCCTGTTTGGAAGGATCTTGAGGATGATATCAGTGGACTTCAATGGCGATTATATTCAGCAGCAGGTGTGTATTATTTGAGTTCTACAAAGTTTTCTGAATATCTTCTTGTGGATACTGAGTATCCCATGTCCAAAGAAGTTTTTGAAAAGATGAAGACAACACAGCTGGAGATTGACTACTCAAGTGACGTGGCCAAAGATTTGATTAGGCATGTTTATTACCAATTTGATAAGATTTGTAAGAATCCTCCTAGTTCTTAGTTTTTATTCAGAAACTTGATTGCTAGAGTAGATATGAAGTTTAGGGGAGGATTGTTGGGAATAAAATGTAGCCAGTACACTTGGACGCTGACAAGTGCAATCAAGACGTTGATAAGAAGAAAACAAGCGTTGACAAGACAAGCATTGTTAGGGAGATGTCAAGCGTTGATAGGATGAAGTCAAGCACTGATAGAAGACTCAGTCTACACGTATTATGTTTCTAGTTTGTTTCTAGTAAAGATATGATCAACAATGTATTTTCTATGTTTATCTTTACCTAAAATAGCTGATACGTAAACTCTTGTACAAGGCTCCTTATGTCAGTAAAAGGAGACCTTTAGGTTTATGTTTCATATACGTTTCAACACTTTCATTGTACATAAGTTTGTATTATCAATCAAGTGAAAGTTTGGTTTACATTGTTTGTGTGTTCTTGTTTGAGTATTAATTCCGCATAATACTTAAATTGTTTTATACACAACAAAGTTTCTCTACGTGTTTAACTTGATTTAATCTCGTTTACACAAGCGAAATCGATCTAAGTTTGGGATCAACACTGGTGTCCTATTTTATTAAAACTAACATGTTATCTCCCTCGCAGGTTTATAAAACATTTCATAAAAACATTTAAAAGAGTGTGAGGCTATGAACTCACGTTGATTGGGAAATGCGGGTTATCGGCGATTTGGATGTACGGTACGTGCTTCAATCACGGAAACCTATATAAATAATACTCGGTCTTAGACTTTTGTCCAATGAATTTATAAAAATAAAGATTATGTATACATATGATGATTTTATAAATATGATTATGATCAAGTGGGATTTTACATCTTTATTTACTCATTATAGTGTCATGTGTTGGTAAATTTTCATACTAGTTTCACTAGTTTAACTTCTTTACTTGTCAAGGCCCAATAAGCCCATCATAAGTCCATTACCTTATATTAGTCCATTTTATACTTTTAATATAATTACTATACTTACATGTTAGGCAAAATTGGGTTAAGTCCAATAAGTAAGTTCATAAGTGTTTAGCCAAATTAGTTGGATTAATAGTCCAATAAGGCTAATTTGGCCCGTTAATGTCCATATGTTATAAAGCTCAGGTTTTATCGGTTTTTACTTGTGATATGTATTTATATATCATTATATGAGTTATAAAAAGTTTACATTAGACGGGTCCGACCATCTAAGTTTTAATTGACGAAAACGTTAATTTTACGGTTTTAGCCGAAAAGACGTAAAAATCATGTTTATAGTTTTATAACTTATAAAACTTATCAAATTGCCATATTTATAAAATGTCTCATTTATTTATTATTTTACATACTTATATAAATGTAATATATAAGTTAGTGGGTATTAAGTTTACATTTTATACTATATTTATTTGAGTGCTCTTATTATACTATTATACTTTAATTTCACAAATCTGATTTTTAGTTTCACTTTTACCATTATTATCATATCTTGAGTTCTAGAAGGAGATAGAAGCTCATTTTTGTATGACATAAAATTCATATTATGTGCTACAAATAACTTAGTTTTAGCTACTGCTCAATCCAAGTCTAAGTGTCTCTAACAGTCCTCACAAAACAGACTATTCATATTGGTACATCAATTTTGTTTTGATCATATATCACTCATTATAATGATTCTATGGCATGGCCAACTCTCAAATATGTACAAGTCTTAATACCTACTGTATATTGATTCATCTATACCATTTTATCAGTTTAAAAATTGGCCCTTTACTGTTTTTATACAGCCTAATAATTTAAGCAAGATTTTAATCTTTTTATATGTAGTTTTCAATCTTTTTAACCATGTTTATCAACACATGATCCCCACACAACATTTTATCATCATTCATCATCATATACATATACATAAATAAAGAAAATACACGATTACATATTCAAAATAACAAAAGGATAGGAAGAAACAATCTCTATACCACCAATAGTGATGAAAAGATGAGGTTTTTGATGAACAAGACTTGGTTCTTGTTATCAAATCTTCAACTTTAGCAAGGCAACTTCTTGGGTCCTTTGGATGGATGAACACCTCCATGAAATCAGCCCTTTAACCTCATGAAAACTCCTTTTCATAGGTTAATATTACCTCTAATCTTCATATCTTCAAATGGTTTCCATCATATGTGTGAATAACACAAGATTTTGTGGTTTAAATTGATCAAATGAGGGTGTTATGGGTGGAAGTGGGCGGCCATGGTGGAGAGGGTAAGAGGATTTTTGAGTGGTTTGCATGAGATGAGTGTGAGAAATGGTTTAGTGCTAGTGGTTTTGTTGGTGTGTAGCTAACTTGGTTAAGTTAGCTTAACAAGTGTAACTTGTTTACTACAAGTTTGACACCTCATGAGGTGTGGTGTCTATTGTTTAGCCGTCCCTTTGAGTGGGATGGGGCAAGTGTATACTTGTCTCATCCCACTAATTTACGGGTATTCCTCGATTCTAGTTTCCTTGATTTGCGTGCCCTCGGGTCGTTTTACGAAAAACGTTTTTATAAATTATGAATCAACGGCACAAAACGAATCTAATAAAAATTGTTTCATAAAAAATGGAGTTCAAAAACGTAAATACGTCAACCTAGGGTTTCTCGTTTAGTCGTAAATGACGTTAAATTAAGCACGTAAGTCCTAATCACTTCTCGTAAATTTGTGAGTTTATGAACCAACACAAATTTAAAATCCCAAAACAATATTCACGGATAAATTTATTTCCTGAAATGTCGGACTGTCACTACAAAACAGTGTATGTAAATGTAAGCATGTAACGTAGAGTCCTCCGGTTTAGACGTAGTCGATGCTACTCAAGACGTAAACCCAAATTTCTTCCCATAATTGAGTGAGTTTATTATATAACATTAAAATAATGTTTTTAAATAATACTTGAGAATAAAATATCAACCATAAATTGACGGATTGTCACAGGTTGTGCGTTACATCACTGGGTCCATGACGCGTTGTCTTCATGATGTGTTGACCCGGTTTCTGCCTAAGTTGTATGGAGGGCTTCTTTGTTTACACCTTTTATCCTTACATTTCTTTTTCATTCTTCAACCCCTTCAATGCTTACCAAGACATCATTACTAGCACCTTGTTGTGATTGTTCTAATGCTAGCATCAGTACTTAGTCGGCATTCAGCTACGTTCACATTCAACTCCATCTTTACTAAGGACTTCTAATAATCTATTGGATTGTCCTTGAGAAGATCCCTCCGGTTCTGGTTGGATCATAGGTGTAACACTCTCATTTTTCGTATCGGTACAGCGGAAGGGTCTTTCAGAGTGTTACGGGATAGCACAATAACTCCAATCATAGACAACACATAAAAATGGTTGTACAAGGTTTAACAAACATTCATTCGATAAAAAGGTTTAAAAGCGTACAACAGGTCCCAAATTATACATGTCATTAAGTTTACAAAACACAGATCGAATGAACATTTTTAATATTAAGTGTGGGCCATCAGAGTCGATCTCCATCCGGATTACCTTCAAGCACCTGAGATAAAAACATGCAAAAATCATATCAGCGAATGCCGAGTGAATTCATAGAGTTTAATGAAAACCGTTATATAAAAACAATCATTTACAATCATTTAAAATCAGAACACAAGCATAATATCGGAAGTAAGTCCTCATATTGCTAGTCAGGCAATATATAAATCAAGCGTACATCTGAAACCGTCCATGAGACCGTAGTCTCTATATTACCATGATAGGTAATACATTCATCGTTAATAGCGTCGTTATCATATATAGGATACATTTTTATATGTAGTAAATACGTTTTATCTGAATTAGGATTATTATTAGCCGCATGACATTGTTACCTTACTATGAAAACAGCGGGCCGCGAACCCGACAAACAGTTTGCCCATCTAAGTTAGCGTGTCGTCACAAAAATCACGCTATGGAATCTTCTCATACATAAATTCGCTTACCAATCAATGTGGTGCGACGGGGATCAACCGTCAAGGCGCGAACTGGGGTGATCGTCCCCAAATAGTACTATCAAATGCATAAGCGTCTACCAAATCCCGGTAGTTCACAATTCATGCTAATGGGACTTTAAGTGACATAACCTAACTACTAATAATCCTTTTAGTCTCGAATATAGGGTCATAGCATCATTTCGGGTCCATATCATTAAGCATACAATCGGGACTACTTGTGTTCTATTTTTATCAAAATCTAGCATGTTATCTCCCTCGCGGGTTTACAAATCATTTTATAAAACATTTAAAAGAGTGCGAGGCTATGAACTCACGTTGTTAATGAAAGGCGGATTATCGGCTACGGGCGTGCTTCGGTCACGGAAACCTATATAAATAATAATCGGTCTTAGACTCGGTCCAATGAATTTTATCAAAATAACAATATACATATGATGATTTTGTACATATGATGATGATCAAGTGGGTTTATACATCCTTGTTTACTCATTTTAGTGTTTACGTCTTGGTAACGGTTTACTAGTTCACTAGTTTTACCGATTTTACCTATTTTAAGTCCATTAAGTCTTTTATAAGTTCTTTAACTTGTTTTTATCCATTTTATACCTATATTATCAGTATATATACTTTTCATGTTGGGCCCAAATGGGTTAAGCCCAATAAGTTCTTTTTATAAGTTTTTATCTTATTTGGTCCATTTATTAGTCCAATATGTTTAGTTAGCTCGTAAATGTCCGTATTTCTTATAGTTCGGGTTTTATCGGTTTTTACTTGTCTTAGTTACCTATACACCAGTATATGACTTTTATAAACTTTACATTAGACGGGTTTGGTCGTCTAAGTTTTATTTGGCGAAAAACGTTAATTTTACGGTGATAGCCGAAAAAGTCGTAAAAATCAAGTTTATAGTTTTTATTACTTATAAATATTATTTTACCACCATTTATATAATTTACCCATTTAATTAACCTTTTATACATTTATATAAATAAGTTTTATAAGTTAGTGGGTTTATATTTTTACATTTTATACATTATAATGTGAGTGCTTATATAATATTAATAAACATTATTTCCAAAAATCTGATTTTTAACTTCATGTTCACCATTTTTAACATATCTAGAGTTCTATAATGAATTAGAAGCTCATTTTTGGATGGCATGATCTTAATATTATGTGCTATATTTAACTTAGTTATAGCTACTGCCCATTTTGAGTTTAACTTGCCTTAACAGTCCCTACAAAACTGCTTATTCAGATTAGACCACCTAACTTGTTTTGATCATATCTCACTCATTATTTTGATTCCATTGCATGGCCAACTCTCACATGTGTATAACATCTTCTACTTACTGTAAATGGATCAAACCATGCAATTTTATCAGTTCATCTTTTAGGTATCTACTGTTTTTATACAGCCAACTAAATAATCAAGATTTTAGCTTCATTTCTTATAGTTATCATCATTTTTAAGCATATTTATCAACACTTGATCCCCACACAAAATTTTTATCATCATATATACATCATATACATATACAAAATGAAAGAAAATACATTTGTTCTTTACAAAATAACAAGAGAAAAATGGAGAGGATGATCTTCTTTACCAATCCAAGTGGATTTCTTGTTTCAGGAAGACAAGAACTTGATGAACACAACAAGTATCTCCAAGACCATCAAATATCAAGAACATAGGTTAAAAAATCAGCCCTAGGACACAAGCAAATCACCTCCAAAGATGTTAATATGGCCACCAAATGAGCAAGGCTTCAAGAATACTCCTTAATAGAGCTAGTAAACATGTTGTTCATGGCTAGAAGAAATCAAATGGGGTGTTTGTTGGCTTATTTAGGACGGCACAAGGGAGAGTTTGAGAGAGTTTGATGTTGGTTTTGCATGTGAGAAAGATGGAAATGAAAACAAGTAGCTAGTTTTGGTGTTAAGTGGGAAAAGTTAGCTTAACATGTAAGCATGGCTTACACATGTAATGTGTAAGCTAAACTTGATGCCACATTAGTGTTATGGTGTCAAGTGTGCCGTCCCATTAAGCTAGTGGGGTGGGACAATGTGTTTTGTCCCATCTCACTAGTTTACGGGTATTTCTCGATTCTAATTTTCTCGATTTGCGTGCCCTCGGGTCGTTTTACGAAAAATGTTTTTATAAATTATGAATCACCGTCACAAAACGAATCCAATAAAAATTGTCTCATCAAAAACGGAGTTCAAAAACGTAAATACGTAATCCTAAGGTTTCCGGTTTAGTCGTAAAAGACGCCAAATTATGCACGTAAGCCCAAATATAAATCCGTAAATTGTGAGTTCGTCAACCAACACAAAAATAAGTTTCAAAATATTATACGAGAAAATATTTTACTACTTGAAAATGTTAGATTGTCACAGCTTTTCCTCCTAAAAGGGATCAACGTCCTCGTGATCCATTTCATTTGGATGTCCGTTTCTTATTGAAATCAAAGAGGTGCGGATATTTCTTCCACATTTCATCCTCTCGTTCCCAAGTATACTCCGGTCCATGCTTTGAATTCCATCGGATTTTGACAATAGGTATCCGACTTTGTTTCAGTTGCTTTACCTCACGGTCCATAACTTCTACGGGCTCTTCGATAAAATGCAACTTCCCATCTATTCGAACCTTACCTAACGGAATTTTCTCATCACTCACTGCTAGACATTTCTTCAGGTTTGGATACATGGAATGTGTTGTGAACACCATGAAGTTCTGGGGGTAACTCTAGTTTGTAAGCCACCGGACCTACTCTAGATAAAATCTTAAAGGGTCCAATATAACGGGGATTCAATTTCCCTCGTTTTCCAAATCTTATAACGCCTTTCCATAGCGATACTTTCAACATTACTCGGTCACCCACTTCAAACTCCATTGGCTTCTTCCGCACATCCGCGTAACTTTTATGTCTACTACGGGCAGTCAACAACCTCTTCTTAATCTGAACTATCATCTCTATAGTCTCCCGGATCAATTCCGGTCCCGTGAGCTGGGTATCCCCAACTTCACTCCAACATACAGGAGATCTACACTTCCTACCATACAAAGCTTCAAATGGTGCAGCCTTAATACTAGAATGGTAACTATTGTTATACGAAAACTCTGCTAACGACAAATGTTTATCCCAATTCTTACCAAAGTCTAACACACAAGCTCTCAACATATCTTCCAATGTTTGTATCGTCCTTTCACTCTGCCCATCAGTCTGGGGGTGATAAGCAGTGCTCATGTCGAGATTCGTTCCCAAAGATCTTTGGAGAGATTTCCAAAAATTCGATGCGAATCTAGGATCTCGATCTGAAATGATCGATACAGGCACTCCATGCTTGCATACAACATTATCAAGGTATATTCGAGTCAGCTTCTCCAGTGAGAACTGCTCCTTAACCGGAATGAAGTGTGCTGATTTGGTCAGTCTATCGACAATAACCCAAATCGAATTGTTTCCAGATGATGTTCTAGGAAGCTTGGTGATAAAGTACATCGTAATTCGCTCCCACTTCCATTCAGGAATCTTTGGTTGTTGAAGTAGTCCTGATGGCTTTTGATGTTCAGCTTTAACTCTAGCACAAGTCAAGCATTGAAGAACATACATAGCTATGTCAGCTTTCATATTCGGCCACCAGTACAACTTCTTTAAATCATGGTACATCTTATCAGATCCCGGATGAATGGAATACTTAGATTTATGGGATTCTAACATAATCAAATCTCTTAAGCCTCCAAACTTAGGTATCCACATACGACCTCTTAAGCATTTCACTCAATCAGCTCTAACCTCTAAAGGATCTCCTTCTCCTCGGAACCCTTCATTAACAAAATTCTCCTTCTTACAAGCTTCTATTTGCGCATTTCTAATTTGCTCAGGCAAATTATTGTGCACAGTCAAGACTAGAGAACGCACCCTGATAGGCTCTCTATCTTTCCTACTTAATGCATCAGCAACAACATTGGCTTTTCCTGGGTGATATTTTATATCACAGTCATAATCACTTAACAACTCTATCCATCTTCGTTGCCTCATGTTCAATTCCTTTTGGTCGAGAATATACTGTAGGCTTTTGTGATCGGTGAATACCGTACACTTGGTTCCATACAAATAATGTCTCCACAACCTAAGAGCAAAGACTACAGCTCCTAACTCAAGATCATGAGTAGTATAATTCTCCTCATTCTTCCTTAATTGCCTAGAAGCATAAGCTATCACTTTCTCTCTCTGCATCAAAACAACTCCATAACCTCTAAGAGATGCATCAAAATACACTACAAAATCTTCACTCCCGTCGGGTAATGATAAGATTGGCGCACTACATAATTTTTGCTTCAATGTCTGAAATGCTCCATCTTCATCACTTCCCCAAACGAAAGGTTTATTCTTCTGGGTAAGCTTAGTCAAGGGTTTAGCTATTAAAGAAAATTCTTTAATGAATCGCCTATAATAGCCAGCCAATCCTAAGAACTGTCGCACTTCCGTTGGCGTTGTCGGTGCAGACCAATTCTTAATAGCTTCAACCTTTGCAGGATCAACATGAATTCCATCTCTGTTAATCACATGACCAAGAAATTGCACAGAATCTAACCAGAAATCACACTTCGAAAACTTAGCATACAACCTTTCATCCTTCAACAAATTCAAAACAATCCTCAAATGTTCTCTATGTTCATCTTCATTCTTAGAATAGATTAGAATATCGTCAATAAACACAATCACAAATTTATCCAAGTAGGGCTTGCACACTCGATTCATTAAATCCATGAAAACCGCAGGTGCGTTAGTTAACCCAAATGGCATTACTTGAAATTCATAGTGTCCATAACGAGTTCTAAATGCAGTTATAGGAATATCTTCTTCACGGACGCGAAGTTGGTGATATCCTGACCGCAAATCTATCTTAGAATACACACTAGATCCTTGCAGTTGATCAAACAAATCATCAATCCTAGGTAAAGGATATCGATTTTTAATTGTCAACTTATTCAGTTCCCTATAATCAATGCACATACGAAAAGATCCATCCTTCTTCTTAACGAACAAGACTGGAGCTCCCCAAGGCGACGAGCTCGGTCAAATAAAACCTTTATCAGACAACTCCTTAAGTTGCTCAGATAACTCCTTTAATTCAGAAGGGGCTAATCGGTAAGGCGCACGTGCCACCGGTGCAGCACCAGGAATTAAATCGATTCGAAACTCTACTTGCCTTATCGGTGGAAGTCCGGGTAAATCTTTAGGAAATACCTCAGGAAATTCACAAATAATAGGTACATCTTCCAATCGTTTCTCCCTAGACTCATTCCCGGTCACTTGAGCTAAGAATAACTCACAACCGTTCCTGATGAACTTTTGGACTTTAATACATGAAACGATTTTCAAACGGGATTCACCTCGACTACCATCAATTACTAACGTCTTATTCCTAAGAGGAATCTTAACCTTCTTCTCTCCACATAAAATAGTAGCATTATTCAACGACAACCAATCCATACCAATAATAATATCAAATTACCTAATTCTATCAACATCAAATCAATCGGAAAGGAATGGTTCAAGAGATTTAGAGAGCATCCTTCTAATAGCTTATTAGTTTTCACTAATTTACCATCAGCCAATTCCACCTCGTAACTGGTACTTATCTCAACAGGTTCAATATCAATAAGGGCACTAAATTTAGTGGATACAAAGCTCCTATCGGCACCCGAATCGAATAAAGCAACAGCATAATGATTGTTGAGTAAAAACGTACCGGTAACGACATTCGGATCCTCTTTCTTCACCTCAATTGTTCCAAGTTGGTAGATACCACCCTGGGGGTTTCTTCCAGGTACAATCGCTTTCAACTTGGGGCATTTCGATTTCCTATGACCTTCTTCATTACAGTTGAAGCAAATGGTTCCCTTCTTACACCTTTCAACCTTGTGTCCAAGCTTTCCGCAATTTCGGCACTTCCAGCAGTCGCCATCATGCCTCTTGTTGCCACACTTAGGACATCTATCATCGTTGCGCGGTGTGTTGTAGGTAAGAGCATTTGCATTCCCCTTTCTCTTGTTCTGACGGCGATTGAAATTCTTCCTATTATCACCTCTATCTACACGATCACCGTCTCCCTTTCTTTTCTCACCAACACGGGCTTCATCTTCCTTATCCTGAATTATCTGTCCAATGAGTTGGTAAGCCATTCGAACAGCATCATCTATGGTCAGTGGTTTCGATGATGTTACGTCCCCCGGATATTCCTGGTCAACCCTTTCACATATTGCTCAATTCGGATCTCTTCGGGTTCAACCAATCGAGGACATAGCAAGGCCAACTCATGGAATCGATTCGTGTAACTATCAATGTCCACACCTTTCATTCTCAGATGAATCAACTCTAGTTCTAACCTAATGATCACACTACGAGGACAAAACTCCAAAGTCATCCACTTCTTAATTTCAGCCCAAGGAGTAGCATTAGCAGCATCAAGACCCAGGAAAGCAATTCTCCCGTTCCACCAAGTCAACGCACGACCTTTAAGAGTAGCCATAGCAAAAGTCACCTTATCTTCCTCCTTACACTTACTAATCCTAAACACCGATTCAATCTTTTCAATCCACTGGCTTAGTCCTACAGCACCTTCAATTCCATTAAAAGGTAGAGGTTCACACTTCATGAACGTCACATAAGTACAGCCACCAACTTCAGGTGCATTAGTTCCAAGTCCTCCTATATTTCCTCCAGCATTAGCATTCACATTATTAGCATTCACATTCACATTAGTACCGCCAATTCCACTACCGCCAGCTCCACTACCGCCAGCTCCACTACCGCCAGCTCCACTACCGCCAGCTCCACTACCGCCAGCTCCACTACCGCCAGCTTCATTTCTAGCATTTGCCATAAATTCAGTCATAGATACGGCAACTTGCTCCGTAATAATCCTACGTACATCATCCTCAGTCACAGCCTTCTTGGGCGGCATAGTTCTATAATTTCACAATTTCAAAATATTAAGCATTCACCCAACAAAGGATTCATATAATATGGATCGAATTCATAATCAAGGTACAAATAAGGCACAATATGGAATTCAAGACAAGATACATATTTCATTCGATCTGAAACAAAAGTATTGTCTTAGTACATCCCATATCAAAGTTCTAGCACTATATATACTCAAAATTCGTGCCAAGTCTATTACTAACAAGTCGGTTCAGTCAAAGCTACAAAAGCATAAAAGATATAAAGGTCACTACTAAACACAGACTGGTCTACTGATAACCGCTAGATGGTCCATCATCCATCGTCTTCTGGATCTTCGTCGGACGATCACTAGACACATCTTCAGCTGGGCGCTTACGGATTACTCCTCTTCCAACCATGTCGGCATAAAATCTACTGTTCCATCCCACGGATATATTCAACTCCTTTTCGGCTTTCTCACGCATCGCACGAGCCACACTCAACTGAATTTCCATAGAGTTCACCTTTCTCTTCATTTCAGCATACTCACCACTTTCCAACACCGATAACCTCCTAAAAGCCTCATTCAAACCACGTTCTACATCACTCAAATCCAAACTAAGCAATTCTCGCTCTTTCTAGCCAACCTTAGTCTTCCACTCCAAATAAGCAACCTGAATCTGAACAACACCTAATCCAACCTCTGTCATACAACTTTTAACACGGGAAGCATCTAGATCACGTCTCAAGGCCCATGGTGCAAGACCATCAATATGAGTAGCCTCTCGAGTACTAGACGACTCTCCTATCTCACGTCTACGAGTAGCAATACCATCAGTACCGTCAGGTGCATCGTCATCCTCATCCTCCTCTGATTCAGAATCAGATTCAGACGATTCAGACATTTCATCCCTAGGTAACTCATCCTCAGAATCAGACAAACAAACTGGTGGGGGCAAAGGCTCGCCCTCTGGAACATCATACGGATAAATAAGCTCGGCTTCCTCATCGTCATCAACCTCAATATCTATACCTACATCCTCCTCGACATCCTCGTCGTCAATCTCGTCATCTAAATCATCTAACCCAATCTCATCATCGTTCTCAATATCAGCATTCTCAATCTCCACATTCTCAATATCCACATTCTCAATCTCCACATTCTCAATATCATTCTCTACTAAGTCAACCTGAGGGGCAATCTGATCTCCTAGTCCTAACTCGGGCTCAGGATCCTCAAATGGTTCCTCCTCATCATCTATATCATAATCTACTAAGTCTAAATAAGGATCATCTTCTATATTAGGTTCGGGAATAGCATGGTTTTCTACAGGAATATTAGGGTCAGCCATGACAATCTGCATTTATATATATATCTCGTATTAAGATAACATACTAGTTAAACAATTACGTAATGAAATCGCGATATATACATATATATAAATTAAATTATATATATCAAAATATATATCTTCTCAATAGGGCTTGTTGGTAACGTCAGAGATCTCTGGCACCGTTATAGTCAAAAGATTTTTCAAATATTTTCTTAAATGTTCATTGTCAAAAGATTTTGAAAAGTTTTGTTCAAAACCTTGGTTTTTAAAATCTTTTGTTCTCTACAACGAGAGCTCTGATACCAAACTGTAACACTCTCATTTTTCGTATCGGTACAGCGGAAGGGTCTTTCAGAGTGTTACGGGATAGCACAATAACTCCAATCATAGACAACACATAAAAATGGTTGTACAAGGTTTAACAAACATTCATTCGATAAAAAGGTTTAAAAGCGTACAACAGGTCCCAAATTATACAGGTCATTAAGTTTACAAAACACAGATCGAATGAACATTTTTAATATTAAGTGTGGGCCATCAGAGTCGATCTCCATCCGGATTACCTTCAAGCACCTGAGATAAAAACATGCAAAAATCATATCAGCGAATGCCGAGTGAATTCATAGAGTTTAATGAAAACCGTTATATAAAAACAATCATTTATAATCATTTAAAATTAGAACACCAGCATAATATCGGAAGTAAGTCCTCATATTGCTAGTCAGGCAATATATAAATCGAGCGTACATCTGAAACCGTCCATGAGACCGTAGTCTCTATATTACCATGATAGGTAATACATTCATCGTTAATAGCGTCGTTATCATATATAGGATACATTTTTATTTGGAGTATATACGTTTTATCTGAATTAGGATTATTATTAGCCGCATGACATTGTTACCTTACTATGAAAACAGCGGGCCGCGAACCCGACAAACAGTTTGCCCATCTAAGTTAGCGTGTCGTCACAAAAATCACGCTATGGAATCTTCTCATACATAAATTCGCTTACCAATCAATGTGGTGCGACGGGGATCAACCGTCAAGGCGCGAACTGGGGTGATCGTCCCCAAATAGTACTATCAAATGCATAAGCGTCTACCAAATCCCGGTAGTTCACAATTCATGCTAATGGGACTTTAAGTGACATAACCTAACTACTAATAATCCTTTTAGTCTCGAATATAGGGTCATAGCATCATTTCGGGTCCATATCATTAAGCATACAATCGGGACTACTTGTGTTCTATTTTTATCAAAATCTAGCATGTTATCTCCCTCGCGGGTTTACAAATCATTTTATAAAACATTTAAAAGAGTGCGAGGCTATGAACTCACGTTGTTAATGAAAGGCGGATTATCGGCTACGGGCGTGCTTCGGTCACGGAAACCTATATAAATAATAATCGGTCTTAGACTCGGTCCAATGAATTTTATCAAAATAACAATATACATATGATGATTTTGTACATATGATGATGATCAAGTGGGTTTATACATCCTTGTTTACTCATTTTAGTGTTTACGTCTTGGTAACGTTTTACTAGTTCACTAGTTTTACCGATTTTACCTATTTTAAGTCCATTAAGTCTTTTATAAGTTCTTTAACTTGTTTTTATCCCTTTTATACCTATATTATCAGTATATATACTTTTCATGTTGGGCCCAAATGGGTTAAGCCCAATAAGTTCTTTTTACAAGTTTTTATCTTATTTAGTCCATTTATTAGTCCAATGTGTTTAGTTAGCTCGTAAATGTCCGTATTTCTTATAGTTCGGGTTTTATCGGTTTTTACTTGTCTTAGTTACCTATACATCAGTATATGACTTTTATAAACTTTACATTAGACGGGTTTGGTCGTCTAAGTTTTATTTGGCGAAAAACGTTAATTTTACGGCGATAGCCGAAAAAGTCGTAAAAATCAAGTTTATAGTTTTTATTACTTATAAATATTATTTTACCACCATTTATATATATTACCCATTTAATTAACCTTTTATACATTTATATAAATAAGTTTTATAAGTTAGTGGGTTTATATTTTTATATTTTATACATTATAATGTGAGTGCTTATATAATATTAATAAACATTATTTCAAAAAATCTGATTTTTAACTTCATGTTCACCAGTTTTAACATATCTAGAGTTCTATAATGAATTAGAAGCTCATTTTTGGATGGCATGATCTTCATATTATGTGCTACATTTAACTTAGCTATAGCTACTGCCCATTTTGAGTTTAACTTGCCTCAACAGTCCCTACAAAACTGCTTATTCAGATTAGACCACCTAACTTGTTTTGATCATATCTCACTCATTATTTTGATTCCATTGCATGACCAACTCTCACATGTGTATAACATCTTCTACTTACTGTAAATGGATCAAACCATGCAATTTTATCAGTTCATCTTTTAGTTATCTACTGTTTTTATACAGCCAACTAAATAATCAAGATTTTAACTTCATTTCTTATAGTTATCATCATTTTTAAGCATATTTATCAACACTTGATCCCCACACAACATTTTTATCATCATATATACATCATATACATATACAAAATGAAAGAAAATACATTTGTTCTTTAAAAAATAACAAGAGAAAAATGGAGAGGATGATCTTCTTTATCAATCCAAGTGGATTTCTTGTTTCAGGAAGACAAGAACTTGATGAACACAACAAGTATCTCCAAGACCATCAAATATCAAGAACATAGGTTGTAAAATCAACCCTAGGACACAAGCAAATCACCTCCAAAGATGTTAATATGGCCACCAAATGAGCAAGGCTTCAAGAATACTCCTTAATAGAGCTAGTAAACATGTTGTTCATGGCTAGAAGAAATCAAATGGGGTGTTTGTTGGCTTATTTAGGACGGCACAAGGGAGAGTTTGAGAGAGTTTGATGTTGGTTTTGCATGTGAGAAAGATGGAAATGAAAACAAGTAGCTAGTTTTGGTGTTAAGTGGGAAAAGTTAGCTTAACATGTAAGCATGGCTTACACATATAATGTGTAAGCTAAACTTGATGCCACATTAGTGTTGTGGTGTCAAGTGTGTCGTCCCATTAAGCTAGTGGGGTGGGACAATGTGTTTTGTCCCATCTCACTAGTTTACGGGTATTTCTCGATTCTAATTTTCTCGATTTGCGTACCCTCGGGTCGTTTTACGAAAAATGTTTTTATAAATTATGAATCACCGTCACAAAACGAATACAATAAAAATTGTCTCATCAAAAACGGAGTTCAAAAACGTAAATACGTAATCCTAAGGTTTCCGGTTTAGTTGTAAAAGACGCCAAATTATGCACGTAAGCCCAAATTTAAATCCGTAAATTGTGAGTTCGTCAAACCAACACAAAAATAAGTTTCAAAATATTATACGAGAAAATATTTTACTACCTGAAAATTTTAGATTGTCACAATAGGACTTAAACCTAACCACCCTTTTGACACCAATAACGTCGTGAATTAAAGATGTTATGGGTATTTGATCGTAACCATGAGTGCTTGAGTCTGTAGATCATATTTTAATCACATTTTCTCCCCTATCTCTAATATATAAAATCTTTTGTTATTAGAGATACCAAATTTGATTAAAATATATTATAAAAATAGTCTTGAAAATCTTCGGGAGAAGAATGTGTCAAACTAGCATGAATTTGGAACGCTCCCCCTCAAAAATTGATCAAACGGAATTGTCATTACGAGGATATGATCCACATTAATCTTTTGAGGATAGGAGTTGTTGAACACACAATTTTTGAAAGATTTTGAATATCATTGAGAAATTCTTGAAAATAACGTGTTCAACGCTTTTTGAAAAATCAATTCTTTTTGGCGAAAAGGTTTTTCTAAAGCATAAACATGAGTTCATAGACTTTGAATGTCTTGACGAATCCACTCAAGTGTAAGAATATTTAACTTCTTTTGCTAAGGGTAAGGGCACGAAAGCGTACACTCCCCCGTGAATTTAGATCGGGTTGCAATCTGAAAGTGATTAAAAGCCATTCTATTGAGCTCAAAACGTGGAATGTTTTGTGACAAGCTCAACCCAAGATAGATTTCTCTACCCGTTGTTGGAAATATTGTCCAAAAGAGACAATTTTCGTTATAAAAGATAGAAATGACATGTTTTGAAAAATATTTACACCTTTCATTCGAGCTTTATGTACACACCGGTGTCGTTATTGAGCGACATTTCTAGGTATGTCCATATTATCGATACTGAAAGACATGTCGAGAAGAATATTTTTTGTATTTTGAAAGATTTTTTAATTTTGTATTTTGCTTTTTAATTGATATTTACATGTAGATGTTTGATAGATGAATCAAGCAGGCTTCTTTGCCAGAATCTCCAGTTCTGTTGGAGTCAAACATCTCATACCAATTTGCCTAACAAGATACGCAAACCTCTCTTTCGAAAGAGCTTTTGTAAACAAGTCAGCTAATTGGTAATCAGTTCCAACAAAGTAAAGTTCAACAATACCCCTTTCAACTTGTTCCTTAATGAACTGATATCTGACATCAATGTGCTTCGTGCGGGAATGCTGTACCGGATTGCAGGAGATGGCTATGAAGGACTTTGAGTCACAGTACATAGGTACTTTATCAAAGTGGAAGCCATAATCCGTGAGTTGTGTTCTCATCCATAGAACTTGAGCACAACACGTAGATAGAGACACATACTCCGCTTCGACTGATGATAATGATGTGGAATCCTGCTTCTTTGAAGACCATCCCACAAGCTTATCTTGACCTAGAAATTGTGTACAGCCAGAAGTACTTTTTCGTGTATCAAGACACCCTGCATGATCAGAATCTGAATAGGCCGTTAGAAAGAAACCGGTTTCCCTCGGATACTAGAGTCCCATGTGAATGGTATTCTTAAGGTACCGAAAGATCCGTTTAACCTCCTTGAGGTGCTTTTCAGTGGGTCGTGCTTGATATCGTGCACAATAACATGTAGCATGTGATATATCTGGTCGGCTTGCTGTTAAGTACATGAGGGAGCCGATCATGGAACGATATCTCGTTTGATCTATAGCATCTCCCTCCAAATCAGCATCTAGGGATGTGGTTCATAATGGTGTCCCAACTGGGTCACATGAGGTCATACCATGCTTTTTGTTTATCTCTTGACAATACTTAGCTTGGTTAATAAAGATACCACTTGGGGATTGGTGAACTTGAATTCCTAGAAAGAATTTTAGTTCGCACATCATAGACATTTCAAATTTGCTATGCATTACTTTTTCAAACCATTTTGAAAGTTTTGGGTTTGTAGACCCGAAATTAATGTCATCAACATAAATCTGCACAAGCAAAATGTCATCCCCATATTTATAAGTGAACAAAGTTAGATCAATGGAACCTTTTGAGAAACCTTTGGAGACTAGAAATTTTGAGAGCTCGTCGTACCATGCCCTTGGAGCTTGCTTGAGACCATAAAGTGATTTGTGGAGACGATACACCTTGTCAGGATAATGAGGATTGACGAATCCTTTTGTCTGCGTGACATAGACTTCTTCCTTCAAAGGACCGTTAAGAAACGACGTCTTTACGTCCATTTGATAAACTATGAATCCCTTATGTGCAGCATAAGCAAGAAAAATCCTGACCGCTTCCATTCGAGCAACTGGTGCAAATGATTCTTCAAAATCAATACCCTCTTGCTGGCCATACCCTTTAGTCACTAGCCTAGATTTATTCTTGATGATCGTGTTCTCTTCATCCATCTTGTTTTTCCAGATCCATCGAAGATTTAATGGTATTACATCGTATGGTCTGTCAACATGTTCCTAGACTTTAAGTCTTTCAAATTGTTGAAGTTCATCTGTCATCGATTAAATCCAAGCATGATCAGCCATGGCTTCTTTGATGTTTTTCGGTTCAGCTGAACTCAAGGCGAGTGCGAACATACAAACATCACCATCGGTGTTAAGCTGTCGTCTTGTGCGAACGGGCTGTGAAGGGTTTCCAATTACTTGAACCAAAGGATGATCTCGGGTCCAATGATGTGTTGAAGGATGTCGTTGATAGAACTTATGCATATTTGACGGATCAACATGGCAAGTAGAAGACTCTCCAGTTTCGTGTACCGGTGTACCAAATGGGTTGATAAATTCGTCTTCGTCAGATAATGCATTGTCTGCTTGATTTGTGTTCTCTGGAGCAATGACAGTAGTTGTGGATGTTGTAGGAGCGGTTGTTGATGTGATATTCTGAGGAGGTAAATCTGCAGCAACCCATGTTGAAGTAGATGAAGTTGTATCCTTTTGTTGACGATGATCGGTATCATCATTCTTATCATGAGTGACAGCGGAAGACTTCGATACAACATGTTTCTCCCCCGTGAAATATTCATCATACATTGGTCCATATAACATTTCCAACTCTTCAATTGTCGTGTTGACTGTTATATCTTCTCTTGGAACATTTTGTGGAACCAACTTTGACCTTGATGGTTCATTGCTGTGGTCTTAAGTTCTGAGTTTCGTGCGGTTGTAAACGGAAGTCGTTTGTCGTTGTGCATCGGGACTTAAACTGTTTTGTTCAAGTGCCATTTCTTGTAATTCATCAAATCGGACGTGAATGGTCTCGACTATCAATTGTGTTCTCTTGTTGTATACTCTATACCCCTTAGACTGAGTTGCATATCCCACAAGAATACATGCATCACCTTTCTCTTTCATCTTATCCAAATTTTCACCATCTCGTATTATGTAACAAGTACATCAAAAAACGTGAAGGTGTTTGAGTGAAGGTTTTCGATAATGAATTATGTGATATGGTGTCTTTTCGTGTCTTGGGATAATTAAGGAGCGATTTTGTGTGTAGCATGCGGTTGACACGACTTCTACCCAAAAGTATAGTGGAAGTTTTGAAGCGGATAATAATGTTCGAGCAGCCTCAACTAAAGTACGGTTTCGTCTTTCAACAACGCCGTTTTGTTCAGGTGTTTTGAGCAATAGATGTTTCATGTTCAATTCCTTCGGGTTCAAAATAGTTTCTCAGATTTGAATTCAAAAATTCTGTACATCTGTCAGTACAAACCACTTTAACTTGAGCTTGAAGACCACGTTGTATCAGTTTAAGGAAGCTGATAAGAACTTCGGGTGTTTCATCCTTGGACCTCAAGAAGTGAGTCCATGTGTACCTTGAGTAATCATCGACAATTACCAGAATATATTTCTTTCCATTGATGCTATGAATACGCATGGGACCACACAGATCCATATGGAGAAGATATAACTGTCCTTTAGAGCTTTGTGTGGTCTTTGTTTTGAAGCTACTTCGTTTAGCTTTAAAAAGCTCATAAGAAGAACAAAGATGATCTTTGATGAATTTCAAGCTTGGAAGGCCTCTCACAATATCTTTCTTGGAAAGCAAGTTGATGGTATCAAAATTAAGATGAGATAAACGTTGATGCCATAACCATGCCTGAGTCGTTGAAGCTTTAGCCATGAAGCAAATTGGAGTTGATGAAGTTGTGTCTAGAAGTGACACATAATTGTGTAAAGATCAGTACCCCGTGTATCGGTAAGTAAGTCATTCCCATCATAATCACGAACAAAACATGTCTTCTTTCTGAAAGCAACCTCCAAAACCGCATCACATAATTGACCAACTAAGAAAAGATTGTGATTGAGCCCTTCGACGTAATATACCCTTTTTATCGTAATATTTCCCTGAACCAAATCTCCATATCCTAGGATCGGTGCAAATTGATCATTTCTGAATCGGACCGTTCCCATGAACTTCTCCACGAAGTTAACTAGAAGCTTGAGATTCCCTGCCATGTGCTTTGTGTATCCGGAGTCCAGTATGATGAGAATTATTTGTATCACCTGCAAAAGAGTTAGAACACGATGAAGCATTTGCTAAATTGGATACCACAGTAGTTGTGATTATAGAATCATTAGTGTCCTTAGCATCATTTAAAGGCATACTAACACTCGTTGTCACATTGTATGTCCTAACTTTAGGCATCCATTTATACCCTGAAGGACATTGATTAGCAAACTACCATTTCCAAGACTTGCTAGCAGACTCATATAATTCCTTAATTGTGCTTCTAGGGTTCTTAGTGGTGGAGTCTGACGCATTACTTTTCGTAGTGGGGGTTGCACCAGAATGGTTCACTTTGTGTTTGGGTTTACTAGTACTAATAGGCATCGCAACTTGCTTCTTAGTTCTAGTTTCTACGCCTTTGACATTATTCATAGCACACATAGAATGATTAGCATTAGCACACTTTCCACATTTGACAAAAACAAATTTCACATTCATAGCTTTCAAATCATTCAAATCATTCAAATCGTCATTACATGCGATTCCAGACTTTTTATTCTTAAAAACATTCAAATTCCTAGGGTGTTCTTCTACTTCCTTCATCTTCCATTGACTCTTGTGTTTCCAGACCTTATCATTCACTTGAGTGCTCTTAAGCTGAGGCCGGCTAACACTAGCAGTGGATACTACTCCTGTAGTAGAAGACACACAAATATTAGTGTTTCTAGAAGTCTGAGGTGAGTGACTAACTTTGTTTGTGGGTTTAGTGTTCATTCTATACATCCTTAGTTTAATCACATTATTGTGCTTAACGCTTGGTGCTATAGCATTCCTTATGGGTTGAGTATGTGGTAACCTTTCCTTTCCATCCATCTTGGGGGCAAACACAGGTTTTGTAAACGAAGAATTTGAGAAAGCAGATGGTTTTCCCAAGATAGAGGATCTATTCACTCTAGAGGCATTGGGTTGTCTAACAACAGGTTGCTTAACGCTAGGTTCCATAACTTTCCCACCCATCTTAGCAACGAGTTTCATCAACTCTGCTATTGCTATGTCTTTTTCTTGTAACTGAGCTTTCAAATCCGAAATATCAAGACTTTTTTCGTTTAATAATTGACATGACTCAGATAATTTTACTTCTAAAGGTGTATCATTTAAAAAGCTGCCAACTTTCTTTGGCAAATCAAGTTCAAGTGAGTGACAATGTTTTTGAAGATAATCATATCTATGTTGAAGTAACAAAAATTCTTTTTGGTCAACTTTATTCGAAAGCTCAGTTTCAAGACGTTCACATTCTTTAACTTGATCAAGATATTTGCATGCAACATCAGAATATTCATCAATATCAGCACATGATGTAACATAAGCACACATAATATCTTTTGAGAGACATTCATGTAAGAGTAGATCATAAGCTGTAGAAAACTCGTCTCTTTCAGGTTGATGGTCGTTCACTTCTTGTTTAAGAGATTCCACATATTTCAAATCATCGAACATTTCTTGCTTAATTAATGTTTCAAATTCCAAAATATGTTTTTGCGTTCTTTCCGCAAGCGGAATCAAAATACTTTTTACAAGCACAGTTATATCGTGAGGAATTTCTTTGTCTCCTTTCGAAAGTTCACGTTTTTTCCAGTCATTATCAACCACCTTTTTGAAATTTTCAATGTTACTCTTGAGAATACTAAGTGCTTGCTTACTCTTGCTTACAGAAGCTTTAAATGTCAAGTATTCAATGAAGTTTGAAACATTAGTTTTCTTAGTGGCAAAAGCTTGTCTCCATTTAACTCTTATTTGTTCACATTCAAAAAATATTTGCTCACGAGTTTTCTGTGTTTGCGGTTTGAAAAGACCATAAAGACTGTTTTCATAAGCATAAATATATGGTTTAACAAATTATTTATTAACTTTTGGTCTACTCTCTTCTTCCACATCGTTTGTCTCTTCACTATCAGGCCTAACAACGAGACAATCAAGATCGGTCCATTGGGACTCATCAAGATATAAGTGCTGATTCTCAGATTGAGCATGCTCAAGGTACTTAGGATTTGCAAAACTAGGTATATCCTTGAAAAACGAACAAGGTGCCAACATTCTCATGGTTTGAATAGTTTTGTAGACAATTTTATTGTAAAAATCAAGTTGAGTTTTAATTTCCACCATTTTGTCGATGTCCTTCGCTTGTTTAGTTTTGAAATCCTTTTCCATCTTTTCAACCACTGCTTTCTTTTCATTCATAAGTTTAGTTTTATCCTCTTGAAGAAAACCATTTACTTGAGTTATAATAAGTGTGTAAACACTTATCCTTTTGCCACTAAAATCATGGAAAAACAAGACCTAATCATGTGTTTTATATCGTAAAAGTCGGAATTACACGTGGTTTTGTGTTTTTGTGTTAAAATAGGTACCAATGATCAAAAGGAAAGAAAACACGGGATTTCACGGTCAAATGTTGAAGAAAAGTCCAAGAAAGAGACGAAGACAAAGTCAAAAGATCAAAAGTGTGCCAAAGATCACGAAAAACCGGCGATTCGACACAGTTTTGAAGAAATGATCAAGGAAGCCGAAATCAAGCTCGATTCTAACAGATTTAATCATTTACAAAGATAAATGGCCAAGTGGGTCCCACATTTGGGAATTGGGCCCAAAAGCCCATTATGGAGTATAAGTTACTCACATTAGATTTAAAGGGTCCAAATAAAGCCCATTTACAACCCTAAGCACATTATCATTCGGATGGAAATGCTTGGGCCAAAGCCCATTTGCTAAAATGAACGAAATAAAGAGTGAAAAGATATTTCACTAGTTTGACTTCATCTTATTTCCTTCCCAGTCAAACGCACAACACCGCATTATTTAACTCCTCCCCACACGTCTTTTATTCACCCAATTCCCCACATCACTCACCTCCCACGTGTTTACATTTCCCCACACAAAACAAAATAAATAAAACGTTATTTACACCCATCCCCCATTAACTCTTTCGTTACAAACGAAAGAAAAATAAAAACACTCAACCATTTACTGTTTATTCTTTCTTCTCCACCATTTTTACACAGCCACAAAACCCTAATTACCCTAGATCAAAAAAAATCACCCACTAATATTTGGGGGTTTTAATCCACTCGTGTGATTCACACGAATCTGGATTAAATCCCCACAAGATTCAGGGATAAACACTAATTGTGTTCCTCAATTTAATCCTACATGGCCAAATCCCTTGTTTTTGATTGGTTAAAACACACCTCAAATACCAATCCCACCAATCATGTGCATCCACCTCAGCATAAACAAAGCACAACAAACACAAATCCATCTAGGTTGGCAATCCGTGATGCAAGGAGTGTTTTCCACCGCAAGATCAAGAAAGAGAAGTAAAAAGATGGAATGAAGGGCTAGGATTTATTGCTTACTTATTAAGCCACCAAGAGGGTTTCAGGTTTCTCCTATAAAAACCCCCAAAAATCATTGTGTAAATACAACACTTTTCTTTTATTTAATTTTCTACAAAATTTAGTTTTTAGATTTAATGTATTTTTTTATTTTCTAGCAATGTAGTTTTTATTTTATTAATGAAAAGTTAGTTTTCACTTGATTTCGTCTCTTTAATTTTCGTCTCATTTAAATTCATAGTTAAACTGCTTTGTTTTGGTTACTGCTTGTTTTTATTATTATTATTGATAAAATATAAAAAAAATAAATAAAAAGAAAGTGAAATAACTTTCCCTACTGGAAAGTTATAAAGGTTACTGTTCGAGGTTCTTGATCTTTGGTTTGAGCTGTTGATGATTTAAGGTGGTGTTTCTTTGGTTCACAAGGTGGCTCAGCGCCATCATTCGACCCAACGGAAATCGACACCGGGTTCTATTCTCTTTTTAATTTTCTTGATTAATTTTAGTTAATTGTTATTTGCTTATATTGTTTAATCTGCATTTATTTGGGTGTTGATTCGGTTACCTTTAAACAGCTTTTGTAGTTTTGTTTTGGTCTGGTTGGATTTTGGTTCGATGCATATATTGTTCGTTTGGATCTGCTTGGTTTAGAGGTTTTATGATTAGTTTTTAGATTATTTAGTTGATAATTTGAATCTACTTAGGTTTGGATATTCGAACTGTTTACATCTACTCTTTTTTTTTGCTCTTTAGCTTATTTTATTCATCTTATTTGGTATAGTAGCTTATTTTATTCAGTTTAATATATTGCTTAGGTTGATTTTTCGTATAGTAGCTTGTTTAAGTTTGGTTTACTCGTTACTGTTTAGTTCCTGTTTTTGCTTATTTGTTTTTTTTCCGCTTATTAAGATATAGCTTATTTGTTTTTGTTTGTCTGCTTATTTTATAACAGCTTATCTGCTTTGTAGTTGCTTATTTGCTTCCTGCTTATTGCTGTATTTACTACTGGGAAATAGATCCACTTGATCTGATTTCTATCAATTTTCCAAAAATATTAAATATTGCAAAAATATTGTCTATCGAGGGTTTCGAACCCTCGACCTCTCGCTTAGCAACCAACGCCTCTACCATCTCATCTAGGCTTGTTTTTATGTTCTTCTTTACTTCATTAAATTAATATAGGGTATTTTTCTTTGGCAGTTTTTTATTAATTAGTTTTAAATACAAGTTTTAGTTTTAATTAAATTAAATTAAGAGTTTTTATTTAAGATTTCTTTTATAAAGTTTAAATTAAAAAAATTAAAAAGATAAAAAAATATTTTTAGTATTTAATTACTTTTATAAATTTTAGTTGTGTTTAAATTTAGTTTAAATTTTAGTTTATATAGATTTTTGAATTAGTTTTCATTTAATATAGTTTTGTTTAAAAATAAATTTTAATTTAGTTTTCAATCAAATTAGTTTTAAATTTTGTTTTAGTTTCAAAATAGTTTTTATTTAAATTAGATTAAATTAGTTTTTTTTTCACATTTATTAAAAATAGTTTTAATTGTTAATTAAATAGCTTTTATTTTAAATAGTTTTTAATTAGTTTAAAATACAAAAAGTTTTTAGACACCAAAAACTAATTAAGTCTTACGTTAATTGGAAATCAATTCGAGTGAGTCGAGGAACGATAAATAGACATAAAAAGAGTTTGCAAAAACCTTACATTAAAATGGCGCCGCTGCCGCTTCGCTCGTACGATTGACGATTTTTCGTGAAGACGTTTGGATTTTGGGATCCGTTCATTTTGAACGTTACTTTCTTGCATACAAAATCAAAAATTTAAAAAAATCAAAAACTTAAAAAAAAAAAAAAAAAAAACCACAAAAGCAAATTTTTTCCTAAGATTTGCAAAAAAAAAATTAAAAAATACAAAAGTAATACTTTTTCCTAAAAGTATTACACCAAAAAATATTACGTATTAGTGTTATTTTTCTTAGTTCGATTTCTTTCGATTTTTCTTGTGAATATATATTTTTCTAAAAAAATACAAAAAGATGTTTCTTTTACTATAGTATATTACGTAGCACAATAAATTTACTTACTTTTCAAATAAGCCTTAGTTGGGATTTCATCACCTAACTATTGTATTCGAATCCTAAACGAAATAAAAGGGCAAAATAGATAAATACTAGTAAGACGTATGAACTCGATATATACAAACTATAAGGTGGGTATAAGGCGACGCGCTATAAAAGGCCGTCTAAGGAAAAAGGTTTTTAAGTGCTTTGTGCCACCTCGTTTCCCCGCTTGCTTGTGCGTATATTGAGAGGGACGACCGATTATTAGTTTGCCAACTCAATTAGTATTAAGTATATATTTTTGTAGTGTTTTACTATTGCACCTCGAGAGGGAAAGTCCTTTTCCTCTCAAAGTCGACCGAGGTCACCTACCTCATTCCAAAGTTTGAATTGTATGCGCACTTGCGCGCATACATACATACCGATTGGTGTACCAAATTCTTCCAATTTATCCAAAAAGAAGAAGAAGAAGGAAAAAAAAGACCGTCATTCAGGCCGATCCCGAGAATCGAGCTTTTGACATAACGATGGCAACGGATAATCGACCAATGATTGAGATTCTCCAATCTCACGTTGAAGGAAACTATGACGCGATTGTGGTGCCGGATATTGGAGCTAATCATTTTGACTTAAAACGGGTTTTATTCAAATGGTTTCCGCTACACCATTTTTAGGCCGTACTAATGATGATCCACACGCTCATATCAAATGTTTCATACAATTAGCAAACACCGTCAAATACAATGGGGTGCCACAAGAGGCTATTCGTTTGCAACTCTTTCCTTTTTCCCTCGAGGGACAAGCTCGGATTTGGCTTGATAAGGAACCACCCCAAAGTATTACAACATGGATCGACTTAGAGACTGATAGGTGTAAAAACACCCATCCTTTTACCACTTAAATCGGGCTAAAACGAGACCAAAACACGTATTTAATATCATTTGTTTGGAATTATGCGTGGTTTTTGTGTTTATTGTGTTTTCAGAGTCGACCGGATGAATATTAAAGAAAACATGGGATTGCACGGGTTTTATCAAGGAAAAAGACTCAAGACGAAGTCTATTGTCCAAGAGATGCAAAAGATTTGAAGTCATTGTGCCTATTTGAAGATTTATTGAAGAATAGAGCCAAAGATGGAAGATTCATATATGTCGAAGAACTCGAGTCTATTAAATAAAATATTATAGGACGAGTTTGGAATTATTCATCGACACTTCTCAAATCCAAGTCGGAAACGTTTATTTAAAAGACGCGTGAAGACTTAAGAAGAAAGAAGAAAAAGAAGCCCGAATCAAGAGCCCATCAACACCATACACACGCCTATATAAAGCCTTCACCTCACAAATTTTCACACACTTAGTTTTAGCTAGTCTTTAGCTTTTCATTTTCTCTCTAGTTTTTAGAGAGAGAAAGTTCCATACTTTCTCTCACTAAACTTTTCTTTTGATTTCATCTTTTAAATTTAAGCTTTCTTGTACTTTTGATTTCATTAATCAAGTTTATGCTTTTAAGTTCCTTAATCTTTTTCTACTTTTCTTGATTTGTCAATCCTTGATCCGATTGTTAAAACCATACGGTTGGGATTTTGGATGTGTTCGTGAATAGAGTTTGATCTTTCTAGTCTTTTTAAGCTCTACGTGAATAAGCCATAAGCTCTCCATGCTTAGCGGCTTATTGCTTGTTCAAGCTTATTGATTTCGGATTTCTTCAAGTTTTAATCATTCAAAAGTTTTGTTTATTAAGTTTTAAAGTTTCTTACTTTCAAAAGTTATCAAATTTAATCTTTTTGAAGTATTTAGATTTCGAATCACCTAACTTATTTCCTTTGCTTATTGAGTTTTTAAAGTTGCCACCATTTTCGGAACATAGCCACGTCCATCGCAATAAGAGGGTTTTAACACATTCCGACGGGTCTTCTTGCTAGGTATCGCAATAACCCAAAAAGGGGTTTTACTTTGCGATAGGTTGTGAACTCCCCTATTCCGATCTGGGATTGCGATCGCATATTGCGATCGCACATTCCGACGGGGTTAAGGTCCCTTGCTTAGTCGAAACTCTGGCCGATTTTTATATACAACATTCCGATCTGGGCCATTCCGATAGCATCATTGCGACAGCTTGTATTTTGAATATTCCGATGGTGATAAACATGGACATTCCGATGGTAGTTATGATTACATTTCGATGCCTTTGATTTTCTTATATTCCGATAGAAATAATTTTTGATATTCCGATAGAACAAGTTTTTAAGCATTAATTCAATTAAGTTTTCAAAGTAATTTTCAAATCTTTCATTTACGTTTCCAAGCACTCAATTTTAAGTCACTCAACGTCATTTACATTTAAGTGTTATTAGTTTAAAAATAGATAAACAAACCAACTCCTTTTTAGTAACCAAGAACAAATCATTCCACTTAAGGCCTAGATCAATTCGAGAGGATATCGAGAGTAAAATTGAACCCACATAAAATACCAGTATCAAATGGCGCCGCTGCCGGCTCTTCTCGTTAAGATCAAAAGTTTTTTGTGAAAAATTGGATTTTGGGATCCGTTCCCCGTGAACGTTACTTTTTCAAGAAAATCTTCAAAAACAACTAAAAAATATAAAATTTTCAAAAATCCTAAAAAGTAAAAAACATAAAAATCAAAAATATTTTTGCTTTGTCTGTTCGTTCTTTTGCAGGTGTATGCGCACTCGATCCACGTCTTATCAAGAGCCCGAGCCTCTCGATAACCTAGACATGGCTGGTGTACAAAACAACAATAACATACCACCTCCGAACAACAATAATAACAACAACAACCCGCCTTTCAACAACATGAACAATAATAACAACAATGAGCACCTTCCGGATAATCGCCCAATGATTGAATTGCTGCAAGCTCATGTCGATGGCAATACGGATCCAATTGTTATACCACAAATTGCCGCCAACAATTTTGAGCTAAAGTCAGGCTTTATCCAGATGGTCTCAGCTCAACCATTCTTGGGACGAACCATTGATGACCCACACGACCATATCAAGAGATTTCTACAACTCACCAACACGGTCAAGTTCAATGGAGTTCCACAGGAGGTTATAAGGTTACAACTTTTTCCCTTTTCTTTAGAGGGACAAGCCCGGCATTGGCTTGCTAAGGAACCGCCACAGAGTATTCTCTCGTGGACGGATTTGGAAACAAAGTTTATCAACTACTTTTTTCCACCCTCTCGTACTACCGCTTTGCGGAATGAGATTATAAACTTTGAACAAAAGTACGATGAGTCATTCAGTGAATCTTGGGATCGTTTTAAAGATCTTTTGAGAAAATGCCCTCAACATGGTTTTACCAAAGTACATCAAATAAATACTTTTTACAATGGTTTAAGCATGAGTGACCAAGATTCACTGAATAGTGCCTCAGGGGGTAATTTATTGGCTAAGACTTCCAATGCTGCTTGGGATATCATTGAGAACAAATCTCGTGTGCAAACCAAGAGCGTTAGGACCAATGTTGCTAGTTCTAGCACTAATGACAGCGACAAGCGATTAGACAAAATCACTACGCTTCTTGAATCGCTTGTCACACACACCGTCAGCAACAACAACAGCAACAACGCCAAAAACGCTCAAGTGAACGCTGTCAGCCAACCTTGTGAGATATGCGGTGGTCCTCATTCTTACACTACTTGTACCGCCACCCAAGATTACCCTGCTGAGAATGTTAATGCAGCTTATGGCACCTATACTCAACCTGCTTATCAAGCAAAACCTCAAGGTGACCGCAACCTGCTTAGCTACCGTTCCAACAACTATCTCTCACCACCTGGTTTTAATCCTAACAACCAAAACCAACAACAAAACCTCAACCGCCCTCCTCAACAACAACAAACTCGTACACCATACATCCCTCCTCACAAGCAGCAACAAACACAACAACGAAACACCCAAGTTTACCAGCAACCTGCTTATCAATCACCCGCATACACTGCTCCTTCGAACCAAACCCCCGCTTCACATCAAGACATTGGAACCTACATGAGGACTAACGATGTGATCGTGGATAATCTCCAACAGGAAGTGCGCAACTTGAAAGCAGATCTGATGAAACAAGGGAATGATCTAAGAGCTGATATGAAGAACACTATGGATAGTCAAACGAATGACTTGAGGAACATGATGGCTAGTTTCTTCAATGGTAATCAACCCTCTTCTTCGGGTACTCTTCCGAGTAACACCGTTGCGAACCCAAGAGGGGAGATGAAAGCAATCACCACTCGAAGTGGCAAAGGTACCAAGGAACCCGAGCTTCCTATACATCCACCGGTGGTTGTGACTAAGGAGAACGAGTCACCTGCTCCTATTCCTCATCCTTCTCCTTCCCCAATGTCTCCACCTCTTCCTTCTACCCCTCCTCCACCCAAGGATGTGAGTGATCCTATTATTCCAAAGCCTTCCTCTTCTTCCAATATACCTTATCCATCTAGGTTGAGGAAAGAGAAGCTCAAAAGCAAAGATGATATTCAGGTTTCGAACTTCCTTAAAATGTTCAAACAATTGAATTTCAATATCTCCTTCGCTGAGGCTCTCGCTCACATGCCTAAATATGCTAAAATGTTTAAAGATCTTCTGAGCGACAAGGAAAAGCTCCTCGATCTCGCCAACACCCAACTGAATGAGAACTGCTCTGCAGTGCTCTTAAGGAAATTACCAATCAAGCTTGGTGATCCGGGTCGTTTTCTTATCCCTTGCAATTTCCCGGGAGTAGAGAATTGCATGGCCCTAGCCGATCTAGGTGCCAGTATTAATCTCATGCCTCTAAGTGTTTGGAAGCAATTATCTCTCCCAGAGCTAGTCCCCACTAAAATGACTTTGGAATTGGCCAACCGTACGGTTGCTTATCCAGTGGGGATAGCCGAAGACGTCATTGTAGGAGTTGACAAATTCACCTTCCCTGCTGATTTTGTTGTCGTCGACTACGAGATGGACCCCCGTGTACCACTGATTGTTGGTCGTCCATTCCTTAGGACCGGTCGCACTCTCATTGATGTTGAAGCCGGTGAGCTTATCATGAGAGTGGGTGACGATAAAGTAGTCTTCAACATGGGAAAGTTGTCTAAACAACCTTATTCCAACGAGAGTGTTAATTGTATTGACGTTCTGGATGAGGCTTGTGAAGCACACTTTATTGATGCTTGCAAAAGTATTCCTACCTCTCTTCCCAATGTTGAGACCGTGTCCTCTATTGATTCATCGTTGTCTCTATTTGGAGATAATGATTTATTCTGGAACAATCTTGAAGATACCATGGGAGATGCGAATTTAGCTACTAATGATTCTCCTATCGATGGGGATGAAGACATGAATTTCTTTGACAATCTTCTCAACGAAGACAATCTTTCGCCTCCATCTCCCACGGTTATTGCTATCGATGCCACGACTTTGAAAACGCCTTCCGTCGAAAATCCTCCGGATTTAGAACTTAAGGAGTTGCCACCCCATCTCGAGTATGCGTTCCTTGAAGCAGAGAAGAAGTCACCCGTCATCATCGCTAAGGACTTGCAAGAAGAAGAGAAAACTCGTCTCATCGCTGTGCTTAAAGCTCATAAGAAGGCAATTGCTTGGAAAATTTCCGATATCCGCGGAATTGATCCGAACTTTTGTACTCACAAGATTCTCATGGAAGATGACTTCAAACCTACAATCCAGAACCAAAGAAGGGTTAATCCTAAAATTCATGACGTCATCAAACAAGAGGTTATCAAACTTCTAGATGCCGGCTTGATATACCCTATTTCGGATTCGCCGTGGGTAAGTCCCGTCCATTGTGTGCCCAAGAAGGGCGGAATAACCGTTGTTCCCAATGCACACAACGAGTTGATTCCCACTCGTCTCGTTACTGGGTGGAGAGTTTGTATTGATTATCGCAAGCTCAATGATGCCACGAGAAAAGACCACTTTCCTCTCCCCTTCATGGATCAAATGCTCGAGCGTCTAGCTGGTAATGACTATTACTGCTTCTTAGACGGTTTCTCCGGGTATTTTCAAATTCCCATCGATCCCAAGGACCAAGAAAAGACCACATTCACTTGTCCCTATGGAACATTTGCTTACAAACGCATGCCTTTTGGTTTATGTAATGCTCCTGGGACATTCCAAAGGTGTATGATGGCTATCTTCCATGACATGGTGGAAGACACTATGGAAGTATTCATGGATGATTTCTCAGTCTATGGTGATTCCTTCTCTGCTTGCCTTGCCAATTTAGAACGTATGCTACAGCGGTGCGAAGACACTCGCCTTGTTCTTAATTGGGAAAAATGCCATTTTATGGTAAAAGAGGGCATTGTGCTAGGCCACAAGATTTCCAAAGCCGGTCTTGAAGTAGACCGTGCTAAAGTCAATGTTATCGCCAAGTTGCCTCCACCTTCTACCGTGAAGGGCGTGAGAAGTTTTATGGGTCATGCGGGCTTCTACCGTCGATTTATCAAAGATTTTTCTCAAATCGCTCGCCCGATGACCCACCTCTTGGAAAAAGATACTCCTTTTATCTTTTCCAAAGAATGTCTTGAAGCCTTTGACTCGCTTAAGGATAAGCTTACTAAGGCACCCGTCTTGGTTACCCCTAATTGGGAGCTTCCTTTTGAGTTGATGTGCGATGCTAGTGATTTTGCTATTGGAGCGGTTCTTGGACAAAGAGTGAACAAACACTTCCAACCAATCCATTACGCTAGCAAGACAATGACTGGGGCACAATTGCATTATACGACAACTGAGAAAGAGCTTTTAGCTGTTGTCTATGCTTTTGAAAAATTCCGCCCCTATCTTGTCCTTTCCACCACCATCGTGTATACCGATCATTCCGCGCTGAAGTACTTGTTGACAAAGCAAGATTCCAAACCAAGACTTCTTCGCTGGGTTTTGCTGCTCCAGGAATTTAAAATCGAAATTCGCGATAAAAAAGGAGCAGAAAACCTAGCCGCGGATCATCTCAGTAGACTTGAGGATCCTTACCAGGGGAATCATCCGAACAAAGAAATCAACGATTCTTTTCCCCTGGAGACCTTAATGTCTATAAACTCGACTGCTGACGAAACCCCGTGGTTTGCAGACATTGCAAACTACTTGGCGGGTGGAATCCTCGTTGACGGGTTAACATCCCAGCAAAAGAAGAAGTTCTTCAAAGACATAAAGACTTACTTCTGGGATGACCCGTATCTTTTCAAACAATGTGCTGACTTGATTATTCGCCGATGTGTTGATGGACCGGCAGCTTTCGAAATCCTTGATGCTTGCCACAAAGGACCCACTGGTGGTCACTTTGGTCCCAACTACACCGCCAAAAAAGTGTTTGATTCAGGATTTTATTGGCCCTCCATTTATCGTGACGCTCACGATATGGTTAAAAAATGTGATGCTTGCCAGAAACAAGGCACGATCACACATAAAGACGAGATGCCTCAGAATTTCATTCAAGAGTGTGAAATCTTTGATGTTTGGGGTATCGACTTTATGGGGCCATTTCCTTCATCTAAAGGAAACAAATACATCCTTGTTGCCGTTGACTACGTCTCCAAGTGGGTTGAAGCCAAAGCTTTACCTACTAATGATGCAAGGGTGGTTTGTAACTTTTTGAAATCGCTGTTCGCTCGATTCGGCGTTCCTCGTGCTATTATCAGTGACCGCGGGACTCATTTTTGCAACGATCAATTTGCAAGAGTCATGGCCAAGTATGGTGTCAATCACCGTCTTTCCACCGCCTATCATCCCCAAACAAATGGGCAAGCCGAGATATCCAATCGTGGATTGAAGCGAATTTTGGAGCGTACTGTGGGAGAGCATCGTGCCGCGTGGGCCGATAAGTTAGATGATGCTCTGTGGGCTTTCCGTACTGCTTACAAGACCCCAATCGGTTGTACACCTTATCGTCTTGTGTACGGGAAAGCATGCCACCTTCCCATCGAGCTGGAGCATAAGGCGCACTGGGCCTTAAAGTGGGCTAACTTCAACATCAACAAAGCCGGTGATCATCGCAAGATTCAACTCAACGAGCTCAATGAACTGAGAAATGAAGCTTATGAGAACTCGCTGATCTACAAAGAGAAGACGAAGATCCTCCATGACGTAAAAATCAAGAACCGAGAGTTCCATGTTGGTGATAAAGTCTTACTTTACAACTCTCGGTTGAAGATCTTCTCTGGCAAGTTGAAGAGCCGCTGGTCTGGTCCATTCACCGTAGCCAACGTCTTTCCGTATGGGACCATTGAGCTTTCTCAGCCAAATGGGCCCAATTTCAAGGTGAATGGCCAGCGTCTGAAGCTGTACTTTGGTGAGGACATCTCTCAGGAGATGATTCCATCCCTCACCACGTTCCCCATGAACTAATTTTGGGTCGAGTCAGGCTCGTGACTCGGTTATCAAAAACAAGCGCTCCTCGGGAGGCAGCCCGAGTATCTATCCTTTTACGTTTTAACCTCCTAAGTGTAGGGGGGCCTGCATAGGTGTTTGTATTTGTGTGGTGATGTGATTACAGGGATAAGTGCACTCTTGGAACCTTTGAAGAACCGTGCTCCCGTGTTATCCGAAATCCGGTTCTATCTCTCAACTATCGTGATTCAATTTTCTTCATACTCACATTTGAAATTGATCACTTTAGTCGTCACTTCCTTAACTCGAGTTAACCAACGTGCACAATGTCATAAGTATAGGGGAAACTATTCCCACATGCTTAAACATTGAGGACAATGTTTATCTTAAGTGTAGGGGGACTTCTATCGAAGTTTTAAGTGGACTTTTCCATGAAAATGCCTTCAATTAACCGGAAAATCATCTTTTTCAACATTTTTCAAATTTTTAATTAACTTTGGCCATTTAGTCGTAATTTTTAAAATTTTTTATCGTTGCTTTCATATGTATATATTCCGCAATAAAGTCAAAAATATTAATAAAGTGGTGTAGCTAGTTTAGAAGTCTTTGACATATTAGGCCCATTGCGTTTATTTTGACTCAACCCGAATAGACTTATCCAAGTTTATTCTAGCTAGTATCCTTAACCATGTAGACCTTAATTGGTTTATTAGGCTAAGTGTCCACGAGTCTCATTACTTGAGATTTTAAACTGTGGAGGACGAGAAATGATAGAGTCAATTATAAGTCGGTATTCTCGCGCAAGCCCACTTGGTGTAATTATTTGCCTATTCTCCCATCACTTGCTAATAATTTATCTGCAATAAGTAAGGTCGTACGATTTGAAAAGTTACTTAGCTTCTAGCCCAAGATCGTTTAAAAGTTGCTCGGTAATGATAAGAGTTCATAGCCAAGGCATAACTTATGAAGCGGGGCGCGAAGATTGGCGAGTCCGAAAAGGCCCTAACAAGGCATGAGGATTCAATTTTATTGCTGAAGATCCAAAGTGATGTGAAAAGCATTATTCCTAAAGTCAATATGAAGGATCAAGACTCACGACGAAAAGCAATCAACTCCCATAAAGATCATGGAGAAGTCTATCCGAAAAGACCCTAACAAGGTATGAGGATAAATAGATCCAAGTCCGAAAAGGAGGCGGATCGTTGTATCTCAAAATCCCAATTAGAGATTGAAGAAATAATCATGAAGTCGTGGTCAACAAAGTTGGAGTACCCCTCAAAAGTCTCCAAGCGAAGAAACTCTATTATGATGAGAAGACCATTATCTCAAGAACGTCTCTCGAAGATATGAAGTATGAAGTACATGCCAAATATCGGCCCGAGAAAGGTCTCAAATCGTGAACCAAGTTATGCCAAGATATGAACTTTTTGATATCCCGAGAAGCAGTTTTAAAAGATTTTGTCCTTTAGCTAACTATTGATCAAATCGTCCTACTTTGCTTTCAGCCTAAATAAATTATCGAAATAAGTCAACAATGCATCCTCGTGATCATTCAAGACATCAATAAAGTATAAGAGATACACCTAGGAATAAGGGAGTTTAAGCATTTAATTAAGCCATGTGTGTGAGTGTTTGAATTACTAACTTATAATAACAATGATCTCGTTTTTAAGCTTAGTTTGGGGAACGTGAAACTTGAGGGTGATAAATCTTCGCAGCACCGAAGCCCTAATGTAAGTCCTCGATCTCTTTCCAAGTTATTACCACATAAGTTACTTTCTATTCTCTTGTTTACATTAAAATTTTAATTTCTTAGTACTTTAAATTTTTGTTTAGTAGTATTTTAATAAGGCCAAGGTTAATTGATAATGAGAAAAGTGTAATTATGCTTTGTCACTAAGCATTGCATGAGGGCATGGCAATGGTTAAGTGTAGGGGATTTGATAGGTGTAAAAACACCCATCCTTTTACCACTTAAATCGGGCTAAAACGAGACCAAAACACGTATTTAATATCATTTGTTTGGAATTATGCGTGGTTTTTGTGTTTATTGTGTTTTCAGAGTCGACCGGATGAATATTAAAGAAAACATGGGATTGCACGGGTTTTATCAAGGAAAAAGACTCAAGACGAAGTCTATTGTCCAAGAGATGCAAAAGATTTGAAGTCATTGTGCCTATTTGAAGATTTATTGAAGAATAGAGCCAAAGATGGAAGATTCATATATGTCGAAGAACTCGAGTCTATTAAATAAAATATTATAGGACGAGTTTGGAATTATTCATCGACACTTCTCAAATCCAAGTCGGAAACGTTTATTTAAAAGACGCGTGAAGACTTAAGAAGAAAGAAGAAAAAGAAGCCCGAATCAAGAGCCCATCAACACCATACACACGCCTATATAAAGCCTTCACCTCACAAATTTTCACACACTTAGTTTTAGCTAGTCTTTAGCTTTTCATTTTCTCTCTAGTTTTTAGAGAGAGAAAGTTCCATACTTTCTCTCACTAAACTTTTCTTTTGATTTCATCTTTTAAATTTAAGCTTTCTTGTACTTTTGATTTCATTAATCAAGTTTATGCTTTTAAGTTCCTTAATCTTTTTCTACTTTTCTTGATTTGTCAATCCTTGATCCGATTGTTAAAACCATACGGTTGGGATTTTGGATGTGTTCGTGAATAGAGTTTGATCTTTCTAGTCTTTTTAAGCTCTACGTGAATAAGCCATAAGCTCTCCATGCTTAGCGGCTTATTGCTTGTTCAAGCTTATTGATTTCGGATTTCTTCAAGTTTTAATCATTCAAAAGTTTTGTTTATTAAGTTTTAAAGTTTCTTACTTTCAAAAGTTATCAAATTTAATCTTTTTGAAGTATTTAGATTTCGAATCACCTAACTTATTTCCTTTGCTTATTGAGTTTTTAAAGTTGCCACCATTTTCGGAACATAGCCACGTCCATCGCAATAAGAGGGTTTTAACACATTCCGACGGGTCTTCTTGCTAGGTATCGCAATAACCCAAAAAGGGGTTTTACTTTGCGATAGGTTGTGAACTCCCCTATTCCGATCTGGGATTGAGATCGCATATTGCGATCGCACATTCCGACGGGGTTAAGGTCCCTTGCTTAGTCGAAACTCTGGCCGATTTTTATATACAACATTCCGATCTGGGCCATTCCGATAGCATCATTGCGACAGCTTGTATTTTGAATATTCCGATGGTGATAAACATGGACATTCCGATGGTAGTTATGATTACATTCCGATGCCTTTGATTTTCTTATATTCCGATAGAAATAATTTTTGATATTCCGATAGAACAAGTTTTTAAGCATTAATTCAATTAAGTTTTCAAAGTAATTTTCAAATCTTTCATTTACGTTTCCAAGCACTCAATTTTAAGTCACTCAACGTCATTTACATTTAAGTGTTATTAGTTTAAAAATAGATAAACAAACCAACTCCTTTTTAGTAACCAAGAACAAATCATTCCACTTAAGGCCTAGATCAATTCGAGAGGATATCGAGAGTAAAATTGAACCCACATAAAATACCAGTATCAGAGACCAAGTTCATTAACTACTTTTTTCCACCATCACGGACCACCTCTTTAAGGAATGAAATCATTACTTTTGATCAAAAATACGGGGAAACGTTTAGTGAGTCTTGGGATCAATTTAAAGAGATTTTGAGAAAATGTCCACAACACGGTTTCACTAAAGTGCATATTATTGTGAAGTCCATAAACGAGGCTTGGGCCATAATTGAAAACAAGGCTAAAGTACAAACCAAGAGTGTTAGGGCCACTATGGCAAGTGCTAGTTCTAGTGAGAATGATAAGAGAATTGATAAGCTTACGTCGCTTATTGAATCACTTGCTCTAAAAACCGATGCCCTAAATGGTCAAGTTAATGCCATGAAAGAAATTTGTGAAACGTGTGAGACTTATGGTGGACCACATTCATATTTCAATTGTGACAAGGTTTACAATCAACAACAACAAGTTTGTGCTTTTAATGCTAATGAACGGGTTCAATTTAAACCTAATGTTAATGTTAACCATTTGTCTTACAAGAGTACTAATTATTTGGCTCCCTCGGGTTTTGTAGCAGCACAAAGACCACCCCCACCCGCCCAAAATACCCAATACCAAAATAGGAACCAAGGTCCTCAAATGGGTAATTTTCAAGGGAATGCAAATCAAGGGAATTTTAATGGTCAAAATCAAGGGTTTCAAAATAATAACCAAGGTTTTTATAATAACAACGGTTTTCAAACTCAATATCAAAACCAAGGTTTTCCTAATCAAGGGTTTAATCAAATAAACATGCAAAATCCTCAAATGGACTTAGTTCTACAAAAATTGACCGAACATGAGAAAATCATGAAAGCAATGCAAGAATCTACTAGACAAATGCAAGAGTCCAACGATAAGAGATTTTTGACTATGATTCAAGCCCTTAGACCCCAAGGAGCCTTACCATCCAATACCGAGATTAACCCTTGTGCTAATGTGAGTGCTATCAATACTCGAAGTGGAGCCACTTTAGTGGGACCTTCCATCTCTTCGCCCATAAAGGAGAGACAAGGCCCGGAGGTCATAATGAGTAATCCTACTCCCCCTCCGGTGATTCCGCCCACTACCACTCCTAGTACTAGTGCTCCATTGCCGAAAGAGCCTATCCCTACGGTTGTTCAAGAAGCGAGTCCTTCTCCTTCTCAACCTTCAAAGTCTAAGCCTAATATCCCTTATCCATCTAGGTTAGACAAGGCTAAAGTGCTCACCAAAGATGACGTTCATGTTTCTAACTTTCTGAAAATGATTTCCAACGTGAATGTTAACATCAGCCTTATTGAAGCACTTGCTCAAATGCCAAAATTTGTGAAAATGTTTAAAGATTTGCTTAATAAGAAAGAAAAAATGATTGAGCTCGTGAACACCCGTTTAAATGAGAATTGTTTCGCGATTCTTCTCAAAGAGCTTCCCGAAAATCTAAAAGATCCCGGACGATTCGTTTTACCTTGCTCGTTTCCTCAAATCGATGACTGTATGGATTTAGCGGATCTTGGCGCTAGCATCAATCTTATGCCACTTTCGGTTTGGAAACAATTATCATTACCCGACCTTGTACAGACTCGTATGACTCTCTTAGCCAATCGAACTCTCGCATACCCCGTTGGTATTGTCGAAGATGTTTTTGTTCGAGTTGGTACATTCACTTTTCCCGTGGACTTTGTCGTTGTCGACTATGAGATGGATCCTCGTATTCCGTTAATACTTGGTAGACCATTCTTACGATCTGGAAGAGCCTTAGTTGACGTGGCCGAAGGGGAGTTAATTCTTAGGGTTCGGGATGAACAACAAGTTTTTAAAATGGGAAAAATCACAACAAAATCAAATGGAAAAGAGTCGGTCAATATGATTGATGTTCTTAACTATGATAATGAAGAGATTTTTATTAACCCTTTTGGAATTAAAACGTCTAATCAAAATGATTTTGTGATAAATTCATCCCTTCCCTTAGAGCCTCAACTTGTTGATACTCCCATTTACGATACCTATAGTGATGACACTTCTTCAAGTGATCACACTATCTTCGGCTTAGACGACTCGTCTTTTGACCCACCCACTTTTGACCCACCCATTTTTGATACCCCAATCTTTGATACCTATGATGATGACACTTGTTTAAGTGATCTCATTAACTTTGATGACCCACCCCATGATCTTAATGCACCTCATATCTCTATGAGTGATTCTTCTATGGAGACTCTTTTTGACTTTTATACTCCAATTTTAGAAGTCATGACTTTTGAGGAGGATCCTCCACTCTCAGAGATCATACCTACTTTAGAGGTTATTCCATTTGAGTAGGATTTAGATATCTTTCTAAATACCTATTTTCCTAATGAGGAAGAGTTTTCCTATGACTTCGATGATACTTATGTTTTCACATCGAGTTTGGAAGAGGATGACCTTCCCACTTTGGATTTTGATGATATTTTGAGCTTAAATGTCAATACCTCTTGCTATTTTCCCATTAAGGAACCGGTTTTTGATCCCGGAATAGAGACTTTAGTGCTATCATTTCCAAATCACCTTACCATTCCTTATAAGAAACTTATGCCTAAGGATACCCCACTTTTCTTTGACTTACGTACCACCTCGGGGTTTATTTCCTTTTGTGATGGAAATTATGTGTTTGACCCGGGTGGATTTTCATGGGGTATGCCTTATATGACTTTGTTTTCACCCCTTTATCATTGAGAGATTTTCCTCCCTTGGAAATCTCGGTTTTCCATGATTTTCCCATTTGAATGATGACATTCAGGAAATCGATTCGAGCTAGAGACTCGTGTTGAAAAATCAAGCATCGTTTAACTAGGTTAAATTTTTACCTTTTCCACCCTTTTTACCCTTTTTCACCTTCACTCATTTTCACCAATAAGTGTAGGGGGGAGCCAAGTAGGTTGTTTGTGTTGTGATGCTGTGTGCAGGGACATGTGCTTTGATGATCCACTTTTGGTATTTTTGACGCGACCCGTGTTCCCGTGTACCCGGTTCCTTCGATAAGTTTTTGCTATTGTGATTCAATCTTGTATATAAATAAAACGAATAAATGTAATCACTTTAGTTGTCCTTTCCTTAGCTCGATTTTAAACAACGTACTCAATGTCCTAAGTTTAGGGGAGTTTATGTGGAAACCTTGATTTCCAGATCTTTTAAGCTACTAGGAATGATCATTGTTCATATGTTTAACATAATCAAAGCGGAATTAGAACAACAACCATTAACAAGGTATTTAGGCACAAAACACATGAATTAAACAATTGGATTGCTAATTATATTAATAATTAACAATCACTAGACGTGTATATATTGAATCCCACGTCTAGTCGACACACGCTTTAGGTTTACATTATGAATGAACTTATGAATAAAACCTAAGACCCTTGGTTCCTTTTACAGTGTAAGGATTAGGGTTTACAAGAGATAATAATAAATAAACATGTAAATCTTCTATTTAGATAAACATATACAGAATATATCCTGCATATATATCCAAATAGAAGCTTCTAAAGGCTTCTTGTCTACGTTTCTATCAATGCTTAGATTGTACATGACAATGCTTAGATTGTACATGACAATGCTTAAGCCATCAACCTCCAATTTGCTCTTGTCAACGCTTGGATTGCTCTTGACAACGCTTAGAAAAAATCTTCATGTTTTCTTCGTTTTTGAGTTTCTGCCACATCAACTTTTTGACTCAACAATCTTCCCCTAGTTGATGTCGGCAAAACTCTTTATGTATCTCTTGTAAGTTGTACATGATCTTCAAATTGCTTCCCCTCAATTGTTTCCCCTCAAGTGTAGCATGTATGTCTTCCTCTTTTTGTCACATCAACAGGGAAGTAAACAATGTATGCAATCTTGAAGATTCTCCAAATGTAGCTCTATGTAATGATCTTGAAGAAAAATAAATAAAGTAATCTTGATGTAGAAGTAGAATAACCCAACCTTGTGTTCCATGTCTTGCACTATCCATGTGATAAAGAACTTATACTCATCTCACCAAGTATAAGTAGACCTCGATCCTTTGTCAATATTCTCCTCCTTTGTGAGACACTGAGCACGATAATGTAAATCCTTCAAGTGTTATGACAAGTCTTCGTCACCAAACATTTAAAGCACAAACAAGTTATCTTTAAACCAATGTTATCCATCCATGATTTAAAGATATGAGGAAACACAAACTCGCAAAAATCTTCTTCGAACATCAAACTTACCATAAGAATTCTTCCCCTTAAGCCAACACCTCTTCATGACGAATTTTAATGGAATAACATCTTCATACCATATGTAAAAGCACAAATTGAATAACTCTCTCGCAAGGCTATCCTGATTACATAGTTTAAAATATCCATCAAATTCCCACGAATAGTTGCTAACTCGCATTAAGATCATTAATCCCTTTTAAAAATATCCGAGCCATAAATATCAACTTGATATTCTAAATAAAAACGGAGATTCCATGTACCTTAGCGTGTAAAAACCTCCTTTTTGTGTGCTAAAAACGTACTAATTTTTTTAAACAGCAGCAATCCTTGTGTTATCCGAGAAACTCCTTTATATAATATATCTGTCATGTGTATTATCCAATATCGGACAATACTTATCAACGTTAAAATCAATCACTTCTCGGACAACACTGTCAACGCTGTCAGCGTTTGATTTATTCTCGTTAGCATCCATTCAATACTTGTCAGCGTCAAATTCCTTGTCAGCGGCTTGGGGCTACTATCTTCATCAGCGACTAAGAAACATCTAAAATCATTACGTGAATGATTTCTTGCTTCCTGTATATGCCTTTTGCAGCATGAATAGATAATCTAGCCCATCAATTAGTATAGCCCATGAAATATTTTGACCCCTGGCATAAACTTATACCACGTAATAAAAAACAGCATAGTAACTAATTCCCATAAGATTCATAGTTGAAAAGATCACGTCCAACATAATGTAGGAGATTATTTAACAACCATAATCCCTAAATTTGTGCTAAAGCAAACCGTGTCCTTCACAATCATATCTTGTTCCAAATTAATCTGTGATCTTTGAATATATGCAAACCAAATTGAATCTCCCAAAATTCACGCATATGATCCAAAAAATCAGGGAAGAATATTCACCATATCCCACGTCTGACCTTTGTACTTTGCTTGTTCAGACCCACGTGAATATTCAATCACTTGTTGCTTCGATCACACCAGCCTTTCCTGATGCTTCTATAACGTGTATAAAGTAATAATAGAATAGTACGGTTACCTTTTTGTGGCATTCCATAACTGATACATATGCCCATATTAGATTTCTTCATTAGCTGTGACTGTTTAGAATATAAAGATCTTGGGTTCTTGAAAGCCCAATGATAGGTGTGTAAACACCCATCCTTTTACCACTTAATTCTGGCTAAAACAAGACCAAAACACGTATTTAATATCATTTGTTTGGAATTATGCGTGGTTTTTGTGTTTATTGTGTTTTCAGAGCCAACCGGATGAATATTGGAGAAAAACATGGGATTGCACGGGTTTACTGAAGAAAAGGACTCAAGATAAAGTCTATTGTCAAAGAGATGCAAAAGATTTGAAGTCACTGGGCCTATTCGAAGATTTATCGAAGAAAAGGACCAAAGATGGAAGATTTACACAAGTCGAAGAAACTCAAGTCTATTAAACGAAGAAATTAAAAGACGAGTTAAATTTAATCGACGACAAATCCCGAATCAGAATTGAAAACGGAAGCTGTGACAAGTCTAACATTTTCAGGTAGTTAAATATTTTCTCGTATAATATTTTGAAACTTATTTTTGTGTTGGTTGACGAACTCACAATTTACGGATTTAAATTTGGGCTTACGTGCATAATTTGGCGTCTTTTACGACTAAACCGGAAACCTTAGGATTACGTATTTACGTTTTTGAACTCCGTTTTTGATGAGACAATTTTTATTGGATTCGTTTCGTGACGGTGATTCATAATTTATAAAAACGTTTTTCGTAAAACGACCCGAGGGCACGCAAATCGAGAAAACTAGAATCGAGAAATACCCGTAAACTAGTGAGATGGGACAAAACACTTTGCCCCATCCCACTAGCTTACATGGGACGGCCAAAAACACCTCACCACCATAGGTGGCACTAACTTAACTTGTTTAAGAACAAGTGTAAGCCTTAGCTTACACTTTAGGCTAAGCCTTCCACCAAACTTTACAAAACCAACAATGGTTTTCACTTAACCATTTTACACATGCAATTTACTCTCAAACTCTCTCTACTTCACCATCTATGCCGTCCCATATCAAGCCATAAACACCATTTTTGATCTCTTCCAACTACAAACCACATGTTTACTAGTCCTATTAAGGTGTTTCCTTGAAACCTTGATCATTTGGTGGCCATATAACCAACTTTGGAGGTGATTTGCTTGTGTCCTAGGGCTGATTTTCCAACATATGATCTTGCTATTTGATGGTCTTGGAGATACTTGTTGTGTTCATCAAGTTCTTGCCTTCTTAAAACAAGAAATCCACTTGGATTGGTAAAGAAGATCATCCTCTACATTTTTCTCTTATTATTTTGTAAAGAACAAATGTATTTTCTTTCATTTTGTATATGTATATGATGTATATATGATGATAAAAATGTTGTGTGGGGATCAAGTGTTGATAAACATGCTTAAAAATGATGATAACCATAAGAAATGAAGCTAAAATCATGTCTAAATAGTTGGCTGTATAAAAACAGTAGATAACTAAATAAAGAACTGATAAAAATGCATGGTTTGATCTATTTACAGTAAAGTAGATGATGTTATACACATGTGAGAGTTGGCCATGCAATGGAATCAAAATAATGAGTGAGATATGATCAAAACAAGTTAGGTAGTACAATCTGAATAAGCAGTTTTGTAGGGACTGTTAAGACAACTTAAGCTTAAAATGGGCAGTAGCTATAACTAAGTTATATTTAGCACATATCATGAAGAAGTTGTCATTTAAAAATGAGCTTCTAAGTCATTGTAGAACTCTAGATATGATAAAAATGGTGAATGTGAAGTTAAAAATCAGATTTTGGAAATAATGTTTATTATTATTATATAAGCACTCACTTTATAATTTATAAAATGTAAAGTATAAACCCACTAACTTGTAAAACCTATTTATATAAATGTATAAAAGGTTAATTAAATGGGTAAAATATATAAATGATGGTAAAAGTAATACTTATAAGTAATAAAAACTATAAACTTGATTTTTACGACTTTTTCGGCTATCGCCGTGAAATTAACGTTTTTCATCAAATAAAACTTAGACGACCAAACCCGTCTAATGTAAAGTTTATAAAAGTTATATACTGATGTATAAGTAACTAAGACAAGTAAAAACCGATAAAATCCGAACTATAAGAATTACGGACAATTACGAGCTAACTAAACCTAATAGACTAATAATTGGACTTAATAAGAAAAATACTTGTAAAAATAATTATTTGGGCTAACCCAATAGGGCCCAACATGAAAAGTATATATACTGATCTTATAAGTATAAAATGGGTAAAAACAAGTAAAAGAACTTATAAAAGACTTAATGAACTTAAAATAGGTAAAATCGGTAAAACTAGTGAACTAGTAAGACGATACTAAAACGTAAACGCTAAAATGAGTAAATGAGGATTTATAAACCCACTTGATCATCATCATATGTAAAATAATCATATATATGTATATTGTTATTTTGATAAAAGTCATTGGACCGAGTCTAAGACCGATTATTATTTATATAGGTTTCCGTGACCGAAGCACGCCCGTAGCCGATAATCCGCCTTTCATTAACAACGTGAGTTCATAGCCTCGCACTCTTTTAAATGTTTTATAAAATGATTTGTAAACCCGCGAGGGAGATAACATGCTAGATTTTTTATAAAAATAGAACACAAGTAGTCCCGATTGTATGCTTAATGAGATGGACCCGAATGATGCTATGACCCTTTATTCGAGACTAAAAGGATTATTAGTAGTTAGGTTATGTCACTTAAAGTCCCATTAGCATGAATTGTGAACTACCGGGATTTGGTAGACGCTTATGCATTTGATAGTACTATTTGGGGACGATCACCCCAGTTCGCGCCTTGACGGTTGATCCCCGTCGTACCACATTGATTGGTAAGCGAATTTATGTATGAGAAGATTCCATAGCGTGATTTTTGTGACGACACGCTAACTTAGATGGGAAAATTGTTTGTCGGGTTCGCGGCCCGCTGTTTTCACAGTAAGATAACAATGTCATGCGGCTAATAATAATCCTACAACCTAATTCAAATAAGAATGTATCCTATATACGATAACGACGCTATTACGATGAATATATTACCTATCATGGTAATATAGAGACTACGGTCTCATGGACGGTTTCAGATGTATGCTTGATATATATTGCCTGACTAGCAATATGTGGACTTACTTCCGATATTATACTTGTGTTCTGATTTTAAATGATTGTAAATGATTGTTTTATATAACGGTTTTCATTAAACTCTATGAATTCACTCAGCATTCGCTGATATGATTTTTGCATGTTTTCTATCTCAGGTGCTTGAAGGTAATCCGGATGGAGATCGACTCTGATGGCCCACACTTAATATTAAAAATGTTCATTCGATCTGTGTTTTGTAAACTTAATGACCTGTATAATTTGGGACCTGTTGTACACTTTTAAACCTTTTTATCGAATGAATGTTTGTTAAACCTTGTACAACCATTTTTATGTGTTGTCTATGATTGGAGTTATTGTGCTATCCCGTAACACTCTGAAAGACCCTTCCGCTGTACCAATACGAAAAATGAGAGTGTTACAGTTTGGTACCAGAGCTCTCGTTGTAGAGAACAAAAGATTTTTAAAAAACCAAGGTTTTAAACAAAACTTTTCAAAATCTTTTGACAATGAACATTTGAGAAAATATTTGAAAAATATTTTGACTATAACGGTGCCAGAGATCTCCGACGTTACCAACAAGCCTTATTGAGAAGATATATATTTTGATATATATAATTTAATTTATATATATGTATATATCGTGATTTCATTATGTAATTGTTTAACTAGTATGTTATCCTAATACGAGATAAATATATATAAATGCAGATTGTCATGGCTGACCCTAATATTCCTGTAGAAAACCATGCTATTCCCGAACCTAATATAGAAGATGATCCTTATTTAGACTTAGTAGATTTTGATATTGATGACGAGGAGGAACCATTTAAGGATCCCGAGCCCGAGTTAGGACTAGGAGATCAGATTGCCCCTCATGTAGACTTAGTAGAGAATGAGATTGAGAATGTGGGTAATGAGGACGTGGATATTGAGAATGCTGATATTGAGAATGAGAATGAGATTGGGTTAGATGAGTTAGAGGATGAGATTGACGACGAGGATGTCGAGGAGGATGTAGGTATAGATATTGAGGTTGATGACGATGAGGAAGCTGAGCTTATATATCCGTATGATGTTCCAGAGGGCGAGCCTTTGCCCCCACCAGTTTGTTTGTCTGATTCCGAGGATGAGTTACCTAGGGATGAAATGTCTGAATCGTCTAAATCTGATTTTGAATCAGAGGAGGATGAGGATGACGATGCACCTGACGGTACTGATGGTATTGCTACTCGTAGACGTGAGATAGGAGAGTCGTCTAGTACTCGAGAGGCTACTCATATTGATGGTCTTGCACCATGGGCCTTGAGACGTGATCTAGATGCTTCCCGTGTTAAGAGTTGTGTGACAGAGGTTGGATTAGGTGTTGTTCAGACTCAGGTTGCTTATTTGGAGTCGAAGGCAAAGATTGGCGAGAAAGAGCGGGAGTTGCTTAGTTTGGATTTGAGTGATGTAGAACGTGGTTTGAATGAGGCTTTTAGGAGGTTATCGGTATTGGAAAGCCGTGAGTATGTGGATATGAAGAGAAAGGTGAATACTATGGAGATTCAGTTGAGTGTGGCTCGTGCGATGCGTGAGAAAGCCGAAAAGGAGTTGAATGTATCCGTGGGTTGGAACAGTAGATTTTATGCCGACATGGTTGAAAGAGGAGTAATCCGTAAGCGCCCAGCTGAAGATGAGTCTAGTGATCGTCCGGCGAAGATCCAGAAGACGATGGATGATGGACCATCCGGCGGTTCTCAGTAGACCAGTCTGTATTTAGTAGTGACCTTTAGATCTTTTGTGTTTATAGCTTTGACTGAACCGACTTGTTAGTTGTAGACGTGGCACGAATTTTGAGTGTATATAGTGTTAGAACTTTGATATGGATGTACTAAGACAATACTTTTGTTTCAGATCGAATGAAATATGTATCTTGTCTTGAATTCCATATTGTGCCTTATTTGTATCTTGATTATGAATTCGATCCATAATATATGAATCCTTTGTTGGATGAATGCTTAATGCTTTGAAATTTTGGAATTATAGAACTATGCCGCCCAAGAAGGCTGTGACTGAGGATGATGTACGTAGGATTATTACGGAGCAAGTTACCGCATCTATGACTGAATTTATGGCAAATGCTAGAAATGAAGCTGGCGGTAGTGGAGCTGGCGGTAGTGGAATTGGCGGTACTAATGTGAATGTGAATGCTAATAATGTGAATGCTAATGCTGGAGGAAATGTAGGACGACTTGGAACGAATGCACCTGAAGTTGGTGGCTGTACTTATGTGACGTTCATGAAGTGTGAACCTCTACCTTTTAATGGAACTGAAGGTGCTGTAGGATTAAGCCAGTGGATCGAGAAGATTGAATCGGTGTTTAGGATTAGTAAGTGTAAGGAGGAAGATAAGGTGACTTTTGCTATGGCTACTCTTAAAGGTCGTGCGTTGACTTGGTGGAACGGGAGAATTGCTTTCATGGGTCTTGATGCTGCTAATGCTACTCCTTGGGCTGAAATCAAGAAGTGGATGACTTTGGAGTTTTGTCCTCGTAGTGTGATCATTAGGTTAGAACAAGAGTTGATTCATCTAAGAATGAAAGGTGTGGACATTGATAGTTACACGAACCGATTCCATGAGTTGGCCTTGCTATGTCCTCGATTGGTTGAACCCGAAGAGATCCGAATTGAGCAATATGTGAAAGGGTTAACCAGGAATATCCGGGGGGACGTGACATCATCGAAACCACTTACCATTGATGATGCTGTTCGAATGGCTTACCAACTCATTGGACAGATAATTCAGGATAAGGAAGATGAAGCCCGTGTAGGTGAGAAAAGAAAGGGAGACGGTGATCGTGTAGATAGAGGTGATAATAGGAAGAATTTCAATCGCCGTCAGAACCAGAGAAAGGGGAATGCAAATGCTATTACCAACAATGCACCGCGCAACGATGATAGATGTCCTAAGTGTGGCAACAAGAGGCATCCTGGCGACTGCTGGAAGTGCCGAAATTGCGGAAAGCTTGGACACAAGGTTGAAAGGTGTAAGAAGGGAACGATTTGCTTCAACTGTAATGAAGAAGGTCATAGGAAATCGGAATGCCCCAAGTTGAAAGCGATTGTACCTGGAAGAAACCCCCAGGGTGGTATCTACCAACTTGGAACAATTGAGGTGAAGAAAGAGGATCCGAATGTCGTTACCGGTACGTTTTTACTCAACAATCATTATGCTGTTGCTTTATTCGATTCGGGTGCCGATAGGAGCTTTGTATCCACTAAATTTAGTGCCCTTATTGATATTGAACCTGTTGAGATAAGTACCAGTTACGAAGTGGAATTGGCTGATGGTAAATTAGTGAAAACTAATAAGCTATTAGAAGGATGCTCTCTAAATCTCTTGAACCATTCCTTTCCGATTGATTTGATGTTGATAGAATTAGGTAGTTTCGATGTTATTATTGGTATGGATTGGTTGTCGTTGAATAATGCTACTATTTTATGTGGAGAGAAGAAGGTTAAGATTCCTCTTAGGAATAGAACGTTAGTAATTGATGGTAGTCGAGGTGAATCCCGTTTGAAAATCGTTTCATGTATTAAAGTCCAAAAGTACATCAGGAACGGTTGTGAGTTATTCTTAGCTCAAGTGACCGGGAATGAGTCTAGGGAGAAACGATTGGAAGATGTACCTATTATTTGTGAATTTCCTGAGGTATTTCCTAAAGATTTACCAGGACTTCCACCGATAAGGCAAGTAGAGTTTCGAATCGATTTAATTCCTGGTGCTGCACCGGTGGCACGTGCGCCTTACCGATTAGCCCCTTCTGAATTAAAGGAGTTATCTGAGCAACTTAAGGAGTTGTCTGATAAAGGTTTTATTCGACCGAGCTCGTCGCCTTGGGGAGCTCCAGTCTTGTTCGTTAAGATGAAGGATGGATCTTTTCGTATGTGCATTGATTATAGGGAACTGAATAAGTTGACAATTAAGAATCGATATCCTTTACCTAGGATTGATGATTTGTTTGACCAACTGCAAGGATCTAGTGTGTATTCTAAGATAGATTTGCGGTCAGGATATCACCAACTTCGCGTCCGTGAAGAAGATATTCCTATAACTGCATTTAGAACTCGTTATGGACACTATGAATTTCAAGTAATGCCATTTGGGTTAACTAACGCACCTGCGGTTTTCATGGATTTAATGAATCGAGTGTGCAAGCCCTACTTGGATAAATTTGTGATTGTGTTTATTGACGATATTCTAATCTATTCTAAGAATGAAGATGAGCATAGAGAACATTTGAGGATTGTTTTGAAATTGTTGAAGGATGAAAGATTGTATGCTAAGTTTTCGAAGTGTGATTTCTGGTTGGATTCTGTGCAATTTCTTGGTCATGTGATTAACAGAGATGGAATTCATGTTGATCCTGCAAAGGTTGAAGCTATTAAGAATTGGTCTGCACCGACAACGCCAACGGAAGTGCGACAGTTCTTAGGATTAGCTGGCTATTATAGGCGATTCATTAAAGAATTTTCTTTAATAGCTAAACCCTTGACTAAGCTTACTCAGAAGAATAAACCTTTCGTTTGGGGAAGTGATGAAGATGGAGCATTTCAGACATTGAAGCAAAAATTATGTAGTGCGCCAATCTTATCATTACCCGAAGGGAGTGAAGATTTTGTAGTGTATTGTGATGCATCTCTTAGAGGTTATGGAGCTGTTTTAATGCAGAGAGAGAAAGTGATAGCTTATGCTTCTAGGCAATTAAGGAAGAATGAGGAGAATTATACTACTCATGATCTTGAGTTAGGAGCGGTGGTCTTTGCTCTTAGGTTGTGGAGGCATTATCTGTATGGCACCAAGTGTACGGTATTCACCGATCACAAAAGCCTACAGTATATTCTCGACCAGAAGGAATTGAACATGAGGCAACGAAGATGGATAGAGTTGTTAAGTGATTATGATTGTGATATAAAGTATCACCCAGGAAAAGCCAATGTTGTTGCTGATGCGTTGAGTAGGAAAGATAGAGAGCCTATCAGGGTGCGTTCTCTAGTCTTGACCGTGCACAATAATTTGCCTGAGCAAATTAGAAATGCGCAAATAGAAGCTTGTAAGAAGGAGAATTTTGTTAATGAAGGGTTCCGAGGAGAAGGAGATCCTTTAGAGGTTAGAGCTGATGGAGTGAAATGTTTAAGAGGTCGTATGTGGATACCTAAGTTTGGAGGCTTAAGAGATTTGATTATGTTAGAATCCCATAAATCTAAGTATTCCATTCATCCGGGATCTGATAAGATGTACCATGATTTGAAGAAGTTGTACTGGTGGCCGAATATGAAAGCTGACATAGTTATGTATGTTCTTCAATGCTTGACTTGTGCTAGAGTCAAAGCTGAACATCAAAAGCCATCAGGACTACTTCAACAGCCAAAGATTCCTGAATGGAAGTGGGAGCGAATTACAATGGACTTTATCACCAAGCTTCCTAGAACATCATCTGGAAACAATTCGATTTGGGTTATTGTCGATAGACTGACCAAATCAGCACACTTCATTCCGGTTAAGGAGCAGTTCTCACTAGAGAAGCTGACTCGAATATACCTGGATAATGTCGTATGCAAGCATGGAGTGCCTGTATCGATCATTTCAGATCGAGATCCTAGATTCGCATCGAATTTTTGGAAATCTCTCCAAAGATCTTTGGGAACGAATCTCGATATGAGCACTGCTTATCACCCCCAGACTGATGGGCAGAGTGAAAGGACGATACAAACACTGGAAGATATGTTGAGAGCTTGTGTATTAGACTTTGGTAAGAATTGGGATAAACATTTGTCGTTAGCAGAGTTTTCGTATAACAATAGTTACCATTCTAGTATTAAGGCTGCACCGTTTGAAGCTTTGTATGGTAGGAAGTGTAGATCTCCTGTATGTTGGAGTGAAGTTGGGGATACCCAGCTCACGGGACCGGAACTGATCCGGGAGACTACGGAGATGATAGTTCAGATTAAGAAGAGGTTGTTGACTGCCCGTAGTAGACAGAAAAGTTACGCGGATGTGCGGCGGAAGCCAATGGAGTTTGAAGTGGGTGACCGAGTAATGTTGAAAGTATCGCCATGGAAAGGCGTTATCAGATTTGGAAAACGAGGAAAATTGAATCCCCGTTATATTGGACCCTTTAAGATTCTATCTAGAGTAGGTCCGGTGGCTTACAAACTAGAGTTACCCCCAGAACTTCATGGTGTTCACAACACATTCCATGTATCTAATCTGAAGAAATGTCTAGCAGTGAGTGATGAGAAAATTCCGTTAGGTAAGGTTCGAATAGATGGGAAGTTGCATTTTATCGAAGAGCCCGTAGAAGTTATGGACCGTGAGGTAAAGCAGCTGAAACAAAGTCGGATACCTATTGTCAAGATCCGATGGAATTCAAAGCATGGACCGGAGTATACTTGGGAACGAGAGGATGAAATGTGGAAGAAATATCCGCACCTCTTCGATTTCAATAAGAAACGGACATCCAAATGAAATGGATCACGAGGACGTTGATCCCTTTTAGGAGGAAAAGCTGTGACAAGTCTAACATTTTCAGGTAGTTAAATATTTTCTCGTATAATATTTTGAAACTTATTTTTGTGTTGGTTGACGAACTCACAATTTACGGATTTAAATTTGGGCTTACGTGCATAATTTGGCGTCTTTTACGACTAAACCGGAAACCTTAGGATTACGTATTTACGTTTTTGAACTCCGTTTTTGATGAGACAATTTTTATTTGATTCGTTTCGTGACGGTGATTCATAATTTATAAAAACGTTTTTCGTAAAACGACCCGAGGGCACGCAAATCGAGAAAACTAGAATCGAGAAATACCCGTAAACTAGTGAGATGGGACAAAACACTTTGCCCCATCCCACTAGCTTACATGGGACGGCCAAAAACACCTCACCACCATAGGTGGCACTAACTTAACTTGTTTAAGAACAAGTGTAAGCCTTAGCTTACACTTTAGGCTAAGCCTTCCACCAAACTTTACAAAACCAACAATGGTTTTCACTTAACCATTTTACACATGCAATTTACTCTCAAACTCTCTCTACTTCACCATCTATGCCGTCCCATATCAAGCCATAAACACCATTTTTGATCTCTTCCAACTACAAACCACATGTTTACTAGTCCTATTAAGGTGTTTCCTTGAAACCTTGATCATTTGGTGGCCATATAACCAACTTTAGAGGTGATTTGCTTGTGTCCTAGGGCTGATTTTCCAACATATGATCTTGCTATTTGATGGTCTTGGAGATACTTGTTGTGTTCATCAAGTTCTTGCCTTCTTAAAACAAGAAATCCACTTGGATTGGTAAAGAAGATCATCCTCTACATTTTTCTCTTATTATTTTGTAAAGAACAAATGTATTTTCTTTCATTTTGTATATGTATATGATGTATATATGATGATAAAAATGTTGTGTGGGATCAAGTGTTGATAAACATGCTTAAAAATGATGATAACCATAAGAAATGAAGCTAAAATCATGTCTAAATAGTTGGCTGTATAAAAACAGTAGATAACTAAATAAAGAACTGATAAAAATGCATGGTTTGATCTATTTACAGTAAAGTAGATGATGTTATACACATGTGAGAGTTGGCCATGCAATGGAATCAAAATAATGAGTGAGATATGATCAAAACAAGTTAGGTAGTACAATCTGAATAAGCAGTTTTGTAGGGACTGTTAAGACAACTTAAGCTTAAAATGGGCAGTAGCTATAACTAAGTTATATTTAGCACATATCATGAAGAAGTTTTCATTTAAAAATGAGCTTCTAAGTCATTGTAGAACTCTAGATATGATAAAAATGGTGAATGTGAAGTTAAAAATCAGATTTTGGAAATAATGTTTATTATTATTATATAAGCACTCACTTTATAATTTATAAAATGTAAAGTATAAACCCACTAACTTGTAAAACCTATTTATATAAATGTATAAAAGGTTAATTAAATGGGTAAAATATATAAATGATGGTAAAAGTAATACTTATAAGTAATAAAAACTATAAACTTGATTTTTACGACTTTTTCGGCTATCGCCGTGAAATTAACGTTTTTCATCAAATAAAACTTAGACGACCAAACCCGTCTAATGTAAAGTTTATAAAAGTTATATACTGATGTATAAGTAACTAAGACAAGTAAAAACCGATAAAATCCGAACTATAAGAATTACGGACAATTACGAGCTAACTAAACCTAATAGACTAATAATTGGACTTAATAAGAAAAATACTTGTAAAAATAATTATTTGGGCTTAACCCAATAGGGCCCAACATGAAAAGTATATATACTGATCTTACAAGTATAAAATGGGTAAAAACAAGTAAAAGAACTTATAAAAGACTTAATGAACTTACAATAGGTAAAATCGGTAAAACTAGTGAACTAGTAAGACGATACTAAAACGTAAACGTTAAAATGAGTAAATGAGGATTTATAAACCCACTTGATCATCATCATATGTACAATAATCATATATATGTATATTGTTATTTTGATAAAAGTCATTGGACCGAGTCTAAGACCGATTATTATTTATATAGGTTTCCGTGACCGAAGCACGCCCGTAGCCGATAATCCGCCTTTCATTAACAACGTGAGTTCATAGCCTCGCACTCTTTTAAATGTTTTATAAAATGATTTGTAAACCCGCGAGGGAGATAACATGCTAGATTTTTTATAAAAATAGAACACAAGTAGTCCCGATTGTATGCTTAATGAGATGGACCCGAATGATGCTATGACCCTTTATTCGAGACTAAAAGGATTATTAGTAGTTAGGTTATGTCACTTAAAGTCCCATTAGCATGAATTGTGAACTACCGGGATTTGGTAGACGCTTATTCATTTGATAGTACTATTTGGGGACGATCACCCCAGTTCGCGCCTTGACGGTTGATCCCCGTCGTACCACATTGATTGGTAAGCGAATTTATGTATGAGAAGATTCCATAGCGTGATTTTTGTGACGACACGCTAACTTAGATGGGCAAATTGTTTGTCGGGTTCGCGGCCCGGTGTTTTCACAGTAAGGTAACAATGTCATGCGGCTAATAATAATCCTACAACCTAATTCAAATAAGAATGTATCCTATATACGATAACGACGCTATTACGATGAATATATTACCTATCATGGTAATATAGAGACTACGGTCTCATGGACGGTTTCAGATGTATGCTTGATATATATTGCCTGACTAGCAATATGTGGACTTACTTCCGATATTATACTTGTGTTCTGATTTTAAATGATTGTAAATGATTGTTTTATATAACGGTTTTCATTAAACTCTATGAATTCACTCAGCATTCGCTGATATGATTTTTGCATGTTTTCTATCTCAGGTGCTTGAAGGTAATCCGGATGGAGATCGACTCTGATGGCCCACACTTAATATTAAAAATGTTCATTCGATCTGTGTTTTGTAAACTTAATGACCTGTATAATTTGGGACCTGTTGTACACTTTTAAACCTTTTTATCGAATGAATGTTTGTTAAACCTTGTACAACCATTTTTATGTGTTGTCTATGATTGGAGTTATTGTGCTATCCCGTAACACTCTGAAAGACCCTTCCGCTGTACCAATACGAAAAATGAGAGTGTTACAGAAACTTTTCTGAAAAGACGAAAAGACAAGAAGAACGGGAGAAAGCCCACTCACCAACCAAAGGACAAGCCTATATAAAGCTCACCCCTCACACATTTTAGTCAGTTAGTTTTTAGTTTTCTCTCCTCCTTCTTTTTCTCCCTTTAGTTCGTCCCATCACCAACACCATTAGGGTGTTTGGTGATTTTGATCCTTGATTTTCAATCTTGTAATTCTTAATCTTTGTTTTGTTATTGTTAAAACATCAATCATCAATACAAAGTCTTGTTTAATCTTTCCATTTCATCTTGTTCATCATCATCTTTATCTTCAAGTTCTTAAGTTCTTATTTTTATTGAGTTTGATCTTCAAAAGTTGTTGGGATTTGTGTTTTTGTTAATGGGATTTGTAGTTTATGGTTAGTAGATGTTTTGTGTTTAGTTTTATTTAAGATTTGGTGAAAAACTTGGTGATTTTTGGTTTAAAATTAGTTTTCCTTGTTCTTCGGGTATATTACTGTATCTGTGTTCCCAGGTTCCGGATGAACACCAAATGTTCCAGATGAACACCTAAGTTCCGAATGAGTTTTGTTTCTGAAAAGTTCCGAATGAGTAAAACTTCCGAACGAACCACAAAGTTCCTGATGAGTTACAATCTTCCGAATGAACAGTAAGTTCCGGATGAATTTCTTTTTCGAAAAAATTTCCGAGTCAATCTAAAGTTCCGAATGAATGTGTCCATAAAAAGTTCCGAATCAGTTTAAAGTTCCGAACGAACTGAAAGTTCCGGATGAACCTAATCTTCCGAATGAACCAAAGTTCCGGATGAGTCAAAAGTTCCGAATGAGTATAAAGTTCCGGATGAACCAAACTTCCGAACAAACTTCCGAATAAACTTCCGATTAAAGTTCCGAATCAAGGTGTTCCGAGTGAAAAGTTCCGGATGAACAAATTTCCGAATCAAGGTTAAAAAGTTCCGAATCAATTTTCTTTTAGTGTAACTGTTCTACTGTTTGACTGTTTCTTTACTTTTAGTTTTTATTTTAACTTTAAATTCAAGTCTTTATTAATTGTCATTAAAGTAATTGTCTTTGATTTACATTTTCATTTAAACTTTTTATTAGATCAGAAAACCAAACCCTTCTATTTAGTAACCAAGAACAATCATTCCACTTAAGGCTGAGATCAATTCGAGAGGACTGTGAGAGATAAAATCTGAACCCATACAAAACGAGTGTATCAAATGGCGCCGCTGCCGGCTCTTCTCGTTAAGATCAAAAGTTTTTTGTGAGAACTTGGACTTTGGGATCCGTTCCCCGTGAACGTTACTTTTTCATCAAAAAATTTTCAAAAAAATCCTAAAAAATATAAAACTTTCAAAAATACAAAAAAAATTAAAAAACATAAAAACCAAAAATATTTTTGCTTTGTTTTTCTTTGTTCGTTCTTTTGCAGGTGTATGCGCACTCGATCCACGTCATATCAAGAGCCCGAGCCTCTCGATCACTTAGACATGGCCGGTGTACCACCTCCAAACAACAATAATAACAACAACAACCCACCTTTCAACAACATGAACAATAACAACAACAATGAGCCCCTTCCGGATAATCGCCCGATGATTGAACTGCTGCAAGCTCATGTAGATGGCAACACTGACCCAATTGTTATACCACCAACTGCTGCCAACAACTTTGAGCTAAAATCAGGCTTTATCCAGATGGTATCCGCTCAACCATTCTTGGGACGTACCATTGATGACCCACATGACCACATCAAAAGATTCTTGCAACTCACCAACACGGTCAAATTCAATGGCGTTCCACAAGAGGTTATAAGGTTACAACTTTTTCCCTTTTATTTAGAGGGACAAGCCCGGCATTGGCTTGCTAAGGAACCGCCACAGAGTATTCTCTCGTGGACGGATTCGGAAACAAAGTTCATCAATTACTTTTTTCCACCCTCTCGTACTACCGCTTTGCGGAATGAAATCATAAATTTTTAACAAAAGTACGATGAGTCGTTCAGTGAATCTTGGGATCGCTTTAAAGATCTTTTAAGAAAATGCCCACAACATGGTTTTACAAAAGTACATCAAATTAATACTTTTTACAATGGTTTAAGCATGAGTGACCAAGATTCACTGAACAGTGCCTCGGGGGGTAATCTTTTGGCTAAGACTTCCAATGCTGCTTGGGATATCATTGAGAATAAATCTCGTGTGCAAACCAAGAGTGTCCGGACTAATGTCGCTAGTGCTAGCACTAGTGACAGCGACAAGCGATTGGACAAAATCACTACGCTTCTTGAATCGCTTGTCACCCACACCGTCAGCAACAACAACAGCAACAACGCCAAAAACGCTCAAGTGAACGCTGTCAGCCAACCTTGTGAGATATGCGGTGGTCCTTACTCTTACACAACCTGTACCGCCACCCAAGACTACCCTGCTGAGAATGTGAATGCGGCATATGGCACCTATCCTCAACCTACTTATCAAGCTAGACCTCAAGGTGACCGTAACTTGCTTAGCTACCGCTCCAACAATTATCTTTCCCCACCTGGCTTTCCTCCTACCAACCCAAACCAACAACAAAACCTTAATCGCCCTCCTCAACAACAACAACAACCTCGACAACCATACATACCTCCTCACAAGCAGCAACAACCACCTCAACGTAACAACCAAGTTTACCAACAACCTGCTTATCAACCACCCGCATACAATGCTCCTCCCAACCAAACCACCACTGCATTACACCAAGAGGTTGCAACCTACATGAGGACCAATGATGTGATTGTGGAAAATCTCCAGCAGGAAGTGCGAAACTTGAAAGCGGACTTGGTCAAGCAAGGAAACGATTTGAGAGCCGACATGAGAAACACGTTGGATAGCCAAACTAATGATCTGAGGAACATGATGGCTGGTTTCTTCCAAGGTAATCAACCCTCTTCTTCGGGTACTCTTCCGAGTAACACCGTTGCGAATCCAAGAGGGGAGATGAAAGCAATCACCACTCGAAGTGGCAAAGGTACCAAGGAACCCGAGCTTCCTATACCTCCACCGGTGGTTGTGACTAAGGAGAACGAGTCACCTGCTCCTATTCCTCATCCTTCTCCTTCCCCAATTTCTCCACCTCTTCCTTCTACCCCTCCTCCACCCGTGGTTGTGAGTGATCCTATTCTCCCAAAGCCTTCCTCTTCTTCCAATATACCTTATCCATCTAGGTTGAGGAAAGAGAAGCAAAAGAGCAAGGATGATATTCAGGTTTCGAACTTCCTTAAAATGTTCAAACAATTGAATTTCAATATCTCCTTCGCTGAGGCTCTCGCTCACATGCCCAAATACGCGAAAATGTTTAAAGATCTTCTGAGCGACAAGGAAAAGCTCCTCGATATTGCCAACACCCAACTTAATGAGAATTGCTCTGCAGTGCTCTTAAGGAAATTGCCAACTAAGCTTGGTGATCCGGGTCGTTTCCTTATCCCTTGCAATTTCCCGGGAGTAGAGAATTGCATGGCCCTAGCCGATCTAGGTGCCAGTATTAATCTCATGCCTCTAAGTGTTTGGAAGCAATTATCTCTCCCAGAGCTAGTCCCCACCAAAATGACTTTGGAATTAGCTAACCGTACGGTTGCTTATCCAGTGGGGATAGCCGAAGACGTCATTGTAGGAGTCGACAAATTCACCTTCCCTGCTGATTTCGTTGTCGTCGACTACGAGATGGACCCCCGTGTGCCACTAATTGTTGGTCATCCATTCTTGAGGACCGGTCGCACTCTCATCGATGTTGAAGCTGGTGAGCTTATTATGAGAGTGGGTGACGATAAAGTAGTCTTCAACATGGGAAAGCTTTCTAAATAGCCTTATTCATACGAGAGTGTTAATTGTATTGACGTTCTTGATGAGGCTTGTGAAGAACACTTCAAAGATGCTTGTAAAAGTATTCCTACCCCTCTTCCCAATGTTGAGACCGTTTCCTCTATCGACTCATCACTATCTCTATTTGGAGAAAGTGATTTCCTTTGGAAAGATTTGGAAGCCACCATTGGAGATGTGCATTTAGACAATGACGATTCTACTACCAATTGGGATGAAGATCTCAGCTTCATTGCTAACCTTCTCAAAGAAGACAATCCTTCTCCTCCATCTCCCACGGTTATTGCTATCGATACTCCGACTTCGAATACGCCTCCCGTCGACAATCCTCCGGATCTAGAACTTAAGGAGTTGCCGCCCCATCTCGAGTATGTATTCCTGGACGAAGAGAAGAAGTCGCCAGTCATCATTGCCAAGGATTTGAAGGATGAAGAGAAAACTCGACTTGTCGCCGTTTTGAAAGATCATAAGAAGGCTATTGCTTGGAAGATTTCTGATATTCGTGGAATTGATCCTCACTTCTGCACACACAAAATTCTCATGGAAGACGACTTTAAACCCACAATTCAAAGCCAACGAAGGGTGAATCCAAAAATCCATGAAGTCATCAAAACAGAGGTTCTACAACTTCTTGATGCGGGTATGATTTACCCTATTTCGGATTCCCCATGGGTTAGTCCAATCCATTGTGTGCCCAAGAAGGGCGGAATAACCGTTGTTCCCAATGAACAAAACGAGTTGATTCCCACTCGTCTCGTTACTGGGTGGAGAGTTTGTATAGACTACCGCAAACTCAATGATGCCACGAGAAAGGATCATTTCCCTCTACCTTTTATGGACCAAATGCTTGAACGTTTAGCAGGTAATGAATATTACTTCTTTCTTGATGGTTTCTCGGGTTATTTCCAAATACCCATCGATCCCCAAGTTCAAGAGAAGACAACATTCACTTGTCCCTATGGCACATTTGCTTACAAAAGAATGCCTTTTGGCTTATGTAATGCGCCCGGGACTTTCCAAAGGTGCATGTTAGCTATCTTCCATGACATGGTTGAACAAACCATGGAAGTCTTCATGGATGATTTCTCGGTCTTCGGGGATTCCTTCTCTTCTTGCCTTGCCAATTTGGAACGCATGCTTAAGCGGTGCGAAGACACTCGTCTTGTTCTGAATTGGGAAAAATGCCATTTTATGGTAAAAGAAGGCATCGTGCTTGGACATAAGATCTCGAAAGCCGGTCTTGAAGTAGACCGTGCTAAAGTCGATGTTATCGCAAAGTTGCCTCCACCTTCAACCGTGAAGGGTGTGAGAAGTTTTCTGGGTCATGCGGGCTTCTACCGTCGATTCATCAAAGATTTTTTTCAAATCGCTCGCCCGATGACCCACCTCTTGGAAAAAGATACTCCTTTTATCTTCTCCAAAGAGTGTCTTGAAGCCTTCAACTCGCTTAAGGATAAGCTAACTAAGGCACCCGTCTTGGTTACCCCTAATTGGGAGCTGCCCTTTGAGTTGATGTGCGATGCTAGTGATTTTGCTATTGGAGCGGTTCTTGGACAAAGAGTGAACAAACACTTCCAACCGATCCATTACGCTAGCAAGACAATGACGGGGGCACAATTGCATTATACGACAACCGAAAAAGAGCTTTTAGCTGTTGTCTATGCTTTTGAAAAATTCTGCCCCTATCTTGTCCTTTCTACAACAATTGTGTATACCGATCATTCCGCGCTGAAGTACTTGTTGACAAAGCAAGATTCCAAACCAAGACTTCTTCGCTGGGTTTTGCTGCTCCAGGAATTTAAAATCGAAATTCGCGATAAAAAAGGAGCTGAAAACCTAGCCGCGGATCATCTTAGCCGACTTGAGGATCCTTACCAAGGGGATCATCCGACCAAAGAAATCAATGATTCTTTTCCCTTGGAGACCTTAATGTCTATAAACTCGAAGCCGAATGAAACCCCGTGGTTTGCGGACTTTGCAAACTACTTGGCGGGTGGAATTCTCAAGGAAGGATTGACGTCTAAACAAAAGAAAAAGTTCTTCACCGACATCAAGACTTACTTTTGGGACGACCCTTACCTATTCAAACAATGTGCCGACCTGATTATCCACCGATGTGTTGACGGACCGGCAGCGTCTGAAATCCTTGATGCTTGCCACAAAGGACCCACCGGTGGTCACTTTGGTCCCAACTACACCTCCAAAAAAGTGTTTGATTCGGGATTTTATTGGCCCTCCATATATCGTGACGCTCACGATATGGTTAAACGATGTGATGTTTGCCAAAAACAAGGCAACATCACACATAAAGACGAGATGCCTCAAAATTTCATTCAAGAATGTGAAATCTTTGATGTTTGGGGTATCGACTTTATGGGGCCATTCCCTTCTTCTAAAGGAAACAAATACATCCTTGTAGCCGTTGATTACGTCTCCAAATGGGTTGAAGCCAAAGCCTTACCCACTAATGACGCAAGGGTGATTTGTAACTTTTTGAAAGCTCTTTTCGCTAGATTCGGTGTGCCTCGTGCCATTATTAGTGATCGTGGGACTCATTTTTGCAATGACCAATTTGCTAGAGTCATGGCTAAGTACGGTGTAAATCATCGTCTTTCCACAGCCTACCACCCACAAACTAATGGCCAGGCTGAAATATCCAACCGAGGACTTAAGCGAATTCTAGAACGAACTGTGGGAGAGCATCGTGCCTCATGGGCTGATAAACTTGATGATGCTTTGTGGGCTTTCCGTACTGCTTACAAGACCCCGATCGGCTGTACGCCTTATCGTCTTGTGTACGGGAAAGCATGCCACCTCCCCATTGAGTTGGAGCACAAGGCTTATTGGGCCTTGAAGTGGGCTAATTTTGATATTAACAAAGCCGGTGACCTACGCAAGATCCAACTCAATGAGCTCAATGAACTCCGTTATGAGGCTTATGAAAATTCTTTGATCTATAAGGAAAGAACTAAGCTCATTCACGACTCCAAGATCAAAAACCGAGAGTTCCATGTTGGAGACAAAGTCTTACTTTTTAACTCTCGGTTGAAAATCTTCTCGGGAAAGCTCAAATCTCGTTGGTCCGGCCCATTCACCATTGCCAAAATTTTTCCTTATGGTACTCTCGAGCTCGCTCAACCTGATGGACCAAATTTTAAGGTGAATGGCCAACGAGTGAAGTTGTACTTTGGTGAGGACACCTCTCAGGAGGTGATTCCAACCCTCACCACGTTCCCCATGAACTAATCTTGGGTCGAGTCAGGCTCGTGACTCGGTTATCAAAAACAAGCGCTCCTCGGGAGGCAGCCCGAGTATCTATCCTTTTATGTTTTAACCCCCTAAGTGTAGGGGAGCCTCTATAGAGTGTTTGTATTTGTGTGGTGCTGTGATTACAGGGATTCGTGCACTCTTGGAAATTATGACGAACCGTGCTCCCGTGTTATCCGAAATCCGGTTCTATCTCTCAACTATCGTGATTCAATTTTCTTCATACTCACATTTGAAATTGATCACTTTAGTCGTCTCTTCCTTAACTTGAGTTAACCAACGTGCACAATGTCATAAGTGTAGGGGAGACTTCTCCCACATGCTTAAACATTGAGGACAATGTTTATCTTAAGTGTAGGGGGGACTTCTATCGAAGTTTTAAGTGGACTTTTCCATGAAAATGCCTTCATTTAACCGGAAAATCATATTTTTCAACATTTTTCAAATTTTTTATTAACTTTGGCCATTTAGTCGTAATTTTTAAATCTTTTATCGTTGCTTTCATATGTATATATCCCGCAATAAAGTCAAATTTTAATAAAGTGGTGTAGCTAGTTTAGAAGTCTTTGACATATTAGGCCCGTTGCGTTTATTTTGACTCAACCCGAATAGACTTATCCAAGTTTATTCTAGCTAGTATCCTTAACCATGTAGACCTTAATTTGTTTATTAGGCTAAGTATCCACGAGTCTCATTACTTGAGATTTTAAATTGTGGAGGGCGAGAAATGATAGAGTCAATTATAAGTCGGTATTCTTGCACAAGCTCACTTGGTGTAATTATTTGCCTATTCTCCCATCACTTGCTAATAATTTATCTGCAATAAGTAAGGTCGTACGATTTGTAAAGTTACTTAGCTTCTAGCCCAAGATCGTTTAAAAGTTGCTCGGTAATGATAAGAGTTCATAGCCAAGGCATAACTTATGAAGCGGGGCGCGAAGATTGGCGAGTCCGAAAAGGCCCTAACAAGGCATGAGGATTCCATTTTATTGCTGAAGATCCAAAGTGATGTGAAAAGAATTATTCCTAAAGTCAATATGAAGGATCAAGACTCACGACGAAAAGCAATCAACTCCCATAAAGATCATGGAGAAGTCTATCCGAAAAGACCCTAACAAGGTATGAGGATAAATAGATTCAAGTCCGAAAAGGAGGCGAATCGTTGTATCTCAAAATCCCAAATAGAGATTGAAGAAATAATCATGAAGTCGTGGTCAACAAAGTTGGAGTACCCCTCAAAAGTCTCCAAGTGAAGAAACTCTATTATGATGAGAAGACCATTATCTCAAGAACGTCTCTCGAAGATATGAAGTATGAAGTACATGCCAAATATCGGCCCGAGAAAGGTCTCAAATCGTGAACCAAGTTATGCCAAGATATGAACTTTTTGATATCCCGAGAAGCAGTTTTAAAAGATTTTGTCCTTCAGCTAACTATTGATCAAATCGTCCTACTTTGCTTTCAGCCTAAATAAACTATCGAAATAAGTCCAAAAAATGCATCTTCATGATCATTCTAAGACAAAAATAAAATATAAGAGATACACCTAGGAATAAGGGAGTTTAAGCATTTAATTAAGCCATGTGTGTAAGTGTTTGAATTGCTAACTTATAATAACAATGATCTCGTTTTTAAGCTTAGTTTGGGGAATGTGAAACTTGAGGGTGATAAATCTTCGCATCACCAAAGCCCTAATGTAAGTCTTTGATTTCTTTGCAAGTTATTTCCATCCTTTTGTTTACTTTAAAGTTTTAATTTCTATTAGTATTTTAATTTTTGTTTAGTAGTATTTAAATAAGGCCAAGGTTGATTAATTATGAGAAAAGTGTAAAATTGCTTTATCACTAAGCATTGCATGAGGGCATGGCAATGGTTAAGTGTAGGGGATTTGATAGGTGTGTAAACACCCATCCTTTTACCACTTAATTCTGGCTAAAACAAGACCAAAACATGTATTTAATATCATTTGTTTGGAATTATGCGTGGTTTTTGTGTTTATTGTGTTTTCAGAGCCAACCGGATGAATATTGGAGAAAAACATGGGATTGCACGGGTTTTACTGAAGAAACGGACTCAAGATAAAGTCTATTGTCCAAGAGATGCAAAAGATTTGAAGTCACTGGGCCTATTCGAAGATTTATCGAAGAAAAGGACCAAAGATGGAAGATTTACACAAGTCGAAGAAACTCAAGTCTATTAAACGAAGAAATTAAAAGACGAGTTAAATTTAATCGACGACAAATCCCGAATCAGAATTGAAAACGGAAACTTTTCTGAAAAGACGAAAAGACAAGAAGAACGGGAGAAAGCCCACTCACCAACCAAAGGACAAGCCTATATAAAGCTCACCCCTCACACATTTTAGTCAGTTAGTTTTTAGTTTTCTCTCCTCCTTCTTTTTCTCCCTTTAGTTCGTCCCATCACCAACACCATTAGGGTGTTTGGTGATTTTGATCCTTGATTTTCAATCTTGTAATTCTTAATCTTTGTTTTGTTATTGTTAAAACATCAATCATCAATACAAAGTCTTGTTTAATCTTTCCATTTCATCTTGTTCATCATCATCTTTATCTTCAAGTTCTTAAGTTCTTATTTTTATTGAGTTTGATCTTCAAAAGTTGTTGGGATTTGTGTTTTTGTTAATGGGATTTGTAGTTTATGGTTAGTAGATGTTTTGTGTTTAGTTTTATTTAAGATTTGGTGAAAAACTTGGTGATTTTTGGTTTAAAATTAGTTTTCCTTGTTCTTCGGGTATATTACTGTATCTGTGTTCCCAGGTTCCGGATGAACACCAAATGTTCCGGATGAACACCTAAGTTCCGAATGAGTTTTGTTTCTGAAAAGTTCCGAATGAGTAAAACTTCCGAACGAACCACAAAGTTCCGGATGAGTTACAATCTTCCGAATGAACAGTAAGTTCCGGATGAATTTCTTTTTCAAAAAAAGTTCCGAGTCAATCTAAAGTTCCGAATGAATGTGTCCTTAAAAAGTTACGAATCAGTTTAAAGTTCCGAACGAACTGAAAGTTCCGGATGAACCTAATCTTCCGAATGAACCAAAGTTCCGGATGAGTCAAAAGTTCCGAATGAGTATAAAGTTCCGGATGAACCAAACTTCCGAACAAACTTCCGAATAAACTTCCGATTAAAGTTCCGAATCAAGGTGTTCCGAGTGAAAAGTTCCGGATGAACAAATTTCCGAATCAAGGTTAAAAAGTTCCGAATCAATTTTCCTTTAGTGTAACTGTTCTACTGTTTTACTGTTTCTTTACTTTTAGTTTTCATTTTAACTTTAAATTCAAGTCTTTATTAATTGTCATTAAAGTAATTGTCTTTGATTTACATTTTCATTTAAACTTTTTATTAGATCAGAAAACCAAACCCTTCTATTTAGTAACCAAGAACAATCATTCCACTTAAGGCTGAGATCAATTCGAGAGGACTGTGAGAGATAAAATCTGAACCCATACAAAATCAATGTATCACCCAACGTGTGCACACCTGTAGTACTTATTCAGTGCAACATCACGTATCACCAGAACTATGAAGAACAACAGCCATGAAACCTAGAACAGTATCTTAGTCTTTCCATTCGAAACCCTAATTAGGGTTTGAAAAACATGAACTAGGATCGAAATATTGTGCTATCATGAGTTTTAACACTCATATTAATCATTCTTTTCTGTTTATAAACGATCTAGGGTTTGTAGAAAACCCTAGTTCAAGATTTAGAACAAAACAGAAAACTTAAAATCATCTCTTCAGCCAACTTCGACGCTTAATAACTTTTTCCTGGGGATAAAACTCGACAATCCCTTAGGTGGATGTCTAGATATATGTGTATAGAATACACACAAGAAATTTCGTGACGATCCAACGGTTGAATCAAACGTTATGACCTTCTGAATACTGCTGCGCACACAAAAACGTTTAGAAAAACCCTAGACAGATTTTTCTTTTCTTTACCATACACGAACACCTTGTTGGTCCTAGCATCACGAGCCACGAGGCTCTGATACCAATTGTGAAAACCTTGGTTTCCGGATCTTTTAAGCTACTAGGAATGATCATTATTCATATGATTAACATAATCAAAGCAGAATTAGAACAACAACCATTAACAAGGTATTTAGGCACAAAACATATGAATTAAACAATTGGATTGCTAATTATATTAATAATTAACAATCACTAGACGTGTATCCATTGAATCCCACGTCTAGTCGACACACGCTTTAGGTTTACATTATGAATGAACTTATGAATAAAACCTAAGACCCTTGGTTCCTTTTATAGTGTAAGGATTAGGGTTTACAAGAGATAATAATAAATAAACATGTAAATCTTATATTTAGATAAACATATACAGAATATATCCTGCATATATATCCAAATAGAAGCTTCTAAAGGCTTCTTGTCTACGTTTCTATCAATGCTTAGATTGTACATGACAATGCTTAGATTGTACATGACAATGCTTAAGCCATCAACCTCTAATTTGCTCTTGTCAACGCTTGGATTGCTCTTGACAACGCTTAGACAAAATCTTCATGTTTTCTTTGTTTTTTAGTTTCTTCCACATCAACTTTTTGACCCAACAGTTTAATTCTCCCACATGCTTAAACATCGAGGACAATGTTTATATTAAGTGTAGGGGATTTCTATCGAAATTTTAGTGGGCTTTTCCATGAATTTGACCCCATTTTACCGGAAAATTTAAAAAAATTTCAACGTTTTTCAAATTTTTGATCTATTTTGTCCTAGTAGTATTTTCATTTATTTTCTTTTATCTTCGCGTCGTATTTATATTTTCCATTTTAAAAAAAAAGTCAAAAATAAATAAATAAATAAAATGGTTTTAACAAGTTTAGATGTCTGATATATTAGGCCCGTCGTGAATATTTTGACTCAACCCGAGTTTACTTATCCAAGTTTACTCTAGCTAGTATCCTTAACCATATGGAGCTTAATTGGTTTATTAGGCTAAGCATCCACTAGTCTCATTCTGTGAGATTTTAAATTGTGGAGAACGAGAGATGATAGAGTTGATAATAAGTTTAAGGGTTAATTCTTCCTTATATGAGTTTTTGTGGCTCTTTCATTCCCCTTGTATATTTAATTGCTTAATAAATGAGGATTTTTGCGGTGTCGATTCGATATCTTAACTCTTAGCCAAATCTTTATTCTCCTTGTAATTAAAGCATGAACACATTGAGGGTGCCATCGTTGTGGACTTCCGACTAAGGTGGCTCATAACCACTAAGTAGAAGGTATTCAGACCATGGGACCGCGGAATTTGGCCTACTATATATATCATAAATAAAGAAAGAATAAGATTAAAACATGACCTCAAGGAGCCTTAGGGTGTGGGGCATGTAGCACGAACCTTGTCATTAGAGCCTTAGGGTGTATGGCATGGTAAGTGTTGAATAAAAATTGATTCAAAAATCAATTCCCTCGTTTATCGTTCAAGGAGCCTTAGGGTGTGGACAATAGACGGGGAGCATTTTTACATCTTAAAGAGCCTAAGGGTATATGATGTGAACTTGCTAAATTCCACATAAAGTCTACATGACTTTGGAGGAATAATTAATAAGTAGTACTATTGGCCAAATTTTGGGTCCGGGAATTTATTCCCCAAATCGTGTTAAATCATCCTTGATGTGGGCTTACTTTAGTGACAACGTTTTTGAGGACGAGGTTAGGTTTTGAGTGTCGGGTTTGAACCGTTTGGCCTTCATTTTTGGAATAATAGTTATCAAATAAGTCAAATGAGCCTACGGGTGAATGACAATCAATAAAATCTAGAGATACAATGTAGTAATTGGAGAAAGAGTTTACACAATTGTCTTATATAAGTGGTTTTAACCTAAGGACTTATGGTAAACAATGATCTAGTTTTTAAGCTTGGTATGGGGAACGTGAAACTTGAGGGTGATTAATATTCATGACACCAAAGCCCTAATCTAAGTCTTAGATTTCTTTACAAGTTTCTTCCATCAAATAAATTTCAAGTTAATAAATTGATATAACTTTTGTCTCCTTTTAATCTTTCCATCATAGTAGTAATAGTATATCTTAATAAAGGCCAAGATGGGTTAATTACGAGAAAAATGTAAATTTATACTTTAAAACTATGCATTGCATGGGGTCATTGCAATGGTCAAGTGTATGGGATTTAATAAGTGTGTAAACACTTATCCTTTTGCCACTAAGATCATGGAAAAACAAGACCTAATCATGTGTTTTATATCGTAAAAGTCGGAATTACACGTGGTTTTGTGTTTTTGTGTTAAAATAGGTACGAATGATCAAAAGGAAAGAAAACACGGGATTTCACGGTCAAATGTTGAAGAAAAGTCCAAGAAAGAGACGAAGACAAAGTCAAAAGATCAAAAGTGTGCCAAAGATCACGAAAACCAGCGATTCGACACGGTTCTGAAGAAATGATCAAGGAAATCGAGCTCGATTCTAACGGATTTAATCATTTACGAAGATAAATGGCCAAGTGGGTCCCACATTTGAAAATTGGGCCCAAAAGCCCATTATGGGGTATAAGTTACTCACATTAGACTTAAAGGGTCCAAATAAAGCCCATTTACAACCCTAAACCCATTATGATTCGATTGGAAATGCTTGGGCCAAAGCCCATTTGCTAAAATGAAACGAAATAAAGAGTGAAAAGATATTTCACTAGTTTGACTTCATCTTATTTCCTTCCCAGTCAAACGCACAACACCACATTATTTAACTCCTCCCCACACGTCTTTTATTCACCCAATTCCCCACATCACTCACCTCCCACGTGTTTACGTTTCCCCACACAAAACAAAATAAATAAAATGTTATTTACACCCATCCCCCATTAACTCTTTCGTTACAAACGAAGGAAAAATAAAAACACTCAACCATTTACTGTTTATTCTTTCTTCTCCACCATTTTTACACAGCCACCAAAACCCTAATTACCCTAGATAAAAAAAATCACCCACTAATATTTGGGGGTTTTAATCTACTCATGTGATTCACACGAATCTAGATTAAATCCCCACAAGATTCGGGGATAAACACTAACTGTGGTCCTCAATTTAATCCTACATGGCCAAATCCATTGTTTTTGATTGGTTAAAACACACCTCCAATACCAATCCCACCAATCATGTGCATCCACCTGAGCATAAACAAAGCACAGCAAACACAAATCCATCCAGGTTGGCAATCCGTGATGCAAGGAGTGTTTTCCACCGCAAGATCAAGAAAGAGAAGTAAAAAGATGGAATGAAGGGCTAGGATTTATTGCTTACTTATTAAGCCACCAAGAGGGTTTTAGGTTTTCTCCTATAAAAACCCCAAAAATCATTGTGTAAATATAGCACTTTTCTTTTATTTAATTTTCTACAAAATTTAGTTTTTAGATTTAATGTATTTTTTTTTATTTTCCAGCAATGTAATTTTTATTTTATTAATGAAAAGTTAGTTTTCACTTGATTTCGTCTCTTTAATTTTCGTCTCATTTAAATTCATAGTTAAACTGCTTTGTTTTTGTTACTGCTTGTTTTTATCATTATTATTATAATTGATAAAATATAAAAAAAAAATAAATAAATAAAAAGAAATTGAAATAACTTTCCCTACTGGAAAGTTATAAAGGTTACTGTTCGAGGTTCTTGATCTTTGGTTCGAGCTATTGATGATTTAAGGTGGTGTTGCTTCGGTTCACAAGGTGGCTCAGCGCCATCCTTCGACCCAACGGAAATCGACACCGGGTTCTATTCTCTTTTTAATTTTCTTGATTAATTTTAGTTAATTGTTATTTGCTTATATTGTTTAATCTGATTTTATTTGGGTGTTGATTCGGTTACCTTTAAACAGCTTTTGTAGTTTTGTTTTGGTCTGTTTGGATTTTGGTTCGATGCATATATTGTTCGTTTGGATCTTCTTGGTTTAGATGTTTTATGATTAGTTTTTAGATTATTTAGTTGATAATTTGAATCTACTTAGGTTTGGATATTCAAACTGTTTACATCTGCTCTTTTTTCTTTTTTTTGCTCTTTAGCTTATTTTATTCAGCTTATTTGGTATAGTAGCTTATTTTATTCAGTTCAATATATTGCTTAGGTTGATTTTTCGTATAGTAGCCTGTTTAAGTTTGGTTTACTCGTTACTGTTTAGTTCCTGTTTTTGCTTATTTGTTTTTTCTGCTTATTAAGATATAGATTATTTGTTTTTGTTTGTCTGCTTATTTTATAACAGCTTATCTGCTTTGTAGTTGCTTATTTGCTTCCTGCTTATTGCTGAATTTGCTGCTGGGAAACAGATCCACTTGATTTGATTTTTATCAATTTTCCAAAAATATTAAATATTGCAAAAATATTGTCTGTCGAGGGTTTTGAACCCTCGACCTCTCGCTTATCAACCAACGCCTCTACCATCTCATCTAGGCTTGTTTTTATGTTCTTCTTTACTTCATTAAATTAATATAGGGTATTTTTCTTTGGCAGTTTTTTATTAATTAGTTTTAAATACAAGTTTTAGTTTTAATTAAATTAAGTTAAGATTTTTTATTTAAGATTTCTTTTATAAAGTTTAAATTAAAAAATTAAAAAGATAAAAAAATATTTTTAGTATTTAATTACTTTTATAAATTTTAGTTGTGTTTAAATTTAGTTTAAATTTTAGTTTATATAGATTTTTAAATTATTTTTCATTTAATACAGTTTTGTTTAAAAATAGATTTTAATTTAGTTTTCAATCAAATTAGTTTTAAATTTTGTTTTAGTTACAAAATAGTTTTTATTTAAATTAGATTAAATTAGTTTTTTTCACATTTATTTAAAATAGTTTTAATTGTTAATTAAATAGCTTTTAATTTAAATAGTTTTTAATTAGTTTAAAATAAAAAAAGTTTTTAGACACCAAAAACAAATTAAGTCTTACGTTAATTGGAAATCAATTCGAGTGAGTCGAGGAACGCTAAATAGACATAAAAAGAGTTTGCAAAAACCTTACATTAAGTTAGCTCATTAACTTTAGTGGTAGCCAGATACATTTTGTGACGTTCAGTACTCAAAGACGTGTTATAATTACGTTTCTCTTGTTCAAGAAGCTTAAGAGTTTCGTTATATTTCTCTTGAAAATCGTCCTTTTTAACATTAATTAAACACCCTTTGTACCCCTCAACCTCATTGGTCTTTTGAAGAAGCTGAGCTCTATAGCTATCAATGGTCTCACTAGATTTAATTAGAGCAGCTTTGCATTCTTCAAAATTTTGAGTGAGCGTAGCGTTTGCCTTCTTCAATTGCTTTTGACTATTTCTAGTTTCTTTGACATCTTTTTATAAAGAAGAAATTAAGTTAGCAAGCGCAATACGCTCCTCGTCATCATCATACTCATTTGCATGTCTGATGAATCGGGTGTGGTATTGCTATCAACCATTTCCATCATACATGTGTCATTAATGGCTTTGGGTAGCTCAGAATACTCATGAATATTACCAAACACATTATATTCTTCTTCAGTGTGTACCTTATCGATTGGCTTAGTATCAAAGATAGGACCATTGTCATCTTCAGTGACATTGAGAACTTCTTCAACGTTGGCCATGTACGAGTAATGTGCTTCAAGTTCTTGATCAGAGGCTTCATTATCAGTGTCATCAAGCATTGCTCCTTCCTCAGCCGACAGTTTAACCCCAGCTTCCATCTTCTTGCAAAGCAACATCTTTTCCTTATGATAGCCAGAGTCTCTAACCATTTTTGGCTTCCTACATTCGTTTGCCATATGCCCATAGCCTTGACAATTAAAGAATTGAATCCCACTTTGCTGAACCACTTGAGAACCAACAGTTTCCATATTCCCAGTAGCAGTAGCAATCCTCTGAGCATCATACTTAGCAGTTTGTCGATCATACCGTGCAGAACCCTCAACATGTGTTGGATTACGTCGATCATACCTAGGAGGACTTTCATCGTTGACGTGTGTCATACCTTCGAGGACTCTCAACATATTGGTTCCTTTTATTTGATGACGTTCGAAGATTGTTGTTGGTGGGTTTAAAAATTTTCTTGTAGGTCTTCATAATGAATGCAATTTTGGTTTTTCATCTCCCTATTCTTCTGAGCTAGTTCTTCATCACTGTCCTCTTCAGATGATGGCTCAGGTGATGGTGATGGTGCTCTTGGTTCTTTGTCTCATGATCGTGTGGGAGCAGAATACTTAGATGAAGTGGAGTATCTTGGTGAGGAGGATGTAGTGGAGTACCTTGGTGAGGATGATGTTGTGGAGTATGATTTTGGAGCACGAGAGCGATGATCTTGAGTGTGTTGAGTGGTAGACACCAAAGCAAGTGGATTAGCAGTCTTTGCTATCCTTTCAGCTCGAAGATCATTTGCCTCATTCTGAAATTGTTTCAAAATGTCAAAGAGCGTGTGATAGTTGACCTCGTCTAACTTATTTTGTTGTTTCACCAAAGTTACAAATCGTGTCCACTCAGGTTGAAGTTGCTGTAGAAATTGCACATTGACTTTCATGGTGGAGACTTGTAGATTGTTTCTTGTCATGTCATTCATCATCTTGTAGAACCTTGAGTAACATGAATCAATTGATTCCCCATCCAATGAAGTAAATTACCTAATTTCCAGAACAAGTTAGTTTTGACATCTTGCTTGTTAAGTGATTCACCTTGTTACAAGCGTTCAATGGCAAACCACATCTCTTTAGCAGTAGAGAATGCATCAACCGTTGAGTAAATATCATCACTAATCCCAATTAGAATCAAATAAATTGCTTCTTTCTCTGCATCAATCCAAGCACGTTTCTCTTTCAAAGTGTTCTCATATGTTTCCTCAATTGTTTGCTCATCGGAACCGGTTGTCGAGTCGGTTGCTGGAATTGCAGGAATGGTGATTGTAGTGGGAGTATAAGGTCCTTCTTTGATGCAACGTCGAAGAACATCACCCTTGGGTTTGGTGTCAAGATATCTAAGGAATCGTGATTGCCATTGTGCATATCTACCAGTCACAAGCATTGGTGGTCTCTCTTTGTTACCCGCCACCATGATGTTGTTATTAGTAACACGATATTCAGTAGTAGAATCCATCTCAAGAATGAATGGAAGTGAATAGGATCTTAATTAGATGTTGTTGTGAGTAGATTGTGGTTGAAACTTCAAAAAACAATGGTGTGAAAACCCCAAACAATGTCTTCGTATGAAACCAAAAATTCTTAAGCGAAAAATTACACGAACTCAACCTAATTCGGAATAAATCTTCAAAAAGCATTTGAAATCCAATGAACTTATATATAATTCGGAATGACTGATCTTGAACTAAGTCAGAATACTTGATGTAATTCGGAATGTGAATCAAAGACCTAGTTCGGAATCTGTGTGACAATGATCTAGTTCGGAATATGACTCAAGGACCTAGTTCGGAATCTGTTAAACCATGACCTAATTCGGAATCTGTGAGTCTGATCTAATTCGGAATCAGTGAAATTTTGATCTAATTCGGAAATGATGGAATTCTGAGCTAGTTCAGAATCGATAGAGTTCTGACCTAATTCGGAATCAGTGAAGTTCTGACCTAATTTGGAATCAATGAAGTTTAGAACTAATTCGGAATCGGTGAAACACTGACCTAATTCAGAATCCACACCTGGTATACTCGGAATACACACAATCGTGCAACTAGTTCGGAATGTGGGATATGCTGATAGTTCGAAATACAAAGAAACACCAACTTTGACCTAGTTCGGAATACCCCTTTCTTACCTAATTCGGAATCGATATCTCACCTAGTTCGGAAAACGAGTTCTCACGTAGTTCGGAAAACGAGTTCTCACGTAGTTCAGAAAACGTGATCACTGAACTAGTTCGGAATACTCCACTTTCCCACCTAATTCGGAATAATCCTAAACCCTAGTAACCCGAATTAAAACACAGTTTTCACAAATAACCAAAAATTTCGTACCTTTTGAATTTATCCAAAAATCAAGCCAAAAATTCCAACTTTTTTAGGAAAGTCACCAATATGAGGAACACAAATTCCTACCACAACTTTGTAGGCAATTTATACGAAGATTTTGAGCTCAAAAACACAAATTTTTTTGATACGAGATGATTTTAAGATGAAAATCACACGAAATAAAAAATGATAACCACAAACTAAACATGAATCTACCCCATGGCGATTGATACCAATCGTTGTCCCTAATAATATGATGATAGATTAAAGAAATGAGATGGAAAAGATATGAATTTTAGAGAGAGAAAGTAGTGAGAGAGAGTAGAGAGAGAGAGAGATTATTAACTTGTGAAATTAGATTAAGAATAATGAGATCATCCACCCTCCTAACATGCTAGGAGGGTGCTTATATAGTCCACCCACATGCGGGCTTTCTTAATGGACTGTATTGTTTTGGGTCGGGCTTGAATAAATTCTTAGTACCTTGAAAGAGGCCTTTTAAGCTAACCATCAAGCCCGTATGTCACGACTATTTTAACTAACTATTACAACGTTCTAATAAATATTAAAAATAAACCTATGACCGAACATTCTTGTTTGACTCAATATTTTGAGGCTAACAGATAGGCATAATATCGAGATATAGCACGTAGGATGATATAGCACATAAGTACGAGTGCAACATATTTTAGCAAGCCAGTGTAGCTTAACTAAAATGATACAATGGTGATTTATTTTGCCTCTTTTCGAAAATATCTGTAAATTAACCTCACCGCGGTTTAGTAAATGATGATCAAGCACAAGTTCAGAAGCATACTAGATTATCGGCTTTCACACAAAATAGAGGAATATAAGGTTAGGTTTTCTCACATATTTGGTGGATGGTTTTTGTGCTTAGTTATAGTGTCAATCAATGAGATTTTTGCATTGCTAAAAACTTTATTTATTTACAAAACATATATATTTTTATTTTATTTCAAAAAGATTTTTATGTGGAGAAAATTGATTTTATTTATTATTATTTTTCCTATTTGTATTCTCCTCCACACTTAAGGTGAACATCTCCCTCGAGGTGATAACTGATAAAAATTAAAAATAGGAAAAATCCAAAGGGAAACGAGAACTTCTCGGGGCTAAGTAGAAAAATACGGGAGTTCAAGAGATGAATCCAGCTTAGAGCTCCAAGTTTGCTATTTTCCTTCATGATATTATAAAACAAAAAACACATGCAAAATATATACAAGGATGGTTTTATTTATTTTACAATTCCTCCTCCACACTTAAGTTAGAAAGTAGGGGATAAAACACAGATTGCCTTCCGAGAAGCGCTAAGTTTAGAGTCTTCAGCCAGAATCGGCTACTCGGATTTATTTTAAGAAGAATGGGATCTCTTCTATGTCGAATTCATTACAGTTTTCTTCTTCATGGTAGAGCTTGAGTCTATGTCCATTGACAATAAAAGTTGTGTTGTCTCTACCGTATAGGTCCACATATCCAGATGGATATTGGTGTTTCACTATATAAGTTCCAGTCCATCTCGAAGTAATTTTAGGTTGTTTGAATTTATATTTCGAGATAAAGAGAAGTACTTTCTCTCCATGTTTGAATTCTTTTCTTAGTCGCAATTTGCGATCATGCCACACTTTGGTTCGTTCTTTATATAAACGTGAACTTTCATAAGCTTGATGTTGAAATTCATCTAACTCATGAAGTTGGAATATACGTTTTTTCTCCAGCTGCAATAAGATCGGGATTGCAGTTCTTAAGTGCCCAATATGCACAATGTTCAATTTCGATTGGTAAGTGACATGTTTTTCTATACAAAAGCTTATACGGTATGGTTCTAGTTGGTGTTTTGAATGCGGTACGAAAGGCTCATAGAGATCTTCTAATTTTTTAGACCAACAAGCAGGGTTGTTTTGGACGGTCTTTTCAAGAATTCGCTTAAGAGCTCTATTAGTGTTTTCAACTTGGCCACTCGTTTGAGGGTGGTAAGATATGGAAAATCGGTGGTTGACTCCATATCTTTTCATGATTTTTTCCATGAGTTTGTTACAGAAATGAGTTCCTCTGTCTCTTATTAGTGCTTTTGGAATTCTAAAACGACAGAATAGTTTCTTTAAGAATTCTATAACAACTCTTGCATCGTTAGTTTGCAAGGCTTGAGCTTCGGCCCATTTCGATATATAGTCGACGGTTACTAAAATGTATTCACATTTATAAGATTTAGGAAATGGTCCCATGAAGTCGATACCACACACGTCAAAGATTTCGAAGACTTGGATGTTATTGAGATGCATCTCATCTTTCTTTGTAAGGTTTCCAGTCCTTTGACATGCTTCACATAATCGTACTAAGGTATGAGCTTCACGAATAATCGTAGGCCAGTAAAAGCCAGCGTCGAACATTTTTTTAAGCGGTGGTGTTCGCTGCATAATGTCCTCCGGTCGGTCCGTACTGACATTCATCGAGAATTTTTCGAGATTCAGATCCGGATATACAACGTCGGATCATTCCATCGGAATTGTTTCTAAATAGGAGAGGTTCGTCCCAAAAGTATTTTTTTTAGTTCAGAAAAGATGTTCTTTTGTTGGTACGTCATTATCTTTCATAAAATACCTACAACCAAATAGTTTACAAAGTCTGCGAACCATGATGTATCGTTAGTATTTATTTTCATTATATGCTCATCGGGAAAATTATCGATTTCATCATCTCTAGAATCATCATTAACTATGCGAGATAAATGATCGACAGCAACATTCTCAGCTCCTTTTTTATCTTTAATCTCTAAATCAAATTCTTGTAAAAGCAATATCCATCGTATGAGACGAGGTTTGGCGTCTTGCTTTTTAAACAAGTATTTTAAAGCTGAGTGATCGGTGTAAACTATTGTTTTTGACAATACCAGGTATGATCAAATTTGTCAAACGCGTAAACTACATCCATGAGTTATTTTTTGGTAATGGTGTAATTTTGTTCGGCTGTGTTTAGAGTTCTACTAGCAAAGTATATGGGGCGAAATTGTTTTCCATCTTTTTGTCCAAGGACGGCTCCAAGGGCATGTTCACTTGCATCACACGTAAGCACAAATGGAAGATTCTAATCGGGGCTTACAATAATTGGTGTGCATGTAAGCTTTGCTTTGAGTGTTTCAAATGCTAAAAGACATTCATCATTAAAATCGAATGTTCTTTCTTTTTCTAGAAGTTGAGTTAAAGGTCTTGCGATCTTCGTAAAGTCTTTAATGAATCGTCGGTAAAAACCGACATGACCTACAAAACTTCTAATTCTTTTCACATTAGTAGGTGGTGGGAGTTTTGAGATTACGTTTAATATCGATTTGTCAACTTATAAGCCTACGCCAGACACTTTCTGTCCAAGCACAATTCCTTCTTTAACCATAAAGTGACATTTTTCTCAGTTTAGCACAACATTTGCTTCTTTACAAAGTGCTAACATTTTATCAAGATTGCTAAGACATGTGCCGAAAGAATTTCCAAAGACGGAAAAATCGTCCATAAAGACTTCGACTGATTCTTCAATCATATCGTTGAAAATTGCAATCATACACCTTTGAAAAGTAGCAGGTGCATTGAATATGCCAAAAGGCATGAGCCTATAGGCGTAAGTTCTAAATGGACAAGTAAATGTAGTTTTCTCTTGATCCATAGGGTTGATTGGGATTTGAAAGTGTCTGGAAAAACTATCGAGGAATCAAAAGTATTCATTCTCTGCGAGTCTTTATAACATTTAATCCATAAAGGGAAAAGGAAAATGATCTTTCGCGGTTGCGTCATTTAATTTTCAATAGTCAAAATAAACTCTCCATCCGGTGATGCTTCTTGTTGGTACTAACTCATTGTTTTCGTTAGTTACTACGGTAATACCTCCCTTTTTAGGTACACAGTAAATAGGACTAACCCATGGGCTATCGACGATTGGGTAGATTATTCCAGAAACTAGGAGTTTGAGGATTTCTTTTTTAACAACGCCCTTCATGTTAGGATTTAATCTTCGTTGTTTTTCAACAATTAGTTTTTTGTTATACAAAAGTTGGATTTTGTGTTTGCAGAACGATGGACATATGCCAGGAATGTCAGAAGTTTTCCAAGCAAAAGATTGTTTATGCTTCTTGATAACTTCAATTAGATTGATTTGTGTTCTTACGAAAGTTGGGATGAAATAATTACGGAAAATAATTTTTCTTCGTGAAGAAACGCATATTCCAGATGTTCAGGAAGAGGTTTAAGTTCTAAATCTGTAGGAGGCTCTTCCACAGATTTCTTAACTTTAAATTGGTTTCGAAAGTTATGGTTTCAAACAGTGTTTCATTTTCTTCTTCATGTGTTTCTATTGGTTCGTCGATATTGTACATCTGTTTTTATTGAAAATCTCTGATTTTGAGTGATAATTGATAATACATAAATAAAGTTTATTAAAACACTCATTTTAGTTGTTTTCTGTTATTGTGACTTTTATTTCATGAAGTAACAAAAATATTATTCCGCTGCGTCAAGGTAAAAGTGAGGGTGTTACAGTTAGTTAGATATATCTTGTATCATATGTATATTATTTGTATTACGCTTTAGCCCAAAGTGGTTAACACTATATGTGTCGTTTGGTAATTTGATGGAATACGCAAACCACTTTAATAACCTACAAAATATCCAGGCAAAATATTTAGGTGGTCGAAATTAGAAACGTTTAGTAGTAAGGCGATGACTAATAAAAAAAAGTCATAGTAAGTCCAATAAAAAACAATGAACGATTGTCAAGCGCTTTCGTTGACGATGTTATATTGCTATATTGAAAGACATATATTTGTCTCATTCTACTTTGTATCTCAAGTTTTCTCTCTCAAAAATTTTATCCAACACAAACACATGTAACACCCTCATTTTTACCTTGACGCAGCAGAACAATCATTTTGGAGTATTACTTCATGGAATAAAAGTCACAATAATAGGAAACAATTCAAAAGAATGTTTTAACAAACTTTATTTATTTATAAATCATCAATTACCATTATCATTCAAAATCAGAGATGCTCAACAAAACAATTGTACATACTTTGTACATCACAGGTTCCCGATATCTAGAAAATAGGTTTGAATGATAAAAATTCCCATGTCTATATCTCTCCACATCATCATTATGTTGCTCCATGCTATCAATTATCAACACCTGAAATATATGCTTAATATCAACACAACGGTGAAGTGAATTCATAGGTTTTAAATCATTTTTGAATATAAGATCCTTTTTCTTGAGCTACGTTATTATTTGCTCGTAAAATATATGAATCACTGCGCACTAAGCATATGATACCGCTGCTAGACATATTAGAAACCAACCATTTACCCTTATAAGGAAGTCTTCCAAACTATCCTATATAGCAAAATAAAGTATGCATGTTTGACCATTTAGGTTCTAGCAAGTGCGACTTGCCCAGACAGGGGATGTCAGTCCCCAAATAATACTATTTACAATATTAGCGCTCATTTTCAAGAAATGATTGGCGGTTCCCAATTAAAAGGGACTTTCAAGGCAGTAGTAAACATAGTGTCAATAATCATATATGGGAAGTATGCCAAAAATACTTGTATTCCAATTTAGCATATATCCCCTCACGGGTTTTCAAATCATTTAAAAGTAGTATACTTTAGTGAGGTTATGAACTCACCTTATATCCAAAAATTTTGAACCTTCGCATATTTATATCACATAGAATAACTAGAGCTAACAATCAAGAACTTGGTTTCACACCAACCCTGTATTAACATATTTGGTATAGTATTAAGTCTTTTGTTTTTAGTTAAATATTCTTATATATCAATCATATATTACTGAAGTTATATTTCCTCATAATCATGATATCATTGTTCGGGTCATCATACTCAGAAGCCATTCTATAAACGTTTGAGAAGCGAGGGCACTTTAAATCGTAAACCCAACCACTCTGTCAGAACGTAATATCGAGATGGAACATCTTTGTACAAAGTTCCCTACTAACATGATACATTCATATAAGAAATCCCTTCAAAGATTAGTATGTTCTTTTATTATCATGTTTTTATTCTTATATTTTCCATAATTGGCAAAAATATTCATTATAGTTAATTTTTGGCATAATTACACTTTTAACCCCTAAACTATATAGTTTTATTATTTACAATTTAAACCTTCAATATTTAACCTTAGGGTCTCAAACTTTCCAATATTTATTCTTATATATTTAACTTTCAAAAATGACAGTTTTATTCCCTATACTTGTAAAAATCACAAAGATTCAAAACATATTTATAATTATAATAACAACATTTTTCCAAAATTATAGCGTTTGAAATGTTTTTATCTTATTATTTTATGTAAATTACAAAACTAGGGTTTTAAGACATCTTTAACTTATAACTTTGATTTAAAATGATCAAATGACTTAATTTCTTTAAATTATCTTTATAACATTATTTAAACATTATAACACGTCTAAGAATTCATTATAACAAGATCAACGCTTAGTTAACATAAAGATTACCTAGGTAGCTACAAAATGGCTCCTTATGGCTTCTTATGAACACAACTTGCAACCAGAGCTTCAAAAGCTTCAATGGCTTCATTCTAGACCTAGTTTCTGGTCTTCTAACACTCCTAGTATGTATTTAGAAGTGGACTTTGAGAATGGGTAGGAGAAACTAAGAAAACAGGGTACAAGTTCTTCCATGGGGTATTCGGCTCTATTTATAGTCATTTCAACACTTAGGCTCCGAGTTAGAAGCCTTAAACGTGTAATACATCTATATTAGTGACTAATGGATGCTAGTGAAGCTCTATACATGTTTATATAGTCTAGGATGAAAAATATCTAAGGTTATGGCTAAAAATACTACACGACATGGTTTAGATAAGAATGGTGATGTGTAGCCTTCAAGTAGCTTATGCACCTACTTTTTGGCACTCCAAAATATCTAGGGATGTTCTAAATATCTGAATTTTGGTTTGAATTTAGGAGGTAAGAAGTTTAAATGATGTTTTGGAGGGAAAATTAAAACCAGGTCCTAAATTAGGGCTTGTAACTTTATGGTTTGTTATTTTCATGATTAAGGGCTTAGGAATGTGATTAGTGATTGATTAAGGTATATTTAGGGTTTAGAAATTGTGATTAAGAAGTTTGGGTCCTTGGTTTGAAGTTTAACAAATGTTTAAAGTGAAACTAGGAAGATAACCAATGTAGATTAGGGTTTCTAATGATCTAGGGTTTAATCTTAGTAAAACTGATTATCTTTCACTTAGTTACTCATGTAAACTCAATTTAGGTCTTATACATTGTATTTTAGGTATCTAAAGTGGTTCCCCACTTGGTTTAATAGTTTATTCTAAGTAAACATGTCTAAAGGGTGAAAATACTCATTTTGACCTAATTTACAAGGCATGCATTAAAATCTTGTACCTTGTGCTTAAGGACACTTTTACATTGTTTTAACATAACCTTATAACCTTAGTGAAATACTATAAGTGTTTATGGACTTGTCCTAAAAGACTAGGTAATAATTCTATGTAGATTTCGTAATATAAGAAGTTCTAGGCTACTAATCCTAATGACTTTCTATTTTGGGTGATTAGTGTTTATATCATAACGTAAGCTTATTCTAAGTCTCATATAGTATGTTTGTTACTTTTAAGGTTTCTACATTCTTAGCTTAAGGGTTTATATAGGGTAATCATAATTTAGGCATAATCATGGGAGCTTAAGATCCTATGCTTTGATAACTTGTACTTTATGCTTTATTAACTTGTAACTTGTATTGAAATAAATGTATTAACTTATTATGATACTTAGTTAAGTTTTATAATTGGTTGCAAAAGATTAGACTCTAATTCAATGTAAAATGAATTTATATGCTAATCTTGATTATTAGGTTTTAATTTGTAATTAGCTTTGGATTAGTGAATTTAGTACTTTATGATTGCTTATGTGACAATCCTCAAGTTTTAGTTATGTGTCATATGTTATGATTTTATTAATATGAAAATTTGACAAGAATTTTTGCTTTTGTACCTTACTTGCTAAGATGAATGTTTCTCCCAATCTAAAATGCCACTACGACATATTCTTATATATTGCAAACATAATGTATATATCAAGTCTAAGTACTAAAAGTAATCTAGTAAGTACATTATGAATTAGAACATCAGATATATAACTATGATGCCCTAAATTCCCTTAGAAACCCTAGAATCCTTTAAATGAATTGTAAACTCAAGAATGGTAAACCATGAATGGAGAATACTTATGAATAAGTCATTATGGATTATAAACAAGTTATAAACTAAACTTTGAAGATATAATAATACCTAAGAATGGTAAGAACAAACTATACAAAGATAAGTACAAATAATGTACATAATAGTCTAGATCACCACCTAGAAACCTTTGGTAAACAATATTTCAAGCAATGAAATTACATAATATCTATGTAAAAATGTCAAATACAATATACTAAGTATAATCTACCATATAAAGGAAAGGTAATTGATCATAAATTACTAATATTCACTAATCCAAGCTAATTACAAGTTAAGACCTAGTTACCAAGATTAACATATAAAATCCATTATACATTGAATTAGAGTCTAATATTTTTCCACTAATTATAAAATTCAATTATGTACAATATTAAGAATATACATTTACTCCAATATAAAGTACAAGTTAATAAAGCATAAGGTACAAGTTATCAAAGCATAGGATCTTAAGCTCCCATAATTATCCCCAGAATATGATCAACCTATACAAACCCTTAAACTAAGAATGTAGAATCCCTAGAAGTCATAAACATACTATATGATACTTAGAATAATCCTACATTATGATATAAACACTAATCACCCAAGATAGAAAGTCATTAGGTTAATGACCTAAAAACCCTTATATTAAGAAATCTACATAGAATCACTACCTAGTCTTTTAGGACAAGTCTAAAAACACTCATAGCACTTAATTAAGGTTATAATATTATATTAAGACAATATACAAGTACCCTAAGGCATAAGGTACAACATTTTAATGCATGGCTTATAAATTAGGTGAAAATGGGTATTTTCACCCTTTAGACATGTTTACTTAGAATGACTTAGTAAAACCAATGTAGGAACTTCATGAGCACATTAAGGAAAATGTATGAGGTATCAGATTAGTTTACATCAGTAGCTAATTGAAGGATAATCACTTTTACTTAGACTTAACCATAAATCATTAGAAACCTTAATCCGCCTAGGTTTTCTTCCCTATTTCAATTCAAACCATTGTTAAACTTCAAACCAAGGACCCAAAATTCTTAATTAAAATGTGTATACCCTAAATATACCCTAATCCATCACTAATCACATTCCTAAACCCTTAATCACCAAAATCACAAAGTATAAAGTTACAAGCCCTAAATTAGACTCGGTTTTACATTTTCCCTCCAAAAAACCATTTAAACTCTTTCCCTCATAAATTCAAATATAGGCCAGATATTTTTGTTTTTGAGATATTTTTCAAGTAGGTGCATAAGATACTTGTGTATGAAACATCACCATTCTTATCAATAATTTCCTACACTTAATATGAACCATAAGTTCAAGATATTTTATTCCTAGCTCCTATAAACTTGAATAGACCTTTCCCAGCTTCCCATAGTCACTCCTATACTGTTCTTACACGTTTCAAGCCTTACTTGGAGCTTAAGGGTTAGAAATAGTATAAATAGGAGTCTTTAACTTCATTTTAGAATCATCCTTCACTTTCAATCTTCTACACCTATACATTATGTTCCTATACCACCATTGTGACAATCCGTCAATTTATGGTTGATATTTTATTCTCAATATTTATTTAAAAACATTATTTTAATGTTACAGTATGAACTCACTTATTTTTGGGAAGAAATTTGGATTTACGTCTTGGAGTAGCATCGACTACGTCTAAACCGGAGGATTCAACGTTACGTGCTTACGTTTACATACACCGTCTTTGGTGATAGTCCGACATTTCCGAAAATAGATTTATTCGCGAATATTATTTTGGAGTTTTAAATTTGTGTTGGTTCATAAACTCACAAATTTACGAGAAGAGATTAGGACTTACGATTTTATTTTAACGTCCTTTACGACTAAACCGGAAACCTTAGGATTACGTATTTACGTTTTCGAACTCCGTTTTTGATGAGACAATTTTTATTGGATTCGTTTTGTGACGTTGATTCATAATTTATAAAAACGTTTTTCGTAAAACGACCCGAGGGCACGCAAATCAAGGAAACTAGAATCGAGGAGTACCCGTAAATTAGTGGGATGGGACAAGTTTTACACTTGCCCACCCCACTATATGTGGCGTCCAATATAAGCCAACACCACAAAGGTGTCAACTTCTTATAACTAGGAAGGACACTTGTCCTCCTAAGTTTACCAAAACAACTAGCAACTTTTTAAAACAAGCTAACACAATCCACTAACTCATTTCCTCCATGCAACTCACACACAAATCCTCTCATCTCTCCCTCTATGTGCCGTCCATCATCATCAAACAACACCCTTATTTGATCAAAATCAACCACAAATCTCATGTTAAATATATACATGTTGATGCCCTTTTGAAGCCCTATTGATTGGTGCATGTTATAACATCCAAGGAGGAGTTTCCATGAAGTGTTAGGGCTGATTTTCCACAAGGAGTCTATGAAGAATGGTGGTCTTGAAGATGGTCATGGTTATCCACAAGTTTCTCCATCAAAAACCATGTCCAAATCACAACCTACATCAACTTGGTGGTATAAAGATTGTCCTCCTCATCTTCTTGTTATTTTGATTATGTAAACATGTATTTTATTTCCTATTGTATATGTATATGATGATTATATGATGATAAAAATGTTATGTGGGGATTTGGTGTTGATAAACATGATTAAAAAGGTGAAAAACTATAAGAAACAAGGCTAAAATCTTGTCTAAATTTGATGGCTGTATAAAACAGTAAAGAAACAAGTCATGAACTGATAAAATGATGAAGTAGGATGGATTTACAGTAAGCTATGAGTCTTGTACACATGTGAGAGTTGGCCATGCAATGGAATCATTGTAATGAGTGAGATATGATCAAAACAAGTTTAAGATACAAATTTGAGTTCACTGTTTTGGACGATTTTTATAAAATACTTAGAAGATGATTCAACAGTAGCTATAGTAGAGTTAAATGTATCACATATCATGTAGTTTATGTGATAAAAATTTGAGCTTCTATCTCCATATAGAACTCAAGATATGGCAGTTTTGGTGAAAGTGAAGATAAATATCAGATTTTTGGAAAATAAAGTATAATACTATTATATAAGCACTCAAAATTATATTGTATAAAATGTAAAGTTAAAATCCACTAACTCATGAATTTTATTTATATAAATATGTACAATGATAAATAAGTGGATATTTTATAAAAATGGTAACTTGTTAAGTTTTATAAGTGATAAAACTATAAACATGATTTTTACGACTTTTTCGGCTAATACCGTAAAATTAATGTTTTTGTTAAATAAAACTTAGATGGTTGGACCCGTCTAATGAAAACTTTATAAAACTTATATACTGATATATAGACATGTATAACAAGTAAAAACCGATAAAACCCTAACTTTAGGGCATACGGACATTAACGAGCTAAGTAAACATATTGGACTAATACTTGGACTAATAATTGGACTAAATAAGATAAAAACTTGTAAAAAGAACTTATTGGGCTTAACCCATTTGGGCCCAACATGGAAAGTATACATACTGATAAAATAAGTATAACAAGGATTAAAACAAGTTAAAGAACTTATAATAGGCTTATTGGACCTAAAACACGTAAATAGGTAAAACGAGACAACTAGTATAAAAGCTATCGACATATAACACTAAAATGAGTAAACGAGAACATGTAAACCCACTTGATCATCATATATATATAATCATCATATGTATACATACTTGTTATTTTTATAAAGTCATTGGACAAACGTCTAAGACCGAGTATTATTTGTCTAGGTTTCCGTGATCGAAGCACGTACCGTACGTCCGAATTACCGATAACCCGCCTTCCCACATCAACGTGAGTTCATAGCCTCGCACTCTTTTAAATGTTTTTATGAAATGTTTTATAAACCCGCGAGGGAGATAACATGTTAGTTTTTATAAAATAGGCCACCATTCGTCCCGAATGTTTGTTTATTGATTTGGACCCAAATGATTGAATGACCCGATTGTATGACCCGATAAATGATTAAAGGACCCGATAGATGAAATCAAATGGATTATTAAAGTTAGGTTATGTCACTAAAAGTCCCATTAGCATGAATTGTGAACTACCGGGAGTTGGTAGACGCTTGTGCATTTAATAGTACTATTTGGTGACGATCACCCCAGTTCGCGCCTTGACGGTTGATCCCCGTCGTGCCACATTGATTGGTAAGTGAATTTATGTATGAGAAGATTTCCATAGCGTGACCTTTGTGACGAGACGCTACTTTAGATGGGCAAAATTGGTATCGGGTTAGCTACCCGTTGTTGGTTAGTAAGGTAACAATGTCATGCGGCTTATAATAATCCAAAAACTAACGAAATACTATTAGACGCTTCGAATTACGATGTATTGCATGACTAGCAATACAGGGTCATACTATTGATATTATGTTTGTGTTTTGGTTTTCATAACCATACTCATATAACGGTTTTTATTTTCATACAACGTCATAAGACGTATTGTATGGCGTTTTTACGACATTGGCTCGTATAATGATTTTTAAGGCTTTTTATAACCATATTCATATAATGGTTTTACTTAATCTATACAACGTTGCAAAACGTATTGTATGGTGTTTTTAACGACAATGATTCGTATAATGATTTTTTTAGGCAAATGCCTATATTACGATTTTCGATAAAGATTTGTATAAAATGACTTTGGCTATTTTATGGCCTATTAAAATGATTTGTACAAGATGATTTTCAGTAATAATTTTATACTGATATTATATTAATGGATTTTATTAAACTCTATGAATTCACTCGGCGTTATCGCTGACCTTTTCTTTTAACATGTTTTATCTCAGGTACTTGAAGGTAATTCTCTGGAAGACGACAAGAATTCATGGCCCGCACTTAAATTATAATTTCCATTCAAATGTTTGTAAAACCTGTATTAAATACAATGACTTGGGACCGATGTAACTTTGATATTTATGAATGGAAATGCTTTATTAATAAACGACGCGATTTTTATGTGTTGTCTATGATGTGAGTAATGTGCTATCCCGTAACACCAACGAGTCTTCCGCTGTATTGAGTTGTATAAATTTGGGGGTGTTACAGTTTGGTACCAGAGCTCTCGTTATAGAGAACGAAAGATTTTTAAAACCAAGGTTTTGAATAAAACATTTCAAAATCTCTTTTAACTAAAAACATTTTTCTAAAAATATCTAAAAATCTTTTGACTATAACGGTGCCGAAGAATTCCCGAGTTACCGACAAGGCTAGACTGTGAAGTGTTATTTTAATATATATATATATGTATATATAACTTGGATTATATATATACATATGATGTAATTTTATTACATGATTGTTTGATGATTATTTTGATTTTTATACGAGGTATTTATACGACGTAGATTGTCACAATGTACCCTAAATCCCCTAGTAAATTAATCGAAGCTATTCTCGTAGGAATTATAGCTATCCTAGGTCTAAACCAAGTTGTGGATAATTATGATCCCAACAAATGGTTGATATTCGTAGAAATGTAGATATTAGTTGATTGTGATATTAAAAAAGAATTGGCAAGATTAAAACTGATATCGATGTCATGACGATCTTTCCTTATAGAGTGGAGTTTGACGAAACGTTACCACCTGGAAGGATGTCATCTGATTCGTTGTCATCCAATTCTTAAATTAAAATCGAAAGGATGAATGTTGCACTTGAGGCTGTTATTGGAACCATTACCCAAAAGCCTCATGCCACTAATACCTTTCTGAGAAGTCTAAGTTGAATGATCGAGTCATTTCATACTAGTGACTCATTTGATAATTGTTGTTGTAAGAGATATAGGATTGGAAATTAAGTATTGTTCATATCGAGCTTTTATTGCCCTTTTAAGGCCTAAGAATAAGGTTGAAGTATTGGATAATGAGGTAGGATATCGAATTGAGTATAAAATTGGTTGAAACTTGAATAAAGTAAAATTTAACTTATATGGAATATGAGATTGTTAAGAGGAAGTCGTTAAGTTCTTTGATTGAATTATAAGGTTTTAATTGATTGTAGGTTTGTGTTAAGGGTTGTTCCTAGGCCATTGTCCACTAATGAGGATGCCCAGTGTCCAAGAAATAAATTGAAGAGATCTTCTTCTGAATTGGGACCGATGGATCTTTCGGGACACGTGGAACACCTAATGACTCTTGTAGATTAGTATTCATTGTGGTATCTTTTAAATATCCCTAACTTAACTGAGATATCAGTTGGTAGGATGAGTTCTGAGAATTGTATGACATAGTGACACATAATGTGTTACGGTATAATTTTGACTTGTTTGTGATTAATGAAAAGACTACCTTTGATTGCTAAATCCTACATGTATCGATGTTATCTATCTCTTATTGCTTCATCCTAATGTTCGCATTAGGGATGCAACCATTGAACAAGCACTCATCTTGATTTGAGTTACATTGTGAATTATTCTTCGTGAGTGCCATCAAGGTCATGAACCTCATGATTTCTTGGCTAAGCTCATTTCCTATTATATTGTAGTTAGTTCTAGATGAGCAACTCTTCATCACTCTTTTGCAGATCGCTCATTGTTTTTATAAGATACAATAGTATCCCTTGAGAAAAATTAAATTTTCATCACCATAAGGAATATTCAAAGTAAGATTTATAAGTGATTGTTATCGAAATGAAGTTGTTTATAAAACATCTTGGAAAACTTAATTGTTTTCATAATAAAAATAAAAATAAAAATCTTTGTAAATTTATTCTTGATTCTTATCTAAGAATTAAGCATGAAAATGATTTTACTATAAACATGGATGATAAAATTTTGACGAACTGAGTATTGCATCGTTAATCTTGAAATTGTATATATTTGCGCGCCTACATACAATTTAGAATGGACCATGCAAGACTGACTAGTAGTCACCATAAAACTAATGAATAAACACTACATTTTCTTTGAGGATTGTGAAAGATTAAATTTTAATGAGATCTGCAAGAAGTGAAAAATAAGGACATAATGTTAGAGACATCTACATATGTGCCTGTAGCATCTATTCTTCTGAGTCAAATTTACTCATCTGTGGAAATTGTCTTATTTGACAATTGACAATTCTTTCTTGTCCAATTCTCCCGTAGTGAGATTCTTAGGAAAAGTATCTGATTACCAAGTGTTGATACCCGACTGGATGTATTGACGTTCTTATCATTTCTTTTGATTTGATTTTATTTGAATGACCTGGGTAACGATCCGAGGAGCTTTCGAATGCGTACTCAAATTATGAAAACATGGGATATATTCATATTCGTTAAATGTTTTCATCTGTATCTGATTTGAAATTCTCTCGCGTAGATTATGCGTTGACCTTACTCTTTTAAGGTTAGTTGTGTCTCCTGATATCCTTGAATTATGAAGGATTATGAGTTATTATTAGTCTTTTGAGAAGTTCACATCTTATCGACGGCAATAAAACTGAAAAGTTGGTAATGCCAATAGAATGGATTGATTGGTTATGACATGACGATATTGTCTTAATTGATGGGAACTCGAGTATAATTCCCCTAAATGATAAGATGTTGATTATCCAAAGTGATCTAAATAATTCTTGATGGATGACCATATCATGCTTTTAGACTTGAAATTATATCGTAAATGGTTGTGAATTAGTCATAGATATTATAATCTAGAAAGAACCTAATATGAATTTATTAAAAGATGTTTCGGTTATCTGAAACTTTAGGAAGTATTTGTTGATGAATTACCTAGACTTTCGCCATTAAGGCAAGTAGAATTTGGTATTTGATTATATTCTCGGTGCTGCACCTATGGCTTGTGCACTGTACGTCAGCACCATCTAAATTAAAGGAATTACCGTACAACTGAGAGTTGTTGGAAAAAGATTTTATTATACCAAGCCTGTCATCATGAAGAGCTATGGTGTTATCATTCCTTATATATATAGATTACTGTGACTGAGTAAATTGACAATCGAAAACGAAATCCATAACTCGAAATGAAAGATTTGTTCGATCATTTACAAGGTTTTTAAGATTGGATCCACAGCATGGTTATTATCAACTTCGAATCCGCGAAGAAGATTATTTATTCCAATCACTACAACCGGTACTTGTAATGAATATTATGAGTTTCACATGATGTCGTTTGGATTGACGAACACACATGTAGCATTCATAAATTTGGTGAATCACGGTGTAGGCTGTAATTTAATAAATTCATGCTTGAGATCATTAAGGACCAATTGTTTGTATATAAGAATAATAATGAGTTAATAATTAGTTATAAATTGCCCTGAAATGGCTAAACAATGAAAACCTATACCTTAAAAATTTAACATGCGATTAAGGACTTAATCCTTTATATGATTTAACCGTGTGATTAATAGATAATGGAAGCTATATTGACTTTTCAAAGATTATAACCATTAACGCTTAGAGATTAAAAACTTAATCCTTTACATAAAATGACCGTTGGATTAATAATGGTAAGATGTATGCATATAGACTCTTCAAAAATTAAGAGCCCTTTTAAGACTTTGGATTTTACCAAAAAGAAATGGAAATATGTTTTGACAAATGTTTTAACAAAGGATTTCTAAAGGGATTATTCCCTTATACACAAACCATTTAACTAAACTTCTGTTTAGGGGTAAATGTTTGTGTATACCTCAAGATAACTTAAGAAGGATTTAGTGGAACCGTTAAACCATGACTTAAAATTTGAAACGACAATTTTTGCTTTTCAACTAAGAAAATTTTGACCAAAGTATAAACAAAGGTTTTTCGAACATTTATGAATCTTATTAAATATTTTCGATAAATCAACCAAAAATCGTGTTAATAAAATTCAAATTTATTTTGAACATTTTATATAATTGGTCGAACTAGGAAATTTAAAATTTTACGTTTACGTTTCATAAAAATTTAAATATCTAACCTTTAATTACTTGTAATACTTATCGACGCTTACAACGTCGAATTGAGAAAAACTGATAAAAATGATAGATAAGATGAAACTGAAATTTAGAAAATATGAAGAAAGGCGAACGTAATTACTGACGCATTATGTAGAAAAGATAAAGAACCAGTTAGGACATGTTCCTTAATAATGAAGGTGCAAAATAAATTGCCGAACAATATAAAAATAAACGATGTTTGTAAAAAGGATAATATAGATAATAAATGGAGTTCGCGTCTAATGTGAACCATTAAATAAAGAAGTCAATAGCGTTAAATGTTTTAAAGGCCACTTGTGGTTGCCTAAATATGGAGATTGTGAGATATAGTTATGTTGGAATTTGTAAGTATAAGTATTCTATTTATGTCATTTATGATTAAAAGTATCTTTGTCTGAAGAAGTTGTACTAATGACAATTATGAAGGCAGACATCGCCTCATACATTAGTAAACGTCTAGCTATTGCAAAGGTCATCATCTGAATTTGATTCGATTTGGGTCATCGTCGACAGACTGACCAAATCTACTAATATCATTCCCGTTAATGATAAATGCAAAAGAGTTATGTAAACATAGTGTGCCTGTATCGAACATCTAAATCAAGATCCTTGCTTCGCATCGAATTTCTAGAGATTTGCTCAGAAATCATTGAGAACGAACCTTGATGAGAGTACTATGTACCATCCCAAATCGAAGGGACGAGGTAAAGTAACGATACATAGTAATATAAGTGTTGTCTTATGTTTGAATGAATGACCTTTGGTAATAAACCGTATAATCGTTTTCCTTTGGAGAGATTACCATTGATAATCATCGTATTAGGATTAAGATCGAATCTTGTTAGGATCTAAATATTAGAGCATCTGTAAGCAGGAGTTGAGATGAAGACACCCGACATACACCCATTGTGAGTTGGACATGTCTCTTAGGTTTAAGGTTTCCTATGATGGCGAACCTATCCTTGCAAAATACCCGACCCGTGAGATCTGAAATGATTGTTGAAATTAGGATTTGATTATTAACTGCCAATAGTGGGCAAGAGGTTATGTGAAAGTGAAATGTAGATCTTGAAGTGCCAAATGGGTAGCGAAGTTATGCCACAATTTTTAAACTTGGAAAAAAAATGAATTCATGATCTGACAAATCATGGGATATAAGTCTCCGTTGTATGGGACCATTGAGATAATGTAAAAGTTGGGATTTAAGGGCATATAAGCTGGATCTACTTTAGGACTTCAAGAACTGCGTGAATTATGTTTCGTAAATCGAACTTGATGGAATATCTATCAAGTGAAAATCTGATTATTCTTAGTAGAGCTTAGATCGGCGAAAAGTTGCATTCATCAAAAACCCGTGAACATCATGGATAGAGAAAGTAAGTCAACATTAAGCCTGATCTTATTCTCGTAGTTATGTTTGATGCAACTCGCGTATTGTAATGAATTGCACTTGTGAGAAAAGACCGAATGTGGAGGAAATACCCACATGGCTTTAACTCTATAAGAAGCGAGTAGTAAGGTAAGATGATCTTTGAGGACAAAGATCCTGTTTAGGGGTAAATGCTGTGACAATCCGTCAATTTATGGTTGATATTTTATTCTCAATATTTATTTAAAAACATTATTTTAATGTTACAATATGAACTCACTTATTTTTGGGAAGAAATTTGGATTTGCATCTTGGAGTAGCATCGACTACGTCTAAACCGGAGGATTCAACGTTACGTGCTTACGTTTACATACACCGTCTTTGGTGATAGTCCGACATTTCCGAAAATAAATTTATTCGCGAATATTATTTTGGAGTTTTAAATTTGTGTTGGTTCATAAACTCACAAATTTACGAGAAGAGATTAGGACTTACGATTTTATTTTAACGTCCTTTACGACTAAACCGAAAACCTTAGGATTACGTATTTACGTTTTCGAACTCCGTTTTTGATGAGACAATTTTTATTGGATTCGTTTTGTGACGTTGATTCATAATTTATAAAAACGTTTTTCGTAAAACGACCCGAGGGCACGCAAATCAAGGAAACTAGAATCGAGGAGTACCCGTAAATTAGTGGGATGGGACAAGTTTTACACTTGCCCACCCCACTATATGTGGCGTCCAATATAAGCCAACACCACAAAGGTGTCAACTTCTTATAACTAGGAAGGACACTTGTCCTCCTAAGTTTACCAAAACAACTAGCAACTTTTTAAAACAAGCTAACACAATCCACTAACTCATTTCCTCCATGCAACTCACACACAAATCCTCTCATCTCTCCCTCTATGTGCCGTCCATCATCATCAAACAACACCCTCATTTGATCAAAATCAACCACAAATCTCATGTTATTCATATACATGTTGATGCCCTTTTGAAGCCCTATTGATTGGTGCATGTTATAACATCCAAGGAGGAGTTTCCATGAAGTGTTAGGGCTGATTTTCCACAAGGAGTCTATGAAGAATGGTGGTCTTGAAGATGGTCATGGTTATCCACAAGCTTCTCCATCAAAAACCATGTCCAAATCACAACCTACATCAACTTGGTGGTATAAAGATTGTCCTCCTCATCTTCTTGTTATTTTGATTATGTAAACATGTATTTTATTTCCTATTGTATATGTATATGATGATTATATGATTATAAAAATGTTATGTGGGGATTTGGTGTTGATAAACATGATTAAAAAGGTGAAAAACTATAAGAAACAAGGCTAAAATCTTGTCTAAATTTGATGGCTGTATAAAACAGTAAAGAAACAAGTCATGAACTGATAAAATGATGAAGTAGGATGGATTTACAGTAAGCTATGAGTCTTGTACACATGTGAGAGTTGGCCATGCAATGGAATCATTGTAATGAGTGAGATATGATCAAAACAAGTTTAAGATACAAATCTGAGTTCACTGTTTTGGACGATTTTTAGAAAATACTTAGATGATGATTAAACAGTAGCTATAGTAGAGTTAAATGTAGCACATATCATTTAGTTTATGTGATAAAAATTTGAGCTTCTATCTCCATATAGAACTCAAGATATGGCAGTTTTGGTGAAAGTGAAGATAAAAATCAGATTTTTGGAAAATAAAGTATAATACTATTATACAAGCACTCAAAATTATATTGTATAAAATGTAAAGTTAAAATCCACTAACTCATGAATTTTATTTATATAAATATATACAATGATAAATAAGTGGATATTTTATAAAAATGGTAACTTGTTAAGTTTTATAAGTGATAAAACTATAAACATGATTTTTACGACTTTTTCGGCTAATACCGTAAAATTAACGTTTTTGTTACATAAAACTTAGATGGTTGGACCCGTCTAATGAAAACTTTATAAAACTTATATACTGATATATAGACATGTATAACAAGTAAAAACCGATAAAACCCGAACTTTAGGGCATACGGACATTAACGAGCTAAGTAAACATATTGGACTAATGGTGGGGTGTGACAGAATGGTATCAGAGACAATGGTTATAGAGAATTAGGTTGCCTAGTCGTGTAGCCTAGTCTATAGCTTAAGGGTCCCTGCATATAGGCGTCATAGGAGTATGTGTGCATTTTATTATAATTGATGTGTTTGAATGTTATTTATTGTGATGTTTTGACTAGTATGAATTGAACCATAGTAAGTTCATACTTAGCCACATGTTATTTTCTTTTTGGGTTCTGACTAGTGCGGGTTGAACCATAATCGTCCACACTAGTCATTATCGTATCTTGCTTAAATTGTACATTATAGTACATAATTTGGTACATGGTAGTTCTATCTTTTGTTGGCTTATTTTATGTACCTGAGGTACATTATTTTTCTTTTGATGTTTAAGTCATGTTCCCTAAGAATCGTGTGGTGGTTCGAGTTACTAGGAGTACATGGGTAGGAAGGATTTTAAGCCGTTTCCACTCTTATGGGCGAGATGACTTATAACTGATTATGTTTTCGTTTTGGATTTAGTCTAGGCTATTTTAGCTAGACTATGGATTTCTGTATTCCAAGAGTTTTATTATGTTATTTTTATAGATGGAGTTTTGGATCTTATTGGTTATGTGGTTATGAGCTTATGTGAGTAGATTGATTTATGTGTTATATGTTGTATTGATTCTGATAAGTGTCATCATGAGGGAGTGCATTGGGTAAAGGGTAATTGTATAAGTATGGTGGCCAACATAGTTACACAAGTACCACAACTTCTATGGGTTCCCAAGTATGGTTGCATGAAAGAGGGTTAGTACATACTTGTATATGATGAGATGTAGAATTTGGGTATACGTATTATATATGAGTTTATGCAATGGCTACCTACGATATGGCTATTGTTCTTTTTGTGTTATATGTTTTGGGTTATAGTTGTGTTGTGTGATTTTGGGGTCACACGATATGGTTTGGTTTTGGAGGTGGGCTTTATGCCTTGTTGTGGCACGGTGAGATGGTGATTACTCGTATGGAAAAACGAGCGCATAAAGCGATTGATTGACTTACGTGTATGATAACGAGTATGTTTGGTGGATTCAATAGGTATACATATGCGGATGTATATATACTACTATGTGTTAAGTTATGGTATATGGTCGTTCACTAATTATTATAACTTGAACGTACCTTGTGTTTGTTCGTGTTTTATGGTGCTGGAGTTTGGTGGAGTTTCAACGACGTTTTGAATCTTTTGAACTGTGTCTTGTAGCGTATTCTTTGAGTTTCGTATTTCACGTGTACGTTTTAAAACGGTGTTCTTGGTTTTAAGTCTATTGAAATAACCTGGGATTTCTTTTGAGATAATGAAATCTTTTGTGTTGAGTCTTACATTTCTTTTGGTTGGTATATGGAAAAAGGGGACTTGGAAATCTAGTATAGGGTTAGATAGTTGGTCGTATTCGGTAAAATAAGGGTAAGGTGTTAGGGTCGTGTTTGAAACAAGATGTAACATAAGATTTCTTTTTAGTCAACACTTATTTATTTCAAATTCTAAAAGACTTTTTTTAAAATAAAGCGAAGTAAAATTTCTTTCTACTTACATAGTTTATATAATTGGGTTTAACCGATTCACGTCATTTATAATTATTAATTCAAGGTTAAATTAAGTTTATGAAGATTTCACATACAATTTTATCTTTCATTAATATAAAACTGTTTCGGTCATAACTTGATCGTTTTTAGAGCTTTTTGAGTGATTCAGAAGCCAAAAATTATGTACTCGGAACGTACTTTTCAAATATTCAGAAAGTATAGTCATGGGAGGTCAGTGGACTGGTCGGAATTGTTGTACAAGTGTCGGGTTCAAGGTTGAGTTTTGATTAGTAGTTTATTTGTATTTGGGGTGCACAGGATACCTAGTCCTTGGGTTGAGTTTTGAGATCGCCTAGAAGGTATTTTGTAGATGGTTTGAGTCACATAGATGTGGGGAGGTAAAATAATAATAATAATAATAAATAAGAGTATATTCTTTTGGAAAGGTTGGTCTTTTGCACGGTTTAAATAATATGTTGCGGGGCGTAATATGTTTTGGTTGCCATTGGGTGTTTCTTGGATTATTTTTCGTTGTCATGGGTCATTTTGAATTGATACATGTTCTGGGTTTGAGTTTTCTTTTGAGTCTCGTGGTTTTTGACTTGTTTTAATTGGTGCACGTGAAATGTCGTTAGTTATCCGTTGGTTTGATTCGTTGATCGTATCTGATGGGTTCAGGATGTAGTTTGGGTTTCGTATTGTTCGGGAGCATTGAGGTAGTCGTATGAAAGACTTGGTCGCGCCTACACGCTTAAGTAGGTGACCATGAGAGAACGGTCGGAATACCCTTAGTGGGGAGGAAAGAAGTTCGTAGACGAACTAGTGTGGTTATGAGGTCTCTTAGGAGTACCAAGGAGATGAATAGAGATTTGTGGGATATTAGCACAAGTAACACGCCATAGAGAGTGTTGGAAGGGGAAGTAATACCTCAAAGGTAATTATGATTGTTCGTAGGGCATGTAAGTTTTCCGAAAATTTCCTAAAATTTAGTAGGTTTGCCTATTACTGTGAGGTAGAATCATAAATAGAGCAAGTAGGAGAAGTGAGAGGAGTTGTAGTTAGTGCCCTTCTAAGGCAAATCGTTGATGGAGTGATTTAAAAACAAGAGCTGTTAGAGATTGCAAGGAATGCCGGATAAAAGTTGAGTTGCTTAGTAGTAGATTGGATGTGGAAAGAGGTTGAGTGGTCTGATGAGAGGAAGTACCGGTCTTTTAAGATGCGTGTAGAATTTTGCAAGTAGAACGAGGTAGGAATTTATTCGTATTGACGCTAAGAGAAGGTGCAAGGAGGACATAGTTGAAACTGCTAAGGATGTTGTATGAACGCTTTGGGTTTACGGTTATGTATTTGGCTTCACCAAAGCACTAGCTGTTTTCATGGTGTCAATGAACCAAGTGTGCATGAACGTGTATAAACGAGTTCTCATCGGGAGCGTCGACGACATCTTGAACTACTCAAATCTGAGAAGGAGAGTGAGGCAAATTATGTGTTGGTTTTGGAGTGGAGTTATATGTGAGATTTTCGAGTGTGAGTTTTTAGTATTAAGTTTACCATGATGAGTAGTTAGAGATGATGGTGTATCATGGAACCAGCAAGGGGCGAAGTGAAGAAGGACGAGGAAGCATTTTGGAGGCTGAAGAGGTGGATTGGATAATGAGCCGATCTTGGCATTATCGGAAGGACCGGATGAATTCGCGAAGCATGACGATACATGGAGCAAGGATTTGGACGCGTACGAGGACGACAAAGAAAGGCGATCGCTTATACGTTGCAGGAACTGAAGATTTGGAAGAACTAGATGGACTTAGTTAGTGGGGCTGGATTGTTAAATCTGCCTAGAATGCTAGAGGCATTTGGTGTACGAGACGTGGAGAATGATCTATACGGATCATGAACGTCTCCAACACATATTCAATCATCTTGATTGAACTTTTGGCAAAGGTGATGGGTGGAGTTAAGTGATGAAAGAAAATTGCAAGGCCAAGTACCATCTGGGAAAGGCAAGTATGGTTGATGAGACATGGAATAAGAAGAATAAAGTGAAGCAAAGACGAACTGGAACAATATGGATGACGTATTAGGGTGATTTGGATGAAGGGTGTAGGTTGCACGAGTTGAGTTGTCTAAAGCGGAGAACGCGTCAACCTGTAAGTTGCGTGGCTTGGATAATCATATGGAGAAAAGGGACGTAGACTATACTTCCTACATAGATAGGAGTAGCTTAGAAAGGGCGATGTAAGGACGAAGTTGGTGAAAGGTATACGTAATGCGGTGGAGGAATAAGTACGACGAGAGTTGGGTGATAGACGATAGACTAACTAATTCATCTCATATTTCAAGAGGAATGAAAAGTCACGTAGTTGAGAAGTTGGAAGGATTGCGTACGGATGTGATGGAATAGAGGATTTTGCGTAAAAGTTAGCCTAATATGTATGGAATGCCTTATGAAGGATTATGGCAATGGAAGAAACGATGGGAAGCATCACATCGTGATGTATTGTAGGAGTTGAAGAAGAAGAAGGAAGTGTGTATAGAAGCGAAACATGAATGAAATAGGTCGAGATAGGAACCGAAGATAAAACTTTGGTAGAGCTTAATGAGTAGAATAAAGCACAAGCAGGCTAATACTGTCGTAGTGTGGAAAAGAAAATGGCACTGACCTATACTGATTGATTTAGAGGTAGTTAGGAAACTCGTTAGCGATGGTTGAGTTTTCATATAATGATAGTTATCATACTAGAACTCGATAAATGCCATTTGAGGCACTATATGAAAGGATAGGGTGAGTTGTCCCTATTGTGGACTAGAATTGGTAAAAGAGGCTACTAATGTGGTAATGATGGTTGTGGAAAAGATAAGAACAACAAGGGATGCTATTTAGAAAAGGAGGAAACCACTAGAGTTAGGGAAAAAGTTATGTAGGGAGTTTCACCCATAGTAACGGGTGGTATGTTTTGGTAAAATGGAAGAGTTGATGTAGAGTTTTGTAGGTCCATTTATGATCTTTAGAAAGATCGGACCATTAGCTTATGAGCATAGAATTTCCTGGGGGAAATGAGTTGTATACATGATACATTTCATGTATTGAGATTGGTAAAGGTTATTTGAGAATGCATTTTGCATGTACGGTTATTCGGGACTTGTGTTAATGAGAGTCTTTGTTTTATCAAAGAGTCATCTAGGAGATTTATTGACTGTGAGGTCAAGAGTTTGGCAATGAGTTTAATTGTTTTTTGGTTTGTATATGTGGTATTTTGAAACTTGAACTAAAGTTCACGTGGAAATGAGAGGAGTTCTTTTAGAACAAGTATCCTCGTGTGATTTGTTGTCTGTGTATTTGATCCTAAGGAGTAAATCTCGGGACGAGATTTCTATTAGGAGGGAGTGATGTGACAACCCTGGTTTTGAGGTTCGTCACTTAGTTTTATTTTGTGCTAGTTGCGTGTCTTTACGTGTTTATGTGCTTATCGGTGTGTATAGATTGTGGTTTAGATATCGTTTCCGGTACGGGGTACCTTGTGAATGAAATGATGTGTGATGATTTCATGTTCATGAGTTCACATGGTAGTGACTATGAAGTGAGATGGTGTTATTTGGTGGTTCTAAGTATACGTATATGTATTATAGAAAATCGTATTTTTACGATTTACCGTTTAGCATTTAGAGGTCTCGGATGAGGTAATTAGTCATATGAATATTTTTCGGGATGATTTTAAGTCATTTAGGACTTAGTTATAAAGTTTATTGCAAAATTTGAGATTTTTTTTAAAAGTGTATATTTTACGTCTTTTACGGTAAAACGCGTAAATTTGACTAGTTTTACGGTTTTGTGGTTTTGGAAGCTTTAGGAGCTGAAATAAATTAAGGAAAATTAAAGTAATATTAATAACATAATATTAAATAATAAAAATAAAAAAAAAACGAATTTAGGGGTGTTTGGGTCGGTTTAGACGCACCAAAGAAGAAAGAAAGAAGGGAAAAGCCCAAAACAGGCCCAATGGACTTGTAATGGGATTAGGGGGCCTTTAGGACTTAACCAAACCCAACTCATAACCATAACATCAGGTTTTTAACCTCCATAACATCTCCTAGCCGAAATTCATCAATGGTGGCCAATTAGGGTTCTTCAAAAATTAGGTTTTCTTCATCTTCTATTAATTCAAAGGTAAAACTTTCTTAACCCTTTTCATATTAAATGTTTTTAATGTTTCTATGATCATATGATGGATTAGATTAGGGTTTAATTAAAAACAGTATATTAATCATATTTTAATGATTAAATAAATTAGGGCTTGTAATTAGAGGGATTAGGGTTAATTAATAAGATTGATTTTGTTAAACCCGTTTTTAAAAACTGGGCAGAATTTAAAGTCAATTGTTTTGATCATATCTGGAGTTCTAGGAACATTCAAGATGCGATTAAACTAGCCCTGAAAAGGTATTTTAAGTGGCTTTCCAATGCAAGAAACTAGAACTAAATTGGAGGTCGGGAAGTGGGTCAAAAACAGGTTACAACAGTCGGAGGTCAAAACAGTTTTGAATTCAGCCTGTTTTCTTTTTAAGTTTTGGGTTGTTTGGGGTACTTAGGGTTTCATTGGGATCTTCTCACGAAAATGAGAGATGGTTTATATATTTTAGTGAGTATATGCACATGGGCTAAGATTGTGGTTTAGGGTAAGACCCTCTAATGGTAATGAACTTTTCATACGTTTAAAATCAGTGAATTCTGGATAGGTAGCAATATATACACATATATCGGGGCCTTAACAGTAGCTTTAAGGTTAGGGCAAGTGGGAGGTTTTAACTAACATGTATAAAAGTGTGAATATTCCTTTTACAGAAACCATAGGTATATTTAAGTGGACGTTGGACTTAAAGTTTTGAGACCTAAAACTAGGACTGTTTTGTGTAAAATTATGAACGGAATAGCTATTGAACTTAACCAAGTTAGGGGCTTGTTAAGGAAGAGTAATGGGGTGATTAGAACTTAACAATGAGGTAATTACATGTGAATAGGCTAGATGTCCATAATAGGTTGATGAGTCATCTTGGTGATTGGTTCGGGTATTGATTGTGTGTTTTTGGTTTGTTAGCTCGTTGCTAGTGCGAGGACTTGTGAAGAAGCTATCAGGTGAGTTCATAGTCCCATGTTTATTATTGATTTTGACTTCCAGATGGGATGGAAGAGACACTGTGTTGAGTTATTTTCTAAATTGACGCTGTGAATATGTTTGTGATTTGAGATGGACTTGTGTGTACTTTATGTGATTAACTGCAATGTGGTTCTTGTTTGTGTATGTCAAGGTAGTGGCCTTAGGATAGGTACATAACGTGATCGTCTATGGGACCAATGGTTAATGACAAGGTAGTGGCCTTGGGATTGGTACATAGGTGTATGGGCGCCTATGGTACCATGGTGTTTGGTAAGGCGTGATGCCTTGGAAATTATGGTTGTTGGTAAGGCGTGATGCCTTGGAAATTATGGTTGTTGGTAAGGCGTGATGCCTTGGAAATTGTGGTTGTTGGTAAGGCGTGATGCCTTGGTATTGTGATGATTGATTGAACATGAATGCTAGTTGTTAATGCATACTTGTAGCACATTGTCCATATGTTATTGTATTGGTGTTTGTTATTCACAGATTGTAACTGATTTAGCGTTAGAGTCTAAACCTATGACTCTCACCAACTTTATGTTGACGTGTTTTAGTGTCTCTTTCAGGTGATAACGTGGTTAAGCGTGAGAACTTATGTGGCTAGGATTTGGAGAGCGTAGGAATGCATATAGAAGGATATCCCCGTTTCCTTCTTAGTTAACCTTTATGTTTTTTTTATATGTGATGCATGTTGGCATCTATATGTTTGATATGTTTGTGTTATTTGTATGTATTTGGTAAGAGGTATGCCTGTTACCTACTTACCTAGACGCCTGCATTGTTGAGATATTGTCACGACATTTGTGTCGCCATTTATGATATTTCAATTTCATTTAGTTCTCTCTATAGACACGCTGTTGTTGTGATGATATCCATACGTTGCGCCCCATATTCCGCCATGGTGGGGTGTGACAATTATAAATCGTATCACTCAGATGTTCTGGCAATATCACAAGGATAATGTGTAGGACTCGATTGTGTCCTAATGAGATGATAGATAGATCTCGTTTGGTTCTAGACTCGATAAATTCATTTTGGTAATCGGAGGCTGGAGCAGACTGCCACCTTTTCAATATCAACTAACTCGGAGTGAGAAAGTCAATAGATACATGTTGATCTCCGTGACAATGAGACAAGTTTCTTTTGAGAGAAACCTGAATGGCTTGGGAAGGGTTGTGCATTGCATCACTGGGTCCATGACGACTTGTCTTCAAAAGATGTGTTAACCCAGTTTCTGCTAAGTTGCATAGAATATTCAACTCCTTCAATGCTTACCAATATGTCATCACTAGCACCTTGTTGTGATTGTTCTAGTGCTAACATAAGTAATTGGTCCGCATTCAGCTTCATTCAACTCCATCTTTCCTAAGGACTTTGTTTCCTATCCTAAAGCACCTTTAGACTCCAACGTTCCGTCGTGGATAGTAGGTGTTTTGGGTATAGATCGTAACCATAAAACCATTGAAAACCATTCAAAGTGATTGATAAAAATCAAAACTTTTAACACTTTGAAAGTATTACATTTCCGAAATACTCCCCCTACACACATGCATCGATATTCAAAATAGTTTAGCATGTGAAGGAAAGAGTTGCACTTGGGTCACTAAGATCACATGTTGCGATATATTTCATTTTAATCATATTTTCCCCCCTATGTCTAACATAAAAACATAATATTAGAGATATCAATTGATTAAAATATGACAGTTTCTGAAAACCAATTGGGAGAGAAAATGTGTGCACGCATGAATCATGGAACTTTTGAAGTCGGGTTTCTCCCCCTCAACAATATATGTGCGTCTTGAGACAAAATTTGACATAATTTTGGAAAAAAACGACACCACAAAATATGTTGAGGTACGGAGATGAGATGCCTTTTCCGAGATAAAATCATTCATATGACAATTTTTTTAAATCGTTTTTGGAATGTGTTGAATGCATAAAATATGACAAAATCTGAGTTGTACCCAACATCATTAAAGGCTTGATTTTAAAACACTCCCCTCAAAAATTGATCAAAATAACATATGACAATTTTGAGACATAAAAACCACATTATAAGGAAGGGAGTGTTAAACACACAATTTTGAAAGATTTAGAAAAACCTTTTGAGAAATTCTTGAAAGATTGTGTTCAACGGTTTTAAAATAATCATGATAGAAGACTTCTTTTCTATTGCTTAGAGAAAGCGCATTGAAATGTACACTTCCCTTTCGGGTCCGCTTTTCATGAGCTCAAAACTCTGATTGTTTTGTGACAAGATCATGACCGAGAAAGATAAATTTCCCGCTGTGAAGGATAAGTTATCATCCGTGATAGACTGTCCTTAAGTGGAAGTTCAAGTTCTAAGCTGACATTTACTTAGAAGTTGTTTTTCATGAACTTAAAAACTTTGAATGTTTTTATGAGAAGCTCATGACCGAGAAATATGAATTTCTCGTTGAGAAGGATAAGTTATCGATTGAGATAAACTTTCCTTAGTTGAGGTCCGAGTCCTAAGCTGTGATGCGCTTAGAAGTCATTATGAGAGAATATCAAGCAGCTTCATTTGCCAAAACCTCCAAGTCTTCTGGAGTCATATACTTCATACCAAGACGGGCAACGAGATACTGAACCTATTTTGAGAAAGGGCTTTAGTAAAAAAGTTTGCTAATGGTACTAAGTTCTAACAAAGTATAATTCAACGATACCACGTTCCACTTGTTCCGTGATAAAGTGATATTTGACTGCGATGTGCTTGGTACGGGAGTGCTGAACCGGATTGCAAGAGATGGCTATGGACGACTTTGAGTCACAATACATAGGTATTTTATCAAAGTGGAAGCCCTAATCCGTGAGTTGAGTTCTCATCCAGAGGACTTGAGCACAACACGCGGATAGAGCCATATATTCTGCTTCAGCTAATGAGAGCGAAGTGCAATACTGCTTCTTTGATGACCAGCTCATAAGTTTGTCTTCCCCTAGAAATTGTACGCTACTAGAATTGCTTTTTCGACTATCAAGCCAACCTGCGTGATCAAAATCTGAAAAAGCTGTTAGATTAAAACCGGTTTCCCTCGGATACCAGAGTCCCATGTGAAGGGTATTCTTAAGGTACCAGAAGATCCGTTTAACATCTTTGAGGTGCTTTTGAGTAGGTCTGGCTTGATATCGTGCACAATAGCATTTGGCATGATGAATATCAGGCCTGCTGACTGTAAGGTACATAAGTGACCCGATCATACTGCGATAGCGCGTTTGATCTACGACATATGAGTACAAGTCAGCGTCTAGGGATTTGGTTGACAATAGTGTACCAACGCGAGCACATGAGGTCATACCTTGGTTTTTAAGTATCTCTTGAGCATACTTAACTTGGTTAATGAAGATACCACGTGGGGATTGATGAATCTGGAGGCCTAAAAAGAATTTTAGCTCCCCCATCATTGACATTTCAAATCTGTTGTGCATTCATTTTTCAAAACTTTTTGAAACTTTTGGGTTCGTAGAGCCAAAAATAATATCATCAACATAAACTTGCACCAACAGTATGTCATCCCCATATTTATTAATAAAGAGAGTAGGATCAATAGAACCTTTGGAAAATCCTTTGGAAACCAAGAAGTTTGATAGTTCTTCATACCATGCCCTTGGAGCTTGTTTAAGTCCATATACAGCCTTCTTGAGACGATAGACTTTGTCAGGAAGATGAGGATCGATGAATCCTTCCAGTTGATTCACATACACTTCTTCCTTCAAATGACCATTGAGAAATGCAGTTTTAACGTCCATCTAAAAAACCGTGCAGCCCTTATGTGCAGCATAAGCAAGGAATATCCTGAGTGCTTCCAAACAAGCGACAGGAGCGAATGATTCATCGTAGTCTATGCCTTCTTGTTGACGGTATCGCTTAACCACAAGAGGAGATTTTTTTTTGATGATGGTTTGTTCTTCATCCAGTTTCTTTTTCTAGATACATTTGAAATCTAAGAGTGAAATTCCATAGGGTCTGTCAACAAGTTCCCAAACATTTAGGCATTCAAACTGATGAATTTCGGCTTGCATTGATTCAATCCACGCATGATCAGTCATGGCTTGCTTGATGTTTGTAGGTACAGTTGAACTCACGGTAAGTGTATACATACACACATCGCCATCGGTTTCGAGTTGTTTGTGTGTTCGAACCGGCTGTGAAGGATTTCCAATGACTTGCTCCAATGTATTATCACGTGTCCAATGGTGAGTGGATGGATATCGTTGGTAGAATGTATGCATGTTGGACAGATCAACATGTTGAGTAGAAGGCTCTCCGACTTCGCGTACCGGTGTACCGAACGGGTTGATAAATTCTTCTTCGTCAGGTTGTGCATCGACTGCTTGATTGTTGTTTACTCCTTCAGCATTGACGGTTGGTGATGTTGGTTGTATTACAGTTTCTTGATTTTGTTGAGTATCGAATGGAATTGTCTTTTGAGCAACGGTTGCTGAAGTAGATGTAGTTGTGTCTTGTTGATTTTGTTCAGGTTCATCAACAGTATTGATAGTGGAAGGCTTTGACACAACTTGATTTTTTCCATAGTAATATTTGTCAAACATTGGATCATATAAATCAACCAACTCATTCATTTGTGTCGTATCCGTCGAGTCTGCTGTAGGAGTACTTTCTTGACATTCTTGCACGGGACGTACACTGTTTTGTGTAGGTGCCATTGCTGGACATTGAGGTGCGGGAATGGAACTTTGGAAACGGTGACAAACAAAAAATGAGACTCGCAACTTTATTAAACGGAAAAAGTAAATAGAAAAAGGAATGTTAAAAACAGTTGAAAGAGGGGAAAAAATGAAACGGATTGAGTGAACCTGAGATTTGGAATAAGCGAACACAAACACGGACCAAACACGAACACAAAAAAAACGAAACACCCCCGGTTAGCTCTGATACCGATTTTTATTCCCATTTCAATCCATAACACAAGATTTAGAGTAGAAAACAGAATAAAGATAAAGAGAGAAACTAGAGAGATAGTGGAAGGTTTTTACTATTAGAGAGAGAAAGTAAATATAACCAACACCCTCTTCTACACATGGAAGAGGGTATTTATATGCCACACCACATGGGCTTTGGTGGACTTGTTCATGGCCCGGGCTTGGCTTTGCTTGGGCTGACGCCCCTAACTTATACAATATTAGCTTAAAGTTCAAGCCCGGTTAACCCGACTAACCTATTACAATACAAGACCATTAATGACTAAGATGACCTATTACATTCTTGTTTGACTATATAAAATATAGGGCTAACAGATACCAAAGGTACCCTTACACTCAATGGAGTGTAGGGAGTCAGCTTAAACAAGAAAAACCACAAGTACAACACACGAATCACACAAAAAATAGCAGATTCAAGTTACTGTGATAAACTAGGGGTCTGATGGGCCTTGCTGGTCTGTTTACCACTTGGGTGAGTTTTGGTTGGTAAAAACTCACTCAAATCACCACCAAATCTCCACTAACCAACACTTAAACCTAGATGATATCTATCACTAACAGATTATAAGTTTTCAAGATTAGATGAACTAAAAAAACCTATTTATAGCCTACTGAATGTTTATACTTGTTTTAACCAAATAATAACATGCAAAATTCTTTCTAACATACCAAACCTAAAACAAAGTAGTGAATAAACCTATTACTACAATATTGACTGTGTTTGAGCCAACTTTAAGACAAATAGATGTCAAGTACTTAACCTATCATGCAAACCCAAAAACCACTTTTTATGACTGAAATCAAACTTTATCAAAGAGATTGCATTCAAATCACTCAAATCTGATTAAAAAAGTAACTAATCATGAATATAAAGCCCAAAAATCATAAACTAAACACTACACAAGCACTTCAAGTAGCTTTCACAAAAATCATACCAAGTTCAAAAATTTTTTAACAAAAAGGAGGGTTCAAGCCCAAGGTTTTATACCTTGTGAGACCCACATCTGGGCTCCACTATGGCTGATAATGCCATCTCATGTTAGCTTAAAAGGTGAGCTTATGGCTTGATAAGAAGCTGTTTTGATGTAGAGAGAAAACTAGGTGTAGACTACCACAGTCACAACACCTAGTATATGTATTCAAATACAGAACAAATGGAAAAGAGCTTGTGGTACCTGCACAAAACAAACAACTAAAGAACAACTTCTTGTAACCAAAAGACCACAAGCTGCAAGCTTGTGGCTTTTCCTACAGTAAATGATTAGGATAAAATAAAAGACAACTTTTGAAAACTGATTTCTGAAAAATGAACCACTTTTAGAAATCCAAATTGCATCAAACTGAAAGTAACAAAACTTTAAGCTTGTATGTTGGATTGTCAATCCAAAAACACACAAGACTTAACAATCTTGGGTCTCAAAACAGATTTTTGCGAAAAATTTATGAAAAAAACAATTTTGAATTGAGAATCAAACAACTAAACTACATTAACTAAGATTTCAAGAATTTAAAAATGGAACTCAGAGATTGAACTTTGCAAGGTTTAAATTAAACTTTAACTATTTTTTAATGAAAAGTTTACAAAGCCAAAATTCTGGAACAAGAGCACTAATAGGTCTGGGCTTCTTTATATACTTGCTAGCTGATCCTTCTAGAATAACAAATAAAATAATACAAATGCTAAACCTTAACATGCTATCTTCCTAAACTGCCCTTTGAATTCTTGGTCAAATTCGGATCATGTGATGGCCAGGCTTTTGTCTAGTTATGAAAATGAATCTTCATCGTTCAATTTGCCTTTGGGACCAAGGAAACACATCTAGCTGTTTATCTTATCGGGTTTGGGTTTTTGGGACGAAAGGGATGGGAAAGGGACCATTGGAGGGGTCCCATGGGTGTAGTGGTGGACGAGTTTGTTGGTGGGATGAGTTTAGGGTGGGGTTTATTTGTGATCTGGAAGCTATTACCAAAAACCCCTTGGTTTGAATGTAATTTGGTTTAGGGTTCTTTAGGGATTAGGGGATAATGAAAAATGTGGCTTGATGTGTTTAAGGGTGATAAAACGTGTTTCCCACCCAATTAGTTTATTAAAAAGATTTTCAAATTTGTTAGTTAAGGAAATGGGTAGTGGGGTCACACGTGGAGGTGGGGAGAGCTGTGATTGGTGGGTTGAGGAAGTGGGGGTGACGTGTAGGATGCTGATAGGGGGATAGGAGTTATAGTGTATGCCAAGTTAAGTCCCTTGAATCCAAAATACTTGTCATTCCATGTTTAAACAGCCAATATAACACTTCCTTTGTATTGAAAGTTTTCTTTTTCTAACTTTGGCCACCAAATGTTTTGTAGACTTATTCCAAGGGTCATTAATGCACTTTTTGTATTTTGTAAGGACCAATCTTGTAATCTCTTGTCATTTAAGGGACCCAATTGTAATTTTGAGGTTTTACAAGGGTATAAAATGACAAGTCTTCAAAAGTTGAGGGACCAATCTTGCCAAATCTTCAAATTTCAAGGGTATTTTTGGAAAATCATTGCTTAGGTCCGGTTCTTTGTGCGGCTTCGTTTCACGTGTTAGTTTTTGCTTGAATTGTGATCTTTTGTTGAATTCACGATATCCGTACCTAAAATACACAATGAACAAACACAAGCATATTTTGGGGTATTTTAATGATATTTTAAGCGTTTTAAGCCCGATTTGGATGATGAGACTATGTATAATTGCAATCTCATCACTCCCCCATACTAAACCATTGTCGTGTCCCCATGCAATGCTAGAATTAAGTATCATAACACTTCCAAAATTCATTTTAATGTGACGTTTATTAAAAGCGTAAACATAAATAAACTACTACATGCGTTTTAGACATAATGTATTGTTTTCATCACGATTAAGTGACTTTTAGGATCATAGAATAAGAACACGTGAATGCCTCATAGAGATAAGTTCGTCATCCTCGATTTTCACCCAATTCCATGCTAAGCTTGTAACGAGATCATTGTTATTATAAGTTAGCAACACAATCATTACTCATGAGTGTTAATTACGTACTTAGAATCCCTTAATCCTAATTGGTATCTCTTATATTTTATGTTTGTCTTAATGAACACGAGGATGCATCATTGAATTATTTCAATATTTTATTAAGGTCGAAAATAAAGTAGCATGATTTAATTGATAGTTAGCTAAAGGACACGATCTTTTAAAACGGCTTCTCGTAATCTCCTTAACTTCATATCTTGGCATAACTTGTTTCACGATTTGAGACCTTTCTCGGATCGATATTTGGCATGTACTTCGAACATCAAATCTTGGAAGACGTTCTTGAAATAATGGTCTTCTCTTCATATATGGAATTTCTTCACTTGACGTTTTTGGACCACGACTTCATTATCTTTCTTCAATCGTTATTTGGGATTTTGATATACAACGATCCGCCTCCTTTTAGGACTTGGATATATTCATCCTCATACCTTGTTAGTGTCTTTTTGGATAGACTTCTCCATGATCTTTAGGTGAGTATATTGCTTCTCGTCGTGTGTCTCGATCCTTCATATTGATTTTGGAATAATGATACTTCACATCATCTTGGATCTTTAGCAACAAAATGGAGCTCCTCATTCCTTGTGAGGGCCTTTTTGGAACTTTGCCAATCTTTCCATCCCGCTTCAATAAGTTATGCCTTGGCTATGAACTCTATTCGAACATGAGCAACTTTTAAACGATCTTGGGCTAGAAGCTAAGTAACCTTTTAAATCGTATGACCTTACTTATTGCATTTATTTAAACAAAAGCGTGGGGATAATAAGCTAATAAATACTACACATGAGATCGTGAAAGATTACGTAACTTATAATTAACTCTATCATTTCTCGTCCTCATTTAAGAGACTTAGCCTAATATAAAGTTAAGGAACCGAAGCTAAGTGCTCAACACGCACGGGCGAGTCAAAAATTACTCTTATTCTCACCATCAGAAAACCTACATTCGTGTCTTAAACACTTACGAAAAACAAGAAAATTTTTAAAATTTGGCCATTTTTAGCCTTATTTTGCAACAAAACGATAACAAAAAGATGAAAATTAGATTGCATGGTGACGTAATCAAGGTGAAGTATCTACTCACCCCCTATACTAAAATTAAACATTGTCCTTAATGTTTCGAGTCTAGGGGTGAAACACCCCCATACTAGAGACGAAGTCGAATGCTTAATCTCGAGCATGGAAAGGGTAAAACGAATAACCTAAAAGCCGTTTATGAATTATGCTAATAAGATAAACGTTAGAACATAAAAGGATATCATCGGATATCGGAATCTCCAAAGGAAACGATCGAAGCTCGAGTGATACGTAAAACGAACACGAGAGGCTTCAATGATGATGATGAACCTAATGAATCACAATCACAAAAACCACGAAACAAAGGTTGGAAGAGCACAAGTCCCCTCGTTACACTAGTTAGTAAATGATAATATTTACATGGATAAGCATGAGAATCCCCCACCTTGTTTTTGATAACCGAGTCAAAAGCTCGACTCGAATCCCTATAAATGTGATCATTTAGGGATAATCATGGTATGGTCATTTTTGGTGGGGCTTACATGATAAACAATGCCCAAAAGTACGTGGAGTACATTAAAAACCCGATAAACGTATACCGGGGTCAAAGATAGCGTCCTCGTTTTCAGATGAAAGACGAAACAATGCTACTTCAACCGATAGAAAAACCCCGAAGGGGTGGAAGAAATGAGATGAGAAGTAGAAAGGTGGGACAATGGGTAAGGCAAACTTATGAGCTACTCGAGGTAGACTCACACCAAGCAAATAGATAATTTCAATTTATTGCATCGGTGGAAGACCGAGACTTACCTTTACAAGCAATTCCGGGATCGAATATATCGTCCTCGGTGGAGAAATGTGAGGGAACATAAGGGGCTTCCCCCACACTAAACCACACCAACCGTCGTCAAAAGGAGTAGACGAGGTGGTAACACTCATACAACGATGTGATGACGGAGTTATACATGTAGAAAAATCTTTTAAACTAATTTTAAAAACTTTTCCTTTTTTCATCGTTTAAAAACTCATTATGAAAACCCGGTTTGATTATGTCGAAAATATTTGGCGTTTCAAACTCAAGATTATTCACGCTAAAAATCCTCACATTTAAGTCGCGGTTAGGGGTTGGTGTATTGTATAAGTTCTCAAAACGTCGATCAACAAAGAACATCGCCCCCTCGGGGTCATCATATTCGTCATCCTCATGAACGTGAATCTCATCGATTTCTTCATCTTAAATAGGCTAATCGAACCAAAATTCTTCATAATCCTCATTAATGATATTTGAAATTATCTTGAAGAGATCACGATCAAGCACAAAATAATCATTCATAAGGGTGGAGTGTTGATTAGGTAACTCCTCGTGAATGTGAAAAACGTCATTCTCATTTGAGGAGTATTGATTAGGTAACTCCTCGAGAATGGGATTTTGGGTCACGTGAGTTGGTTCGTCATTAAAAATAAGACGTTCCAACTCATCAAGTTCATCCTCGATTTTGGAAAAATCAACCTCACTTGTAGGTGGAAGTGGAGGTAAAAGAGCTAGCTCTCGTTCAATAATTTCCTCAATCTTGGGATCAAACTCATAATCATCGTACTTACCACACTTGGAATTCTTTTTAGGAGAATAAAAAATGGCATGTGGATTTTTAAGCACGTGATCAATATCGGCAAAATCGCCATCGTCATCATCAAAGAAAGAGTCGATGTGAGTACTCACAACCAAGGTCTTACAATCCCTAGGGCTATGCTTAGGTGACTTTTCTAAGACGAGAGGATCGATGTCGATGAAACCTTTAGCCTCAAAGGGTGTTGGGCTAGGAAATGGATGCACTTCAATGGAATTAGAAGTTGAAGCCTCAAAGACGTGGTCCTTCGAAGGTGGTGAAGACGAGTCCATTTTGGTCATTGTCGTGATGGCACTAACGTCGTCCTTAGGAATTGGTTGTTCACTTGTTTCACCAAATAAATCCCAACATGATATTTCATCCATAAGTCTACGAATACCCTTTTGAAATAAGTACACGTATTCTTTATCATTAAAATTGTCATCTTTAAAACAGTTCATTTTAATTCTTTCAAAACATGCATCAAGTCTCATATATTCCGTTAAATGTAACATTTTGAAATCATGAGAATTTGAAACATTAGGTTTTGAAACCTCGGTTTTAATATGATCATTTGAAACTTGGGATTTATTTGCGAAAAATTCCATTCGTTCCTCCCCATATCTCATAGTTAATCTCCCCTCGTGGACGTCGATTACGGCTCGAGCCGTCGATAAAAATGGTCGACCTAAAATAATGGGAAATTTAGGATGACACTCGTAATCGGAAATGATGAATTTCGCGGGAAAAACAAACTTTCCAATCCTAACATAGACATCCTCGGCTATTCCAAATGGTTCTAAAGGTGTACAATTTGCAAGCTCTATAGTCATGTTCGTGGGGGTAAGACTAGGCAATCTCATCAATTTCCATAGAGAATGAAGAATGAGATTGATGCTAGCACATAAATCGGCAAGGGCTAAACATTCCTCAATCTCGAAAAAATTACAAGGCAATAGAAATTGGCCCGGATCTTCTTCCTTTCTCGGCATTTGCCTTTTGGGTTTTTTAAGAAGGATCAAAGCACAAGTTTCTTCAAGGGTTACTTTGGTGAGGTCGATGAAGCTCTGTTTTTGAATCGTAGATGGAATTGGAGGTACACGAGGGTGTGCACTCTTTTCCTAGGTCGCCACGTTCACCCCATCGATTAGAACATGAAGGCGTCTTAGAAGTCGAGGGTTGAGAAGAAGGAACAACTCTAAATCCATCAAGGTTAGGGGTAATCACACGACTTTTCTCATGAGACGAGGCGGCTTTACATTATTCCTTTGGATTTGCAATAGTGTCACTAGGTAACGAACTCGATGACGCACCCGAGGCCTTGTTTATAATAGCCGAAAACATCTTTTTATGTCGATTTGTCCTTGTTCAATCTTCGTGTTTTGATTTTTTAAAGTGTTGGAAAAGTCGTTTTTCAAAGTACCAATTTATCCCTCTAAACGTCTCATATTAGCCTCATTCGTTTTCATGTATTCTTAAAATCCGTTTGACGAATTTGATTAGATTTAAAGTTCCCTTGGTTTTTATTGTTTCTTTGAAAATTCCCTTGATTACCACTAGAAAAATTATTTCCTTGATTAGCGTTGTTTTGAAAACTCGAGTTTTGGTTCGTGTTGTTATCTCGGTTTTGCAAATTCAAATTACGACCTTGATTATAACCTCCTTGATTCAAAAAATTTCCTTGTTGATTATTTCCTTGAAAATTGTATTGGTTTTTATTAAAATTGTTGCCTTGGTTATAATTTCCTTGTGATGGACCCGCGTTATTTTGATTTTGAAAATTGTTGTTTAACGCGTTAACACTCAACATTTGGCCATCCGTAGCCGCACACTGGTAATAATTATGAGGTCCACCACACAATGTACATGATGACTCAACCGCTTTCACCGTAGCGGGAGCGTCTTTCTTTTGAATCTCTATGAGAAAAGACTTAAATACATTCGTCAACTTATCGACTTTCGCATCAAATCTCTCAATGTCGCAATTAGAATTACTAACATTGGCGACACTGGAAACACTCAGTGTTTTGCGGAGTTGGTAAACCTTTGATCGATTCTCGATAATCATTAATGCATCTTTCGGAGTTTTACACAAAAAGTTTCCACCGGCGGCGGAATTCAACGAATCTTGTTCTTGAAAACTAAGACCGTTGTAAAACGTATCGATTTGGTGCAACTCGGAAAATCCATTGTGAGGACATTGCCTAAGCAATTTCTTAAAACGATCCCACGCGTCTCTAAATGATTCATTCGGCTTTTTTTCAAATCTCGTAATCTCATTTAAAAAAACGTCGTCTTAGACGGTGGGAAAAAATGATTAACGAACATGGAAACGAGATCCTTCCACGTAATTATGGAATTAGGTGGCTCTTTCTCATACCAATTCCTGGCAGCATCATCGAGCGAGTACGGAAAAAGTTTAACCTTGACGACATCGGTGTCGACGTTCTTAAACTTGCTTGTGGCCAAAAGACGATCAATATTCTGAATGTGATCGTGAGGATTATCCGCCTCACGGCCTCGAAACTTCGTAGCTTGTATCAACGAAAGCATTCCGCTCTTAATCTCAAAATTCTCCGCTTCGATAGCGAGAAATACGATAGCGTCTCATAAACATCGGTGGGATCTTGGAGCAATTCCTTCATCGAACGATTGTCGGCCATCTCGTCTACGGTCTCTTCAACAACGATATTAGGAACGTCGGATTCTAAATCTGTCTACGTCGTTGTTTCCTTCGATTTCGATTGCTTCGATTCGAAGCGTCTCTAGAACTAGAATAATCATTTGATCGAGTGCGCATGCACTAACCGTAGAATGGGGGTAGCAAAGAAGATTCTTTTTGCGGTTTTTTGATTTTTCAATTTTTTTTGGTTTTTGATTGTTTTTTAATTTTTTTGGATTTTGGTGTATTACGTAGACTCAAATCTACAAATATCTCCTCGAATCGGTTTCTCGATTAAAGGAGCCTCAAGGAATGAACACGATCACGTGGGGTGAACGTCCTCGATAACTTTAGAACGTTGTTGGAACACCAAAATGTTCAAGAGGGTTTAATCTTGAAAACAAGCAAATATATATGATACGTAGATAATACTTGGGCGGCAAACCCTCGATTAGCCCTCTTTCTCAAAACACGCACAAGCAAGCGGGGGAAACGAGGCGGCGCTAAGCACTTAAGAGCCTTTTTATCTTAGGTCGTGAAATGCAACCGCCTTATACCCACCTTATAGTTTGTGTTAATCAAAATTAAGCCTCACGAAAGTATTTATCTATTTTGCCTTTTGATTTTTTTCTTTAGATTCTAATACAATAATTGAGTGATGAAATCCCAATTAAGGTTGCGTTTTCACGATTTTGGAGATATTGTAAATTTATTGTGATACGTATACAGTATATTAATAATATTCACAAAGAAAACGAAAACGGTATTGGGATATCTACAATATAGTAATATGATTATTTTGTGTTTAATTTAGGAAAATTAAACACTTTTTATTTGGATATTATAATATAATAGAGAAAAATAACAAAAATGAGTATGTACGTTATATACGCTTTTCAAAAATTGAAAATCAAAAACGCACTACTCACACAAACACGATATATATAAGGCTACACACCTCCTCGGCAAGGGCGCCAAAATTGATGTAAGTATTTTAGTCACTTGTTTTAGGAAAAACAAATAACCGTGGGCAAGTATTAATCGATACGGTTTAGGAAAACCTTAAAGACGAAAAGTCCAAGTTCGTTCTCGGCGGAGGTGTGTATATGTGAGCCAATAATATAAAATCAAGTTTGGATTAGTGTCGTTTTTGGGTTAAAAGAGAGAGAAAATTAAAAGACGGGTTACACTACGACGTATGACGTAAAACGATGACGTAATTACGTAAAACGCGACGAAATTAAAAATTAAACCTAAAAATTTATTAAAAATTAAAACTAAGTCTAAAATAATATAAATAAGAATAAAAATTCAATAAATAAATTTTAAAGCCTTTTATTAATTAAATAGTCAATTTTAAATGCTAATTAAAGCCCTAAAATTAAATATAATTAAGAAAAAGCCCAAAATATTATTTTATCAAACTAATATCTCACTTACATTATTTGAACACTAAAAAGTATTTTTCCTAAATTTTAGAAACTATTTTTCTATTTTTAAAACACTAAAAACACTTTTCTTTCTCTTCCTTTGGGGAATTAGAGGAGGATGTGGTTACCTTGCTGAAGCGGATCCGAAAGTTCTCCATGGTTCAGGACATTGGAGCACGTGCTGCTGCTCATATATTTAATAGGATAAGTTTCGCTATTGCTAAAGGAGTGGAGGCTCAAATAGTATCTCGGCTCCCCACTAACTTTTTGTAAGATATTATTATTTTAATGAAGTGAAGTTTATAAAAAAAATAAAAAAATAATGGTTAAAAGTAATAAAATAATGCTAAAATTAATTTTACTTTTTGAAAAATTCTATTTTATATAACTAAACAGTAAAAAAATGAAAAAGTTTGACAAAGTAAATTATTTTCACTAAAAGACAAAACAGTTTGAATACAATCCTATTAAATCTTAAATTAAATCTAAAAATTAATTAAATAAAGTGAATAGTGAACTTTTTAACTAAAAATCTTAATTTATATAACTTAATCTAAGAAAAATTTTAAAACTGAAAAATCAATCTTTTTTGCACTAAAAGACAAAAATCAAAATAATAAAAACTATTTGAAACTGAATTAAATCTAAAAAAATACAAAATGAACAGTAGAATGAAATTAAACTTAATGAAAAATCTTAAAATAAAACATTAAAACTAAGAAAAATAAAAAATGGAAAATATTGACTTTTTGCCTAATAAGACAAAAATCAGTGTTTAATGAAAGTGACAGATGGGGGTTCTTTGTCCTTATCCCCAGCAGTGGGAAGAACTCTACTAACAGTGGGAAGTTTTTCCCACTGATGCTTATAAAAAAAACGGGTCTGGGCACTTTATGGCTTGAGAGAGCGTTGTTACTTGTTTTTGTTGGATACCAAAGGCACCCCTACATTCAGTGGGGTGTAGGTAGTTAGATTAAACAAGAAAACCACATTTACAACACACAAATTACACAAAAAATAGCAGATTCAAGTTACTGTGATGAAACTAGGGGTCTGATGGGCCTTGCTGGTCTGTTTGAGCACTTGGGTGAGTTTTGGTTGGTCAAAACTAACTCAAATCACCACCAAATCTCCACTAACCAACACTCAAACCTGGATGATAGCAATCACTAATAGATTACAAGTTTTCAAGATTAAATGAACTAAAACAACCTATTTATGGTCTGCTGAATGTTTATACTTGTTTTAACCAAATAATAACATGCAAAATTCTTTCTAACATACCAAACCTAAAACAAAGTACTGAATAAACCTATTACTACCATATTGAGTGTGTTTGTGCCAACTTTATGCCAAACAAATGTCAAGTACTTAACCTATCATGCAAACCCAAACACCCCTTTATATGACTAAAATCAAACTTTATCAAAGAGATTGCATTGAAATCACTCAAACTAATTCAAAGACTAACTCATCATGAATATAAAGCCCAAAAATCATAAACTAAACACTACACAAGCACTTCAATCAGCTTTCACAAAAATCATACCAAGTTCACAATTTTTTAACCAAAAAGGAGGGTTCAAGCCCAAGGTTTTATACCTTGTGGGACCTACATCCGGGCCTCACTATGGCTGATAATGCCATCTCCTGTTAGCTTAAAAGGTGAGTTTATGGCTTGATAATAAGTTGTTTTGATGTAGAGAGAGAACTAGGTGTAGACTACCATAGTCACAACACCTAGTATATGTCTTCAAAATAAAGAACAAATGGAAAAGAGCTTGTGGTACCTACACAAAACAAACAACTAAAGAACAACTTCTTGTAACCAAAAGACCACAAGCTCCAAGCTTGTGGCTTTTGCTACAGTAAATGATTAGGATAAAATAAAAGACAACTTTTGAAAACTGATTTCTGAAAAATGAACCACTTTTAGAAAACCAACTTGCATTAAACTGAAAGTAACAAAACTTTAAGCTTGTATGTTGGATTGTCAGTCCAAAAATACACAAGACTTAACAATCTTGGGTCTCAAAACAGATTTTTGCCAAAAATTTATGAAAAAAAACTATTTTGAATTGAGAATCAAACAACTAAATTAAATTAACTAAGATTGCAAGTATTTAAAAATGGAACTCAGAGATTAAACTTTGCAAGGTTTAAATTAAACTTTAACTATTTTTTAATGAAAAGTTTACAGAGATAAAATTCTGGAACAAGAGCACCAACAGGTCTGAGATTCTTTTTATACTAGCTAGCTGATCCTTCTAGAATAACAAATAAAATAATACAAATGCTAAACCCTAACATGTTATCTTCCTAAATTTCCCTTTGAATTCCTGGTCAAATTCGGATCATGTGATGGCCAGGCTATTGTCTAGTTGTGAAAATGAATCTTCATCGTTCAATTTTCCTTTGGGGCCAAGGAAACACATCTAGCTGTTTATCTTGTCGGGTTTGGGTTTTTGGGACGAAAGGGATGGGCAGGGGACCATTGGAGGGGTCCCATGGGTGTAGTGGTGGACGAGTTTGTTGGTGGGATGAGTTTAGGGTGGGGTTTATTTGTGATCTGAAAGCTATTACCAAAAACCCCTTTGGTTTGAATGTAATTTGGTTTAGGGTTATTTAGGGATTAGGGGATGATAAACACTGGGGTTTGATGTGTTTAAGGGTGATGAAACGTGTTTCCCACCTAATTAGTTTATTAAACATATTTTCAAATCTGTTAGTTAAGGAAATGGGTAGTGGGATCACACGTGGAGGTGGGGAGAGCTGTGATTGGTGGGTTGCGGAAGTGGGGGTGACGTGTAGGATGCTGATAGGGGGATAGGAGTTTTAGTGTCTGCCAAGTTAAGTCCCTTGAATCCCAAATACTTGTCATTCCATGTTTAAACAGCCAAATGTTTTGTAGACTTGTTCCAAGAGTTATTAATGCACTTTTTGTATTTTATAAGGACCAATCTTGTAATTTCTTGCCATTTAAGGGACGCAATTGTAATTTTGAGTTTTTACAAGGGTATAAAATGACAAGTCTTCAAAAGTTGAGGGACCAATCTTGCCAAATCTTCAAACTTCAAGGGTATTTCTGGAAAATCATTACTCGGGTCTGGTTCTTTGTGCGGATTCGTTTCCCGTGTTCGTTTTTGCTTGAATTTTGTGATATTTTTTTGATTTCACGATATCCGTACCTAAAATACACAATGAACACACACAAGCATATTTTGGGGTATTTTAATGATATTTTAAGCGTTTTAAGCCCGATTTGAACGATGAGACTATATATAATTGCATTCTCATTCGTATTCCTGATGAATTCCCTAAGTATATTTCTAATCTCCCGATAAATAATCCCTATGATACTTCAGAAAATTCACCAAAAGATCAAAAAATCTCAAAAGCCGTTTTACCCTTTGATGACGACCCCTATATGCAAGTTATATGAGCATATAATGAACAAATAGATTTTACACCTCGACAACAAAACTTTACATCACCTTACCCTATTAATGAACAATCACCTATATCGGAAAACTTACCCAAAAATACCTATGAATAACAAATTAAAGATATCCTACCCTATATGAAAGAACTTCCTCCCGATCATATTGAACATCTTGAAGATAAAGTTGAAGGACTTAGGAAAGGCCGAAGAATTATATAACGAGATTTTGAGAAGTTAGAAGAAGATTTTGAAGAAATTAAGGCTAAGTTGTAGAGAAGACAAATGATACATGATAAACATATTGTTCAAGCTCGACTGAAGATTTCTACTCTAGAGTTAGTCATTGAGGACATTCAAATTAGACAGCGAGCCGACATACAAATTCTTTTTGATGCCATCAAAGAACTCAAGAATAAGAGATGAAGACATTAGACTAATAAGTTGTAAATACTTTCAACTTTATGTCTTTACTTTTATGTTAACAGTGAAGCTTGTCTTGTTAGTTTAAACAAACAAGTTGTTAATAAATAAAAGTTGTGTTTTTCTTCAAAGATTGTCATTTCATACTTATTTCTGAAAAATAAGAGATCTCTATTTCTTAGTTTTCTCATAAATGATTATGAATGAAATCGCGTTAATTTTGGGAAAAGAATATACTTGATAAAGTATATATTTTTGGAATTTCTGTTATCTTCTATGATAATTATCAATTGAATATAACCCACAAGTTTGGAGAAAGAATAAGGAAACTTCCCAAGTTTTCTAGAAATAGTCTATTCTTGGCTTTTGTCTATCAAAATGATTCTTCTATAGAATATATGATGTGTAAAAGAGAAGCTTGTTCTATAAAATGAGTTTTTACATTATCTATTATATTCATCCATTCCATATCATGGAAAAATTATGTTACGATTATGCATGAGTCATATCTTTATAAATTCGTTGTAAACTTTGGAATTCTATTTCATAGTTTGATTTATTATCCTCGGATATGAAAGGTAATCAACATTGTAAGTTTCATATATAAATCTAATAGATATACCTTGTGTTCGATAAGCATTTATATGTATCCATATACATATGTGAAAGATGTTTTATGATATGAGTATTGATGTAGAGTTTTTACTACCCTTTAGGAAAAGAGAGCAAAATAGGGAAAGTATTAAGTGTCGGTTTAGGAAAACCAAGCACTAATGACCAATGTGGTTCAAAGTTCGTTTCCTCAAGGAGGCTAGTGTGTTGTGTAGAGAGATGATTAACTTTGTGATTATATTGATTATGAGAAAAGAAAATAGAAATGAGATACGAAGAGAATGACGGTTACGATGACGGATTAAACTAAGACGAAAAGGTCGTACACGTAAAACTGTAAAAAGTAGCAAAATTAAAAATTTACTCTAAAAATTCCTATAAAATTGCAATAAATCCTAAATAATGTAATTAGAGTTTACAAAAAATCAAAAATCACTCAAACCACTTATTTAATTAAATAATAATTTTTACTGCTAATTAATGTCCAAAAAATCAATTTAATTAACAAAAAGCCCAAAATGAGATTTTTTCAATTGTAAACCTCTAAAATGAACTAACTTAATTTAAAACTATTTTTGAAAATTTTAAAATTAATAAAAACTATTTAAAAACAATTAAACACTATCAAAGCTTAAAATAATTATAAAAATTAATCTAATGACAATAAAAATATTCTAAAAGTTGCAAAATTCCTAACTTAATCTATTTAACCTAAGAAAAATATAAAAACTAGAAAAATCTAAATTTTAACTTTTAATAATAAAATAATAATAAAATAATATTAAAAATCCAAAATTTATAAAAAATTCTAAAAACTTGCAAACTAGCTTATTTTAACCTAATTAACACATAAATGAAGTTGAAATTACAAAAATACCCCTAATGGGCCTTCAAATGGGCCAAAGTCCAAAACAGACCCTTATTGGGCCAAAATAAGCCCAATAAGAAAAAATGTTTATAAAAATGTCCCAAAAGCTCCTATCTGACTCAAAATTTGATTCTGAACACAATTTTTCAAAGCCCCAAAAGCTGAAAATGTGATTTAAGCTGGCTTATTTCAAACAACTTATTCTTAATGGGCTTTTCGGCCCATTAAGCTATAAGCTGATGCCATAAGCTCAAATTAGACACACAAGCTTCTTTTGAGTTACTTAAGACTTCTGTAAAAAGAAAGTTGAAAAAAGTCCAAGGAATAAGCCTGAAAAAGCAATAAGTTATCTTCACAAAACGACAAAATAGTCGTTTTCGAGTTCTAGGCTACCCCAAGAGCTGATTCAAGTTTCAAAAGTTTTTAAATGAATTAACTAAGCTTAATCAACAAAAAGTTTTCAAATAAGTTCACTCAATAAGCTGAAATAAGCAAATAAGCACTTCTTTAAAAGTCAACTTTATGAGTTTTCTAACAAAAAGTCAAAGTCAAAGTCTGATAAGCTCCAGTTCAAACAAATGGGTCAAATGATGAAGATTGATCACAAAAAGTAAGTTGTTGCAGATCTGGATAAGCCAAAATGGCTTATAAATAAGCTAACTGAAAATTAACACTAGCAGGGGCTAGTTTTGGTGTCTTAGTAGTGGAAACTTTTTCCACTGCTTGACTTGTTTAACTATTTGTCTTTAGTGACTTTTTTGTGGATCCAAGTTTCACAAAGGCACCCAAATGATCAGTGGATCATAAGGAGTCAATAACAACAAAGAAATCACAATCACAATCAGCCAATTTGTACTGTTAATTCAATTAAGCACCAGATATAGCCCAAACATGAAAAAATAAGTAGTTATGGTTCAATCAGCACTTAAAGCACAATTCAGTCAGCCAAACATCACCAAATGCATACACAAGCAATAATAAACTTAAAGGAACAAGTCTAAACAGGTTTCATACACTGATTCATAGCCTAGATCAAGATTCATGCACAAAAAGTTACTGATGAACACTAACAAAAGCAGATTTTTACTTTGCTGATGCACTTGACCAACAAGCCAAATTCAAACACTCAGATCTATCACATATGTTGTATTATCAATGATTTAACAAATTTTAACCCTGAGCATGCATATATTCTAGATATTACCAAAATCTTAGGTGAAAAACAGTCAAAATCAATGAGATATAGCACAATGTTTGATTCAAGGTTTTAAACCCAAAAACTTGCAACAAATAGCACTCAACCAAGTATATAACAGATATAAAGCACAAACACAAACTTCCAACAACACAATATCAACTTATGATTCACAACAGGTTAACCCAAACACCCCTTTAAAATTTCAATTAATAATTTTCAAATCAAAAGTGTATTCCAAGGTTACCCAAGCCCAAATAAACACAATAACAGATGTAATATGCAGATTCTAGCAAGATTAAGCCACAAATTCAGCAAGAACAAGAGCAACACACAAATTCACCAAAAATCCAAATTTTTAACAGATTTAAGGTAGAATGGTGCAAACCTCATGGATGTACATCCACACCTACGAATTTTGAGCTTATGTGCTAGCAAGAACAAGCACAAGCTTCCACAATAAAGCCTGCTAAGATTCAACAAAGTTAGAAGCACAAATATCAAAACAGAAAAGTGAAAAATCTTTGATTAATGCAACCTTAGTTCCCCACACTTGATTATCCCCAAGTTATAAGCTTCATCACACCTTGATAACACAATATCAGGATTATGATCAGCTTTATAGCCCAAGAATTCCAAGGTTTGAACTAGACTTAGCAAAATATCAAGAAAAGTGGAATATGTGCAAACTTTTGCACACTCCTTTGAAAACAGGTTTTAGGATTCAAGAACAATAAACAAGTAACAATAATAAGCAGATAACAGGGTTGGCACTTGATTTTTCTTCACCAAATTCAAACACATTTCATTAACTAAATATATGATTTACAGATTTGTGAACAATGCAAAATTCAAGAGCAAAGAAAAAATGAAGTATCCTAAGGCCTTTATATAGGCATACAAGTGAACTAGGAAAGCTGAAAACGAAACCATAATGCTTGGTGAAGTCCCTATTATGCCCTTGTGAAGTTTTGAACTTTGAAGATCATGTGACGAATTCTTGTTTTGTTGTGGAGCTGGCATGTGTGAAAATGCATCCAATGGTGTATATCAATCTTAAAATGTAAGCTGGAATGAGGATGGTTGGATGACTGGCCAAGTTTTGGCAGCTTCTTCTTTTTTGCAGCAAGGGAATCTTGTGTGGGACTGATGGGTGATGTGGCAAGCCATTTGAGAGTTGGGTTATGATTATGGGGTCATTAATCGCTAATCTGGAGCAGTTGATGGCTTAATTTTAAGTATTTAACAAAAACCCAATTTGTGTTATGAACATGAAGAACATGTGTTTGATCAGGTTTTGGGTTAAAACATGTTTAAAAACATGTTAAGGCGCCAATATTAACTAATCTGTTTGATTAGTTAAATAATAGTGAGTGGATTGGTGAGGTGGAAGGATGGTGGGATTTGATTGGATGAGGGGTGGTAGTGGGACACGTGTCAAGCTCCCATGGGTATAGGTGTCTTAGGTTGTATGCCCATTTAAGCCCCTCACTTTTCCTTCTCTTGTCACTTTGTAAATAAACAACCCAAATCCGGATTCCTTTGTATTTAAAGTTTTTGTTTTCACACTTTTGCCCCAAATACTTTTCCAAAGTATTTTCAAGGGTATTTCTTGCCAATTCTTTATTCTTGAAGGGTTGTTTTCGCATTTTCTTCATAGGTAATGGTCTTGACTTGTTTGTTTGACTTCTTGGAGGACTGAATTTGCCTAGTCATGATTAATGAGGGACCATTTTTGCCATTTCTTCAAAGTCAAGGGTCCTTTTGGTAATTTTTACATTTTCAAAGGACCAAACTTGTAATTTCTTGTAACTTGAAGTCCTTCATGGTATGTTTGACTTTGAGGAGGATAATTATTGACATTTTAGTTTTGTTTAGGGACTAAAATTACCAATTCTTCAAAGTGGAGGGCCCTTTTTGCAATATTGACAAACTTTAGGGACCAATATTGTAATTATGAAGATACAAGGGTTTAAAGTGTCAATTCTTCAATATTGGAGGACCCTTCTTGCATAATCTTTAAATCTTCAAGGGTTTGTCTTGAAAAATTCTTCATTAAGGCTTGGTTGAATGTGCTGCTTCGTTTCCCGTGTTCGTTTTTGCATGATTCTTGTGATCTTTTGTCATTTTCTCAATATCCGTACCTAAAATACACAAGCAACAAACGCAAGCATATATTTGGCCAATTTCATGATATTTCATACATTTAAAGCCCTTTTTGGACGATGAGACTATGTATAAAAGCAGTCACATCACTCCCCCATACTAAACCATTGCCGTGCCCTCACGCAATGCTAGAATAAAGTATCGTAGCATCTCCAAAATTCATTTTTATTCACTTTTATTGATTGATAAACTAGCTACACTACTACTATTACTTCTACTTACGTTTTAGACATAATGTATGATTTTCATCGCAAAATGGGACGTTTAAGTTCATAGAATAAGAACACGTGAATGCTTCTTTAGAAATAATTTCATCGTCCTCGATTTTCACCCCAATTCCATGCTAAGCGTGCAACGATATCGTTGTCAATATAAGTTAGTAATGCTAACACTACTCATATGCCCTAATCACGTACTTATCCTCCCATTTTCCTAAGTTGTATCTCTTATATTTTATTTTGTCTTGAATGTTTCACGAGGATACATTGTTTGACTTATGCGATAATAGAGATTTAGGTCTAAAAATAGAGTCCTAACGGTGTAACCAAGACCATCAAATCAATAACCCCTCCTAATAGAAAACGATGTCAAAAAATTAAGTCAACAAGAAGGATCGATAAACACGGTTTTATAAAGGTCTTGAACATGAGACTTATTACCAAGACTTTTATACGCCCCCTGACGGAAGGGCCTTATTATCATAGGTTTACCTCCATCTTTTATTCAACTTCGACATGAAGCTTTTATTATGACTTCGGTCTTGCCTTGCCTTTTATTATCCACCTCATCGGTAAAGCTTCAAAGATTAAGGCTTGATTCACTTTCAATTTTGCATAGATTTTTCGGCCTTGTGAGCTTCAAATTGTTTGCTTGATTTAGGTGAGCACTTGAAATCTTATTATGGGTGAAGCTTTCGATTATTCGGGTGCCAATACTTCAAAACCGTGACGCTGGCGATACCTTAATGTCTTCCCAATTTAATTACACAGAAGCTACTAGAAAAGACTAGAAACCCAACAATCAAGACTAAACCGCTATGTCAATATTTATTAAGCAAAAAATATTTACAAGCGAAGGGAGAATAAGCAAACGAGAACACATGAGTTTTTGAAAGAATATGAGTACTCTACGTTTAGCATAGTAACTTATAATTAACTCTATCATTTCTCGTCCTCATTTAAGAGACTTAGCCTAATGTAAAGTTAAGGAATCAAAGCTAAGTGCTTAACACGCACAGTCGAGTCAAAAACTACTCTTATTCTCGCCATCGGAAAATTCGTGTCTTCAAACACTTGTAAAACATGATAAAAATTTTAAACTTTGGCTATTTTTAGCCTTATTTTGCAACAAAACGATAAACAAAAAGATAAACTTTAGAAAGCGTGAAGGTTTGGCAAGGCAAGTATCTATTCACCCCCCATACTAAAGTTAAACATTGTCCTCAATGTTTCGAGTCTAGGGGTGCAAACACCCCCATACTAGAGACGTAGTCGAATGCCTAATCTAGCATGAAAAGGGTGTAACCGTTAAATTTAAAGTCGTTTATGAAGTGTGCTATAAACCTAATGTTAGAACATCAAAGGATATATCATGGATATTGAGAAAGTCTTCAAAGCAACCGATCAAGTGCTCCCATAAAATGAACACGAGAGGCTCCAATCGTGAAGATAATGATCATCTATAATCCAAAATTCACAAACAACCACGAAACAAAGGTTGGAAGGGCACAAATCCCAACATGTTACTACATTAGAAAGCGATAATATGTACATAGGATAAGCATGGGACTCCCCCATGAGGCACCTCGTTTTTGATTACCGAGCATGAGCTCGACTCGATCCCCTCAATACTAATTATCATTGGGGAAAGTGATTTGGTCGAGGTAGTTCAGGGATGGAACTTCCCCGCCAAAGTAGTGCTTCAACCTATGTCCATTCACCTTGAAATTGGGGCCATCATTTTAAGCTAGCTCGATGGTCCCATATGGAAAAACTTGAGTCACGGTGAATGGACCGGACCAACGGCATTTCAACTTACCGGAAAAGATATTCAAACGAGAATTAAAAAGCAAAACTTGATCCCCAATGTTAAAAACCCGGTTTTTAATTTTTGAATCATGCAACTTTTTAGTCTTTTCTTTATAAATCAATGATTTTTCATAAGCAATATCCCTTAATTCATCCAATTCATTTAATTGTATTTTCCGGTGTTTTCCCGCGGTCTCCATGTCATCATTACAATGCTTTAGGGCCCAATAAGCCTTGTGTTCGAGTTCAATTGGCAAGTTACAATTCTTCCCATACACTAGCTTATAAGGAGTGCACCCAATGGGCGTCTTATGAGCGGTCCTAAAGGCCCATAAAGCATCATCCAACTTATCCGACCTAGATTGTCGGTTTTCCCCAATTGATCTCTCCAGGATCCTTTTCAACGCTCGGTTTGAAACCTCGACTTGCCCACTCGTTTGTGGGTGATAAGCCGTACAAAGACGATGTGTAACCCCATATTTCCTTAGGACCCTTTCGAATTGGTCGTTACAAAAATGGGTTCCACGATCGCTTATGATCGCATGAGGGGTTCCAAACCGAGAAAACAATTGCTTCAAAAACTTGACTACCACACGAGCATCATTGGTGGGAAAAGACTTAGCTTCCACCCACTTAGATAGGTAGTCAACTGCGACAAGGATGTACTTATTACCACGAGATGATGGGAACGACCCCATAAAGTCGATGCCCCAAACGTTAAAGATCTCACACACTTGGATGATATTTTGTGGCATTTCATCGTTTTGTGAGGCTTTTCCTTGTCGTTGGCATGAGTCACATGACTTCACAAGTTCACGTGCATCTCGGTAAATAGTAGGCCAAAAGAAACTGGCATCAAAAACCTTCTTAGCCGTAAGATTAGCACCGTGGTGACCACCCGTGGGTCCCTCGTGACAAGCTCTAAGGATGTAAAAAGCTTCGGTGCCAAAGACACAACGTCAAATAATTTGATCCACACAAGTTCGAAAGAAGTAAGGGTCGTTCCAAAAGTAGAACTCGACGTCACGAAAGAATTTTCATTTTTCTTGAGTCGTCATACCCTTGATGATGAAGTTGCCCGCATGGTAATTTGCGATGTCCGCAAACCATGGGGCGGAATAATCAAGCTTAGAATTCACTACACCAAGTGTCTCGAGCGGAAATGTTTCGGTGATTTCCTTGGGCTCGTGAACACTTTGGTGAGGATCTTCCAAACGAAAAAGATGATCAGCCGCTAGATTCTTGGCTCCTTTTTTGTCAACAATTTTGTGATTAAAATCTTGAAGGAGGAGAATCCAACGAAGTAATCTCGGCTTTGCATCTTGTTTAGCCATAAGATACTTGATAGCCGAATGATCCGTATACACTATGCATTTTGTCAAGACGAGATAAGGTCGGATTTTCTAAAATGCATACACCACGGCAAGGAACTCCTTCTTCCTTGTAGTGTATTTTAGTTGAGCCTCGGTCATCGTCTTGCTAGCATAGTGAATAGGCAAGAAGTGCTTTTCATGATGTTTCCCCAATACGGACCCAATAGCATAGTCACTAGCATCACACATGAGCTCAAAGTGGAGGTTCTAATTGGGAGCAACAAGAATGGGAGCTTCGGTAAGTTTCCTCTTAAGGATTTCAAAGGCTCGTACACAATCCTCGTCAAAGACAAAACATGCCTCTTTTTCAAGGATATGTGTAATAGGTCGAGAGATCTTTGAAAAATCCTTGATGAATCGACGATAAAAGCCCGCGTGGCCTAGGAAACTCCTAACTCCCTTAACGGTTTTGGGATGAGGTAATTTGGCGATGACGTCTACCTTAGCTTGATCTACCTCAATCCCCGCTTTCAAAACCTTGTGCCCTAAGATGATTCCACTTTTAACCATAAAATGACATTTTTCCCAATTAAGCACAAGGTTGGTTTCCTCACAACGCTTCAACATTCTCTCAAGATTCGACAAACACGAGGTGAACGAACAATCAAACACGGAAAAGTCATCCATGAAGACTTCCATCGTCTTCTCGATCATATCATGAAAAATAGCCATCATGCACCTTTGAAAGGTTCCCGGTGCATTGCAAAGTCCGAATGGCATTCTACGATAGGCAAACGTTCCATATGGACACGTAAACGTAGTTTTTTCTTGATCACGAGGATCGATGGGGATTTGGAAGTAACCGGAAAAACCATCTAAAAAGCAATAGAAATCGTTTCCCGCAAGACGCTCCAACATTTGGTCCATGAAGGGCAAGGGAAAATGGTCTTTTCGAGTGGCTTCATTCAACTTACGATAGTCAATGCACACTCTCCATCCGGTCACGAGTCTAGTTGGAATTAACTCGTTGGCATAGTTTGGCACAACGGTTATTCCTCCCTTTTTAGGGACACAATGAATAGGACTCACCCAAGGGCTATCAGAAATAGGGTAAATCATTCCCGCGTCAAGGAGTTTTAGGACTTCCTTTTTTATGACGTCATGAATTTTGGGGTTCACCCTCCTTTGACATTGGATTGCGGGCTTGTAATCCTCCTCCATTAAGATTTTGTGGGTACAAAATTTGGGATCGATCCCCTTAATGTCGGATAACTTCCACGCAATTGCCCCTTTGTCATCCTTTAGAACATCGACAAGTACGGTTTTTCATCATCCGAAAGTTCTTTCGCAATAATAACCGGCAACTTGCCGCCCTCCTCCAAAAATACATATTCTAGATGAGGAGGTAAATCTTTCAACTCGAGGATAGGTGGTTCCTCAATTGATGATTTGGGCTCGATACTCATAACCTCCTCGGGTGGAGGAAATGGGAAATCGTTAATAAAATCCTTGATAATCGAGAAGTCCTCATCATTGTCGAGGTCTTCGTTACAAGTACGTAGAACATCGAATTCTTCCAACGTAAAACCACCACCTTCAAATGGAGTGAAGGTTGGTGTCGAATTATCAAGAATGGGATTTAACATAGTGGGATTGCCACTATTTTCAGCATCACCAAAACCTAGAACTTCTTGTGAAAATTCCTCGCAAACAACGTCAATCATATCAATGAGGTTTATGGTTGCAACAGAATAAACATGAGAAATTTGAGAGTTTTGAGTTGCGTTTATAACAAGTTCCTCGTCGTTGAAACGTAAGGTGATCTTTCTAGCATGGACATCAATCAAAGCCATAGACGTATCTAAAAACGAACGACCTAAAATGAGAGGAACTTGAGGATCCGTGGGAATATCGACAACGATAAAGTCTACCGGATAATAGAACTCTCCCACTTTCACAAAAACGTCTTCCGCCAATCCACATGCGGGAATTGTGGAATGGTCGGCCAACTCGATAGACATTAGTGAAGGAGTAAGATTAGGAAGATTGAGTGACTTGAAGATTGCAAGTGGCATCAAGTTAATGCTAGCACCAAGATCGGCCAAGGCATAGCATTATTCCATATCTTGGATTGCACAAGGGATCAAGAATTTACCGGAATCACCGACTTTTTGAGGTATGCGGTTAAGATAAACTGATGAACAACTGGACAATTGTTGCAATTTCTCCTTGTTGTTCAACATACTCTTAAAGTTAGCGGCAAATCGAGGCATCATGACCAAAGCATCGGCGAAACTCACATTAAAGTGCAAATCACGAAACATTTTCATAAAAAGCTCAAATTGGTAATTGTCGCGCTCTTGACGTTTATCCTTTCTAAGTCTCGATGGATAGGGCAAAGGTGGTGTGGGTTGAGGCATAGGCATAGCCTTTGGAATCTCGGGTTCCAATGTTGGTAATGGGTTAACCGTAGGTGTGGCATGAGCGGTACTTAGTGGGATTTGGACATGCTCCTTTTCGACCACCACCTCGGGTTCTTCCTCAATTGCATCCTCCGTAAGAGCAATTGGTTGAGGAGTCGGTTCCTTAAGTGTCTTACCACTACGTGTGGTAATCACTTTCATCTCACCTTTAGGGTTCGATATGGTGTTGCTAGGAAGACTACTCTAAGACAGTTTGCACATAATTGCCTCAAACATAGATGAAATTTTTTCCTCAAACAAGGATTGCCTCTTCTCGTCCTTAATCATTTCATGCTAATTTCATGTTGCCCTTGTTCCATTTTTTGTTGGTTTTGTTATAACCTAGTTACATTTCCTTCCATTTTGTTTGTATGGATTTTAAGCTCATTTTCTAACTCATTTTTCAACTCTTTCTTCAAGTCGTTCTTAAACTCGGATCTTAGGCTAATGATTTCTCTTTGAATGTTGTCAAACCTAGCATCGTTTCCATTAGCGTATTCAACAATATCATTTGGAAGATCTTTCAACGTTTGCAAACTTTTGTTGTTATTTTGAAAATCACTTTGATTTTTGTTTGAAACTTGATTATTAGCCTCTTGATTCCCATAGTTTCCTTTGCTGTAATTGTTTTTTAAACCAACTTGATTGTTTCGATAGTTGTTGTTAGCATTTTGATTTGAAGCAAAACCTGGTGGAGTCAACTGATTAGAGCGGGTAACTTGACCGTTTTGGTTGTAAGTTCCCGTGGCCGCGTAGGAACTCGAAGTGTTACCACCATTGGTAATGCACTCGGAGAAATCATGACCTCCACCACAATACATACATGAAGCCTCAACCGCTTTAGCCGTAGCGGGAGCACTTTTTTCTCCAACTTTGAATTCAATTAAAAGTCCTTTAAGCTTATCAAAGATTTTGTTTTCCAAGTTCGCCTCATTTTAGCAAGCATCGATGGTATTAGACAAAGAAGGTGAAGCCGAAGACGAAGCCTTACGAACACTCGACGTGCTACGAGGACTATACACCTTAGATCTATTCTCAATTATCACCAAAGCTTCCTCAACCGTTTTACACAAAAAATTACCACCCGCGACGGCATTTAGATAATCCCTTTCATGATCATTAAGTCCATTGTAAAACGTGTCAATTTGATGCAAGTCGGAAAAACCGTGATGAGGACACTCATGTAACATTTCCTTAAACCTATTCCAAGCCGTTGAAAAACTCTCATTAAACTCTTGTGAAAATTTTGAATTCTCGTTTTCAAATGCGTAGTCTTAGAGGGCGGGAAAATTTGGTTCACAAATTTTGAAACGAGATCCTTCCACGTCAATATAGAATTGGGTGGCTCTTTCTCTAACCAAATTTTAGCGGGCCCCGCTAAGGAATACGGAAAAAGCATCATCTTAATCGAGTCATTAGCAACATCCTTAAATTTGCTAGTGGCGGTAAGACGATTGAATTGGCGGATATGGTTGTGCGGGTTGTCCTTTTCATCACCACGGAATTTGTTGTTTTGGATCATCGACAACAAACCCGTTTTACTTCAAAATTCTCCGCAAGGATAGCGGGAATTACAATAGCCTCTCCGTAACCCTCGGTGGGTGCTTGAAGTAACTCCATCATAGTTCGATTCTCCATGGTTGGTTCCTCTCTTACAGTGGGTTCGTCAATAGGAGACTCCTCACTAGAATGATTAGGAGTAGGTGTTGCCTCCTTTCGGTTTCTTCGTTTACGTGCACGTCTTGCTTGGTTGCGGGTTTGCATAAACGTCACGTATAACGAGGGGATGAGCAAAGAAGATTCTTTTTGGTGTTTTGTATTTTTCCAATTTTTTTGTGGTTTTTGATTGTTTTTACTTTTTTTTTTTGGATTTTTGTGATTGTATTAAGTAGAACAAAATCTAAAAATCTCCTCCTTAATCAAATCTCTTGATTAAAGAAGCCTCAAGGAATGAAAACGATCACGTGAAGTGAACGCCTTCGATGACTTTAGAACGTTGGTGGAACACCAAAACATTCAAGAGGGTTTAATCAATGAAACCAAGAAAGTATATATGATACTTAATAATACTTTGGGCGGCAAAACCCTCGATTAGCTTTCAATCTCAAAATACTCACAAGCAAGCGGGGAAACGAGGCGACGCGAAGCACTTAAGAGCCTTTTTCCTTAGGATATATTTTATAATACCCGCCTTATACCCACCTTATAGTTTGTATTTTTCAAAATCGAGCTTCACGAAAGTATTCATCTATTTTTGCCTTTTTCTTTTGGTTTGAGATTCGAATACAATGATTGGGTAATAACCTCCCAAGTCAAGGTTGTGTTTTCACACTTTTGGAGTACTTGTGAATTTATTATTCTACGTATACAATATATTAATAATATTCACACAAAAAACGAAAAACCAATAATACGTATTAGTAGAGTGCTACTAATACAAATACTATTATGGCTATATATAAAAACAAAAATTGGCAAATCAAAACACAACACGCCTCCCCGGCAGCGGCGCCAAAATTGATGTAGAGTTTTTACTACCCTTGTGACAATCCGTCAATTTATGGTTGAGAGTTTATTCTCAAGTATTATTTAAAACCATTATTTTAATGTTATATTATGAACTCACTTATTTCTGGGAAGAGATTTGGATTTACGTCTTGAAGTAGCATCGACTACGTCTAAACCGGAGGATTCTACGTTACGTGCTTACGTTTACATACACCGTCTTTGGTGACAGTCCGACATTTCAGAAAATAAATTTATCCGTAAATATTATTTTGGGATTTTAATTCTGAGTTGGTTCATAAACTCACATATTTACGAGAAGAGATTAGGACTTACATTATAATTTAACGTCCTTTACGACTAAACCGGAAACATTAGGATTACGTATTTACGTTTTCGAACTCTGTTTTTGATGAGGCAATTTTTATTAGATTCGTTTTGTGCCGTTGATTCATAATTTATAAAAACCTTTTTCGTAAAACGACCCGAGGGCACGTAAATCGAAGAAACTAGAATCGAAGAATACCCGTAAATTAGTGGGATGGGACAAAACAAGTTTATCCCACCCCACTCAAAAGAGATGGCCAAAAGAGGACACCACATCATAAGATGTGGCACCCTTTTAGCTAGAAAGCTAACACATGTTAGCATAAGCTTAACATGTAAGCTAACTTAGCACAAAACCACCAAAACCACTTCATTCATACCATTTACACTTAGCAACTCATGCAAACCACTCACCAAACTCTCTCATCTCTCTAAAATTCATCCAACTATCATAAAAAAAACAACCCTCATTTGATCTATGTTAGCCATAAAATCATGTGTTACTCATACACATGATGATGCTACTTTGAAGCTTTGAAGATTGGAGGCGATTCTAACATCCAAGGAGAAGATTTGTTGGTGTCATAGGGCTGATTTTCCATAAGAAGTTTATAAAGGGTGGTAGACTTGAAGATGATATTGGTTTATCACAAGTTTTGCCATCAAAATCCAAGCCTTGTTCATTGAAGACTCATCTTTTCATCACTAATGGTGGTATAAAGATTGTTCTTCCTATCCTCTTGTTATTTTGATTATATAATCTTGTATTTTATTTATTTATGTATATGTATATGATGATGAATGATGATAATTATGTGGGGATTTGGTGTTGATAAACATGGGTAAAAAGATGGAAAACCACATGTAAAATAGTTAAAATCTTGCTTAATTTAGTAGGCTGTATAAAAACAGTAAATAACCATATGATGAACTGATAAAATGATATAGATGAATTGATATACTGTGAGTATTGAGACTTGTACACATGTGAGATTTGGCCATGCAATGGAATCATAAAAATGAGTGAGATATGATCAAAACAAGTTTAGAGTGCAAATCTGAGTACACTGTTTTGGACGAATTTTATAAAATACTTAGAAGTTAATTCATCAGTAGCTATAAAAGAATAAAATGAAGCACATATCATGTAGTTTCTGTGATACAAATTTGGGGTTCTATCTCCATGTAGAACTCTAGATATGATCATATTAGTAAACTAGATTTTTAGGACTGATTTTGTGAAATTAAAGTTTAATATTATTATATAAGCACTCAAATAAATATAGTATAAAATGTGAATTAAAACCCACTAACTTATATATTTAATTTATATAAAAATTAATAAGGATAAATAAATGGACATTATATAAAAATGGTAGTTTGATAAGTTTTATAAGTTATAAAAACTATATACTAAGTTTTACGTCTTTTCGGCTAAAACCGAAAGATTAACGTTTTTGTTAAATAAAACTTAGACGGTTGGACCCGTCTAGTGTAAACTTTTATAAACTCACATACTGATATATAAACATATATAACAAGTAAAAATCGATAAAACCCGAGCTTTACAACATATAGACATTAACGGGCCAAAGTAGCCTTCATGGACAATAAACCCGACTAATTTGGTAAAACACTTATAAACTTATTTATTGGGCTTAAACCATTTGGGCCAAACATATAATGTATAATACTGATAATAAAAGTATAATTAGGCTAATGAATAGTATTGGGCTTGTAATAGGCCCATTGGGCTTTAAAATGTAAACAAGTTGAACTAGTGTAACTAGTCTTGAAAATTACCAACACATAAACACTATAATAAATGAGTAAAGATGTATAAACCCACTTGATCATCATCATATATATAAAATCATCATATGTATACATAATTTTTATTTTCATAAAGTCATTGGACAAGAGTCTAAGACGAGTATTATTTGTCTAGGTTTTCGTGTTTGAAGCACGCACCGTACATCCGAATCGCCGATAACCGCCTTTGTAACACTCTCATTTTTCGTATCGGTACAGCGGAAGGGTCTTTCAGAGTGTTACGGGATAGCACAATAACTCCAATCATAGACAACACATAAAAATGGTTGTACAAGGTTTAACAAACATTCATTCGATAAAAAGGTTTAAAAGTGTACAACAGGTCCCAAATTATACAGGTCATTAAGTTTACAAAACACAGATCGAATGAACATTTTTAATATTAAGTGTGGGCCATCAGAGTCGATCTCCATCCGGATTACCTTCAAGCACCTGAGATAGAAAACATGCAAAAATCATATCAGCGAATGCCGAGTGAATTCATAGAGTTTAATGAAAACCGTTATATAAAAACAATCATTTACAATCATTTAAAATCAGAACACAAGTATAATATCGGAAGTAAGTCCACATATTGCTAGTCAGGCAATATATAAATCAAGCATACATCTGAAACCGTCCATGAGACCGTAGTCTCTATATTACCATGATAGGTAATATATTCATCGTAATAGCGTCATTATCGTTTATTTAGATTATGCATGTCGTATAGATTGTAGGATTATTATTAGCCGCATGACATTGTTACCTTACTGTAAAAACAGCGGGCCGCGAACCTGACAAACAATTTGCCCATCTAAGTTAGCGTGTCGTCACAAAAATCACGCTATGGAATCTTCTCATACATAAATTCGCTTGCCAATCAATGTGGTACGACGGGGATCAACCGTCAAGGCGCGAACTGGGGTGATCGTCCCTAAATAGTACTATCAAATGCATAAGCGTCTACCAAAACCCGGTAGTTCACAATTCATGCTAATGGGACTTTAAGTGACATAACCTAACTACTAATAATCCTTTTAGTCTCGAATAAAGGGTCATAGCATCATTCGGGTCCATCTCATTAAGCATACAATCGGGACTACTTGTGTTCTATTTTTAAAAATCTAGCATGTTATCTCCCTCGCGGGTTTACAAATCATTTTATAAAAACATTTAAAAGAGTGCGAGGCTATGAACTCACGTTGTTAATGAAAGGCGGATTATCGGCTACGGGCGTGCTTCGGTCACGGAAACCTATGTAAATAATAATCGGTCTTAGACTCGGTCCAATGACTTTTATCAAAATAACAATATACATATATGATTATTGTACATATGATGATGATCAAGTGGGTTTATAAATCCTCATTTACTCATTTTAGCGTTTACGTTTTAGTATCGTCTTACTAGTTCACTAGTTTTACCGATTTTACCTATTTTAAGTTCATTAAGTCTTTTATAAGTTCTTTTACTTGTTTTTACCCATTATATACTTAAATGATCAGTATATATACTTTTCATGTTGGGCCCTATTGGGTTAAGCCCAAATAATTCTTTTTACAAGTATTTTTCTTATTAAGTCCAATTATTAGTCTATTAGGTTTAGTTAGCTCGTAATTGTCCGTAATTCTTATAGTTCGGGTTTTATCGGTTTTTACTTGCCTTAGTTATTTATACATCAGTAGATAACTTTTATAAACTTTACATTAGACGGGTTTGGTCGTCTAAGTTTTATTTGATGAAAAACGTTAATTTCACGGCGATAGCCGAAAAAGTCGTAAAAAATCTAGTTTATAGTTTTTATTACTTATAAGTATTACTTTTACCACCATTTATATATTTTACCCATTTAATTAACCTTTTATACATTTATATAAATAAGTTTTACAAGTTAGTGGGTTTATACTTTACATTTTATAAATTATAAAGTGAGTGCTTATATAATAATAATAAACATTATTTCCAAAATCTGATTTTTAACTTCACATTTACCATTTTTATCATATCTAGAGTTTTATAATGATTTAGAAGCTCATTTTTAAATTACAACTTCTTCATAATATGTGCTAAATATAACTTAGTTATAGCTACTGCCAAATTTGAGTTTAAGTTGCCTTAACAGTCCCTACAAAACTGCTTATTCAGATTGTACTACCTAACTTGTTTTGATCATATCTCACTCATTATTTTGATTCCATTGCATGGCCAACTCTCACATGTGTATAACATCATCTACTTTACTGTAAATAGATCAAACCATGCATTTTTATCAGTTCTTCATTTAGTTATCTACTGTTTTTATACAGCCAACTATTTAGACATGATTTTAGCTTCATTTCTTATGGTTATCATCATTTTTAAGCATGTTTATCAACACTTGATCCCCACACAACATTTTTATCATCATATATACATCATATACATATACAAAATGAAAGAAAATACATTTGTTCTTTACAAAATAATAAGAGAAAAATGTAGAGGATGATCTTCTTTACCAATCCAAGTGGATTTCTTGTTTTAGGAAGGCAAGAACTTGATGAACACAACAAGTATCTCCAAGACCATCAAATAGCAAGATCATATGTTGGAAAATCAGCCCTAGGACACAAGCAAATCACCTCCAAAGTTGGTTATATGGCCACCAAATGATCAAGGTTTCAAGGAAACACCTTAATAGGACTAGTAAACATGTGGTTTGTAGTTGGAAGAGATCAAAAATGGTGTTTGTGGCTTGATATGGGACGGCACAATAGGTGAAGTAGAGAGAGTTTTGAGAGTAAATTGCATGTGTGAAATGGTTAAGTGAAAACCATTTGATGGTTTTGTTAAGTGGTGGAAGGCTTAGCCTAAAGTGTAAGCTAAAGCTTACACTTGTTATAAACAAGTTATGACTTGTGCCACCTATGGTGGTGAGTCATTTTTGGCCGTCCCATGTAAGCTAGTGGGATGGGGCAAAGTGTTTTGTCCCATCTCACTAGTTTACGGGTATTTCTCGATTCTAGTTTTCTCGATTTGCGTGCCCTCGGGTCGTTTTACGAAAAACGTTTTTATAAATTATGAATCACCGTCACAAAACGAATCCAATAAAAATTGTCTCATATAAAACGGAGTTCAAAAACGTAAATACGTAATCCTAAGGTTTCCGGTTTAGTCGTAAAAGACGCCAAATTATGCACGTAAGCCCAAATTTAAATCCGTAAAGTGTGAGTTCGTCAACCAACATAAAAATAAGTTTCAAAATATTATACGAGAAAATATTTAACTACCTGAAAATGTTAGATTTGTCATAGCTTTTCCTCCTAAAAGGGATCAACGTCCTCGTGATCCATTTCATTTGGATGTCCGTTTCTTATTGAAATCGAAGAGGTGCGGATATTTCTTCCACATTTCATCCTCTCGTTCCCAAGTATACTCCGGTCCATGCTTTGAATTCCATCGGATCTTGACAATAGGTATCCGACTTTGTTTCAGTTGCTTTACCTCACGGTCCATAACTTCTACGGGCTCTTCGATAAAATGCAACTTCCCATCTATTCGAACCTTACCTAACGGAATTTTCTCATCACTCACTGCTAGACATTTCTTCAGATTAGATACATGGAATGTGTTGTGAACACCATGAAGTTCTGGGGGTAATTCTAGTTTGTAAGCCACCGGACCTACTCTAGATAGAATCTTAAAGGGTCCAATATAACGGGGATTCAATTTTCCTCGTTTTCCAAATCTTATAATGCCTTTCCATGGCGATACTTTCAACATTACTCGGTCACCCACTTCAAACTCCATTGGCTTCCGCCGCACATCCGCGTAACTTTTCTGTCTACTACGGGCAGTCAACAACCTCTTCTTAATCTGAACTATCATCTCCGTAGTCTCCCGGATCAATTCCGGTCCCGTGAGCTGGGTATCCCCAACTTCACTCCAACATACAGGAGATCTACACTTCCTACCATACAAAGCTTCAAACGGTGCAGCCTTAATACTAGAATGGTAACTATTATTATATGAAAACTCTGCTAACGATAAATGTTTATCCCAATTCTTACCAAAGTCTAACACACAAGCTCTCAACATATCTTCCAGTGTTTGTATCGTCCTTTCACTCTGCCCATCAGTCTAGGGGTGATAAGCAGTGCTCATGTCGAGATTCGTTCCCAAAGATCTTTGGAGAGATTTCCAAAAATTCGATGCGAATCTAGGATCTCGATCTGAAATGATCGATACAGGCACTCCATGCTTGCATACGACATTATCCAGGTATATTCGAGTCAGCTTCTCCAGTGAGAACTGCTCCTTAACCGGAATGAAGTGTGCTGATTTGGTCAGTCTATCGACAATAACCCAAATCGAATTGTTTCCAGATTATGTTCTAGGAAGCTTGGTGATAAAGTCCATCGTAATTCGCTCCCACTTCCATTCAGGAATCTTTGGTTGTTGAAGTAGTCCTGATGGCTTTTGATGTTCGGCTTTAACTCTAGCACAAGTCAAGCATTGAAGAACATACATAGCTATGTCAGCTTTCATATTCGGCCACCAGTACAACTTCTTCAAATCATGGTACATCTTATCAGATCCCGGATGAATGGAATACTTAGATTTATGAGATTCTAACATAATCAATTCTCTTAAGCCTCCAAACTTAGGTATCCACATACGACCTCTTAAACATTTCACTCCATCAGCTCTAACCTCTAAAGGATCTCCTTCTCCTCGGAACCCTTCATTAACAAAATTCTCCTTTTTACAAGCTTCTATTTGCGCATTTCTAATTTGCTCAGGCAAATTATTGTGCACGGTCAAGACTAGAGAACGCACCCTGATAGGCTCTCTATCTTTCCTACTCAACGCATCAGCAACAACATTGGCTTTTCCTGGGTGATATTTTATATCACAATCATAATCACTCAACAACTCTATCCATCTTTGTTGCCTCATGTTCAATTCCTTCTGGTCGAGAATATACTGTAGGCTTTTGTGATCGGTGAATACCATACACTTGGTGCCATACAGATAATGTCTCCACAACCTAAGAGCAAAGACTACAGCTCCTAACTCAAGATCATGAGTAGTATAATTCTCCTCATTCTTCCTCAATTGCCTAGAAGCATAAGCTATCACTTTCTCTCTCTGCATCAAAACAGCTCCATAACCTCTAAGAGATGCATCACAATACACTACAAAATCTTCACTCCCTTCGGGTAATGATAAGATTGGCGCACTACATAATTTTTGCTTCAATGTCTGAAATGCTCCATCTTCATCACTTCCCCAAACGAAAGGTTTATTCTTCTGAGTAAGCTTAGTCAAGGGTTTAGCTATCAAAGAAAATTCTTTAATGAATCGCCTATAATAGCCAGCTAATCCTAAGAACTGTCGCACTTCCGTTGGCGTTGTCGGTGCAGACCAATTCTTAATAGCTTCAACCTTTGCAGGATCAACATGAATTCCATCTCTGTTAATCACATGACCAAGAAATTGCACAGAATCCAACCAGAAATCACACTTCGAAAACTTAGCATACAACCTTTCATCCTTCAACAACTTCAAAACAACCCTCAAATGTTCTCTATGCTCATCTTCATTCTTAGAATATATTAGAATATCGTCAATAAACACAATCACAAATTTATCCAAGTAGGGCTTGCACACTCGATTCATTAAATCCATGAAAACCGCAGGTGCGTTAGTTAACCCAAATGGCATTACTTGAAATTCATAGTGTCCATAACGAGTTCTAAATGCAGTTATAGGAATATCTTCTTCACGGACGCGAAGTTGGTGATATCCTTACCGCAAATATATCTTAGAATACACACTAGATCCTTGCAGTTGATCAAACAAATCATCAATCCTAGGTAAAGGATATCGATTCTTAATTGTCAACTTATTCAGTTCCCTATAATCAATGCACATACGAAAAGATCCATCCTTCTTCTTAACGAACAAGACTGGAGCTCCCCAAGGCGACGAGCTCGGTCGAATAAAACCTTTATCAGACAACTCCTTAAGTTGCTCAGATAACTCCTTTAATTCAGAAGGGGCTAATCGGTAAGGCGCACGTGCCACCGGTGCAGCACCAGGAATTAAATCGATTCGAAACTCTACTTGCCTTATCGGTGGAAGTCCTGGTAAATCTTTAGGAAATACCTCAGGAAATTCACAAATAATAGGTACATCTTCCAATCGTTTCTCCCTAGACTCATTCCCGGTCACTTGAGCTAAGAATAACTCACAACCGTTCCTGATGTACTTTTGGACTTTAATACATGAAACGATTTTCAAACGGGATTCACCTCGACTACCATCAATTACTAACGTCCTATTCCTAAGAGGAATCTTAACCTTCTTCTCTCCACATAAAATAGTAGCATTATTCAACGACAACCAATCCATACCAATAATAACATCGAAACTACCTAATTCTATCAACATCAAATCAATCGGAAAGGAATGGTTCAAGAGATTTAGAGAGCATCCTTCTAATAGCTTATTAGTTTTCACTAATTTACCATCAGCCAATTCCACCTCGTAACTGGTACTTATCTCAACAGGTTCAATATCAATAAGGGCACTAAATTTAGTGGATACAAAGCTCCTATCGGCACCCGAATCGAATAAAGCAACAGCATAATGATTGTTGAGTAAAAACGTACCGGTAACGACATTCGGATCCTCTTTCTTCACCTCAATTGTTCCAAGTTGGTAGATACCACCCTGGGGGTTTCTTCCAGGTACAATCGCTTTCAACTTGGGGCATTCCGATTTCCTATGACCTTCTTCATTACAGTTGAAGCAAATCGTTCCCTTCTTACACCTTTCAACCTTGTGTCCAAGCTTTCCGCAATTTCGGCACTTCCAGCAGTCGCCAGGATGCCTCTTGTTGCCACACTTAGGACATCTATCATCGTTGCGCGGTGCATTGTTGGTAATAGAATTTGCATTCCCCTTTCTCTGGTTCTGACGGCGATTGAAATTCTTCCTATTATCACCTCTATCTACACGATCACCGTCTCCCTTTCTTTTCTCACCTACACGGGCTTCATCTTCCTTATCCTGAATTATCTGTCTAATGAGTTGGTAAGCCATTCGAACAGCATCATCAATGGTAAGTGGTTTCGATGATGTCACGTCCCCCCGGATATTCCTGGTCAACCCTTTCACATATTGCTCAATTCGGATCTCTTCGGGTTTAACCAATCGAGGACATAGCAAGGCCAACTCATGGAATCGGTTCGTGTAACTATCAATGTCCACACCTTTCATTCTCAAATGAATCAACTCTTGTTCTAACCTAATGATCACACTACGAGGACAAAACTCCAAAGTCATCCACTTCTTGATTTCAGCCCAAGGAGTAGCATTAGCAGCATCAAGACCCATGAAAGCAATTCTCCCGTTCCACCAAGTCAACGCACGACCTTTAAGAGTAGCCATAGCAAAAGTCACCTTATCTTCCTCCTTACACTTACTAATCCTAAACACCGATTCAATCTTCTCGATCCACTGACTTAGTCCTACAGCACCTTCAGTTCCATTAAAAGGTAGAGGTTCACACTTCATGAACGTTACATAAGTACAGCCACCAATTTCAGGTGCATTCGTTCCAAGTCCTCCTACATTTCCTCCAGCATTAGCATTCACATTATTAGCATTCACATTCACATTAGTACAGCCAATTCCACTACCGCCAGCTCCACTACTGCCAGCTCCACTACCGCCAGCTCCACTACCGCCAGCTCCACTACCGCCAGCTTCATTTCTAGCATTTGCCATAAATTCAGTCATAGATGCGGTAACTTGCTCCGTAATAATCCTACGTACATCATCCTCAGTCACAGCCTTCTTGGGCTGCATAGTTCTATAATTTCCACAATTTCAAAGCATTAAGCATTCATCCAGCAAAGGATTCATATAATATGGATCGAATTCATAATCAAGATACAAATAAGGCACAATATGGAATTCAAGACAAGATACATATTTCATTCGATCTGAAACAAAAGTATTGTCTTAGTACATCCATATCAAAGTTCTAACACTATATACACTCAAAATTCGTGCCAAGTCTACAACTAACAAGTCGGTTCAGTCAAAGCTACAAACACAAAAGATCTAAAGGTCACTACTAAACACAGACTGGTCTACTGAGAACCGCCAGATGGTCCATCATCCATCGTCTTCTGGATCTTCGCCGGACGATCACTAGACTCATCTTCAGCTGGGCGCTTACGGATTACTCCTCTTTCAACCATGTCGGCATAAAATCTACTGTTCCAACCCACGGATACATTCAACTCCTTTTCGGCTTTCTCACGCATCGCACGAGCCACACTCAACTGAATTTCCATAGTGTTCACCTTTTTCTTCATCTCAGCAAACTCACGACTTTCCAACACCGATAACCTCCTAAAAGCCTCATTCAAACCACGTTCTACATCACTCAAATCCAAACTAAGCAACTCCCGCTCTTTCTCTCCAATCTTTGCCTTCGACTCCAAATAAGCAACCTGAGTCTGAACAACACCTAACCCAACCTCTGTCACACAACTCTTAACACGGGAAGCATCTAGATCACGTCTCAAAGCCCATGGTGCAAGACCATCAATATGAGTAGCCTCTCGAGCACTAGACGACTCTCCTATCTCACGTCTACGAGCAGCAATACCGTCGGTACCGTCAGGTGCATCGTCATCCTCATCCTCCTCTGATTCAGAATCAGATTCAGATGATTCAGACATTTCATCCCTAGGTAACTCATCCTCGGAATCAGACAAACAAACTGGTGGGGGCAAAGGCTCGCCCTCTGGAACATCATACGGATATATAAGCTCAGCTTCCTCATCGTCATCAACCTCAACATCTATACCTACATCCTCCTCGACATCCTCGTCGTCAATCTCATCATCTAACTCATCTAACCCAATCTCATTCTCATTCTCAATATCAGCATTCTCAATATCCACATCCTCATTACCCACATTCTCAATCTCATTCTCTACTAAGTCAACCTGAGGGGCAATCTGATCTCCTAGTCCTAACTCGGGCTCGGGATCCTCAAATGGTTCCTCCTCGTCATCAATATCAAAGTCTACTAAGTCTAAATAAGGATCATCTTCTATATTAGGTTCGGGAATAGCATGGTTTTCTACAGGAATATTAGGGTCAGCCATGACAATCTGCATTTATATATATATCTCGTATTAGGATAACATACTAGTTAAACAATTACATAATGAAATCACGATATATACATATATATAAATTAAATTATATATATCAAAATATATATCTTCTCAATAGGGCTTGTTGGTAACGTCGGAGATCTCTGGCACCGTTATAGTCAAAAGATTTTTCAAATATTTTCTTAAATGTTCATTGTCAAAAGATTTTGAAAAGTTTTGTTCAAAACCTTGGTTTTTAAAATCCTTTGTTCTCTATAACGAGAGCTCTGGTACCAAACTGTAACACTCTCATTTTTCGTATCGGTACAGCGGAAGGGTCTTTCAGAGTGTTACGGGATAGCACAATAACTCCAATCATAGACAACACATAAAAATGGTTGTACAAGGTTTAACAAACATTCATTCGATAAAAAGGTTTAAAAGTGTACAACAGGTCCCAAATTATACAGGTCATTAAGTTTACAAAACACAGATCGAATGAACATTTTTAATATTAAGTGTGGGCCATCAGAGTCGATCTCCATCCGGATTACCTTCAAGCACCTGAGATAGAAAACATGCAAAAATCATATCAGCGAATGCCGAGTGAATTCATAGAGTTTAATGAAAACCGTTATATAAAAACAATCATTTACAATCATTTAAAATCAGAACACAAGTATAATATCGGAAGTAAGTCCACATATTGCTAGTCAGGCAATATATAAATCAAGCATACATCTGAAACCGTCCATGAGACCGTAGTCTCTATATTACCATGATAGGTAATATATTCATCGTAATAGCGTCATTATCGTTTATTTAGATTATACATGTCGTATAGATTGTAGGATTATTATTAGCCGCATGACATTGTTACCTTACTGTGAAAACAGCGGGCCGCGAACCCGACAAACAATTTGCCCATCTAAGTTAGCGTGTCGTCACAAAAATCACGCTATGGAATCTTCTCATACATAAATTCGCTTACCAATCAATGTGGTACGACGGGGATCAACCGTCAAGGCGCGAACTGGGGTGATCGTCCCCAAATAGTACTATCAAATGCATAAGCGTCTACCAAAACCCGGTAGTTCACAATTCATGCTAATGGGACTTTCAGTGACATAACCTAACTACTAATAATCCTTTTAGTCTCGAATAAAGGGTCATAGCATCATTCGGGTCCATCTCATTAAGCATACAATCGGGACTACTTGTGTTCTATTTTTAAAAATCTAGCATGTTATCTCCCTCGCGGGTTTACAAATCATTTTATAAAAACATTTAAAAGAGTGCGAGGCTATGAACTCACGTTGTTAATGAAAGGCGGATTATCGGCTACGGGCGTGCTTCGGTCACGGAAACCTATGTAAATAATAATCGGTCTTAGACTCGGTCCAATGACTTTTATCAAAATAACAATATACATATATGATTATTGTACATATGATGATGATCAAGTGGGTTTATAAATCCTCATTTACTCATTTTAGCGTTTACGTTTTAGTATCGTCTTACTAGTTCACTAGTTTTACCGATTTTACCTATTTTAAGTTCATTAAGTCTTTTATAAGTTCTTTTACTTGTTTTTACCCATTATATACTTATATGATCAATATATATACTTTTCATGTTGGGCCCTATTGGGTTAAGCCCAAATAATTCTTTTTACAAGTATTTTTCTTATTAAGTCCAATTATTAGTCTATTAGGTTTAGTTAGCTCGTAATTGTCCGTAATTCTTATAGTTCGGGTTTTATCGGTTTTTACTTGCCTTAGTTATTTATACATCAGTATATAACTTTTATAAACTTTACATTAGACGGGTTTGGTCGTCTAAGTTTTATTTGATGAAAAACGTTAATTTCACGGCGATAGCCGAAAAAGTCGTAAAAAATCTAGTTTATAGTTTTTATTACTTATAAGTATTACTTTTACCACCATTTATATATTTTACCCATTTAATTAACCTTTTATACATTTATATAAATAAGTTTTACAAGTTAGTGGGTTTATACTTTACATTTTATAAATTATAAAGTGAGTGCTTATATAATAATAATAAACATTATTTCCAAAATCTGATTTTTAACTTCACATTTACCATTTTTATCATATTTAGAGTTCTATAATGATTTAGAAGCTCATTTTTAAATGAAAACTTCTTCATAATATGTGCTAAATATAACTTAGTTATAGCTACTGCCCAATTTGAGTTTAAGTTGCCTTAACAGTCCCTACAAAACTGCTTATTCAGATTGTACTACCTAACTTGTTTTGATCATATCTCACTCATTATTTTGATTCCATTGCATGGCCAACTCTCACATGTGTATAACATCATCTACTTTACTGTAAATAGATCAAACCATGCATTTTTATCAGTTATTCATTTAGTTATCTACTGTTTTTATACAGCCAACTATTTAGACATGATTTTAGCTTCATTTCTTATGGTTATCATCATTTTTAAGCATGTTTATCAACACTTGATCCCCACACAACATTTTTATCATCATATATACATCATATACATATACAAAATGAAAGAAAATACATTTGTTCTTTACAAAATAATAAGAGAAAAATGTAGAGGATGATCTTCTTTACCAATCCAAGTGGATTTCTTGTTTTAGGAAGGCAAGAACTTGATGAACACAACAAGTATCTCCAAGACCATCAAATAGCAAGATCATGTGTTGGAAAATCAGCCCTAGGACACAAGCAAATCACCTCCAAAGTTGGTTATATGGCCACCAAATGATCAAGGTTTCAAGGAAACACCTTAATAGGACTAGTAAACATGTGGTTTGTAGTTGGAAGAGATCAAAAATGGTGTTTGTGGCTTGATATGGGACGGCACAATAGGTGAAGTAGAGAGAGTTTTGAGAGTAAATTGCATGTGTGAAATGGTTAAGTGAAAACCATTTGATGGTTTTGTTAAGTGGTGGAAGGCTTAGCCTAAAGTGTAAGCTAAAGCTTACACTTGTTATAAACAAGTTATGACTTGTGCCACCTATGGTGGTGAGTCATTTTTGGCCGTCCCATGTAAGCTAGTGGGATGGGGCAAAGTGTTTTGTCCCATCTCACTAGTTTACGGGTATTTCTCGATTCTAGTTTTCTCGATTTGCGTGCCCTCAGGTCGTTTTACGAAAAACGTTTTTATAAATTATGAATCACCGTCACAAAACGAATCCAATAAAAATTGTCTCATCAAAAACGGAGTTCAAAAACGTAAATACGTAATCCTAAGGTTTCCGGTTTAGTCGTAAAAGACGCCAAATTATGCACGTAAGCCCAAATTTAAATCCGTAAATTGTGAGTTCGTCAACCAACATAAAAATAAGTTTCAAAATATTATACGAGAAAATATTTAACTACCTGAAAATGTTAGATTTGTCACAGCCTTCCCACATCAACGTGAGTTCATAGCCTCGCACTCTTTTAAATGTTTTATTGAAATGTTTTATAAACCCGTGAGGGAGATAACATGTTAGTTTTACTAAAATAGGACACCATTTGTCCCGATTATTTGTTTATTGATTTGGACCCGAATGATTGTATGACCTGATGAATGAATATATGACCCGATAAATGAAATGAAATGGATTATTAAAGTTAGGTTATGTTACTAAAAGTGCCATTAGCATGAATTGTGAACTACCGGGATTTGGTAGACGCTTATGCATATAATAGTACTATTTGGGGACGATCACCCCAGTTCGCGCCTTGACGGTTGATCCCCGTCGTGCTACATTGATTGGTAAGCGAATTTATGTATGAGAAGATTTACACAAGCGTGATTATTCTGACGACACACTAATTTAGATGGGAAAATTGAGTTTCGGGCTAGCTACCCATTGTTTGTTGTAGCAAGGTAACAATGTCATGCGGCTTATAATAATCCAAAAATAACAAAATACTGCTATACGCACTGAATTACGATATATTGCCTGACTAGCAATACGGGGTCTTATTATTGATTTTATGTTCGTGTTCTGGTTTTACATAACCATATTCATATAACGGTTTTTATTTAACTTTATACAACGTTATAAAACGTATTGTATGATGTTTTTACGACATTGGTTCGTATAATGATTTTGAAGGCATAAGCCTATATTATGATTTTTAGATAAGGATTTGTATAAAATGACTATGGCTACTTTATGGCCGATTACAATGATTTGTACTAAAATGATTTTCGGTAATAATTATATACCGGTGATATATTAATGGTTTTCATTAAACTCTATGAATTCACTCGGCGTTATCGCTGACCTTTTCTTTTAACATGTTTTATCTCAGGTACTTGAAGGTAATTCTCGGGAAGACAACAAGAATTCATGGCCCGCACTTAAATAACAATTTCCATTCAAATATTTTGTAAAATTGTATGAAATGACTATGACTTGGGACCTATGTAAATTTGATATTTATGAATGGAAATGCTTTATTATTAAACGACACGATTTTTATGCGTTGTCTATGATGTGAGTAATGTGCTATCCCGTAACACCAACGAGTCTTCCGCTGTATTGAATTGTATAAATTTGGGGGTGTTACATTTTGGTACCAGAGCTCTCGTTATAGAGAACGAAAGATTTTTAAAACCAAGGTTTTGAATAAAACATTTCAAAATCTTTTAACTATAAACATTTTTCTAAAAATGTCTAAAAATCTTTTGACTATAACGGTGCCGAAGAATTCCCGAGTTACCGACAAGGCCAGACTAAGAAGTGTTATTTCCAATCCTATAGTTGATGTAATTTTATTACATGGTTGTTTGATGATTATTTTGATAATTATACGAGGTATTTATACGACGTAGATTGTCACAAGGAACCCTAAATCCCTAGTAAAATAATCGAAGCTATTCTCATAGGAATTTTAGCTATCCTAGATCTAAACCAAGTTGTGGATATTTATGATCCCAACAAATGGTTAATATTCGTAGAAATGTAGATATTAGTTGATTGTGATATTTAAAGAAGAACTGGCGAGATTAAAACTGATATCGATGTCATGACGATCTTTCCTTATAGAGTGTAGTCTGACAAAACGTTACCACCTGGAAAGGTGTCATCTAATTCGTTGTCACCCAATTCTTAAAATTGAAATCGAAAGGGTGAATGTTGCACTTGAGGCTGTCAATGGAACCATTACCCAAAAGCCTCATGTCACTAGTACCCTTCCGAGAAGTCTAATTGAATGTGTGAGTGATTTCATACTAGTGACTCATTTGATAATTGTTGTTGTAAGGAGCTATGGGATTGGAAATTAAGTGTTGTTCATATCGAGCTTTTATTGCACTTTGAAGGTCTAAGAATAAGGATGAAAGTATTGGAAAATGAGGTAGGATGTTACATTGAGTATAAGTTGATTGAAACTTGAATGAAGTAAAATTTAATCCGTATGGAATATGAAATTGTTAAGAGGAAGTTGTTGAGGTCCTGTGATTGAATTATAAGGTTTTAAATGATTGTTAGTTCGTGTTAAGGGTTGTTCCTATACCATTGTCCAATAATGAGGATGCCCTGTGTCCAGGAAATAAATTGAAGAAATCTTCTTCTGAATAGGGACCGATGGATCTTCCGGGACAGGTGGAACCCCCATGACTCTTGTAGATTAGTATTCATTGTGGTATCTTTTAAAAATCCCTAACTTAACTGACACATCAGTTGGTAGGATGAGTTCTTGGAATTGTATGACATAGTGACACGTAATGTGTTACGGTACAATTTTGACTTGTTTGTGATTAATGAAAAGACTACATTTGATTGCTAAATTCTACATGTATCGATGATATCTATCTTTTCTTGCTTTTTCCTAATGCTTGCTTTAGTGATGCAACCATTTGAACAAGTACTCATCTCGAATTGAGTTACGTTGTGGATTATTCTTTTTGAGTGCCATCAAGGTCATGAACCTCATGATTAATTGGCTAAGCTCATTTCCTATCATATTGTAGTTAGTTCTTGGTGAACAAGCTTTCATCACTCTTTTGCAGATCACTCATTGTTTTTATAAAGTTAAAACAGTATCCTTTGAGAAAATTTAATTTTCATCACTATAAGGATTATTCAAAGTGAGATTTATAAGTAATCATTATCGAAATGAAGTTGTTTATAAAACACCTCTGAAAACTTAATTGTTTTCATAACAAATAAAATCTTTGTAAATTTATTCTTGATTCTTATTTAAGAATTAAGCATGAAAATGTTTTTATTATAAACATGATGATAAAATATTGACGAACTGAGTATTGCATCGTTAATCTTGAAATTGTATATAGTTGCGCGCCTACATACAATTTGGAAGTGACCATGCAAGGCTGATTAGTAGTCACCATGAAATTATTAATAAACACTACATTTTCTTTGAAGATTGTGAAAGATTAAATTTTATGAGATCTGCAAGAAGTGAAAAATAGGGACATAGTGTTAGGGACACCTACATATGTGCATGTAGCATCTATTCTTCTGAGTCGAATTTACTCATTTGTGGAAATTGTCTTATTTGACAATTCTTTCGTGTCCAATTCTCCCGTAGTGAGATTCTTAGGAAAAGTATCTGATTACCGTGTGTTGATACCCGACTGGATGTATCGACGTTCCTGTCATTTCTTTTGATTTGATTTAATTTGAATGACCTGGGTAACGATCCGAGGAGCTTTCGAATGCGTACTCAATTCATGAAAACATGGGATATATTCATATTCGTTAATGTTTTCGTCTGTATCTGAATTAAAATTCTCTCGTGTAGATTATGCGTTGACCTTACTCTTTTAAGGTTAGTTATGTCTCCATATATCCTTGAATTTGTGAAGGATTATGAATTATTATTAGTCTTTTGAGAAATTCACATCTTATCGATGGCAATGAAACTGGAAAGTTAATAGTGCCTTTAGAATGGATTGATTGATTATGACATGACGACATTGTCTTAATTGATGGGAACTCGAGTAGAATTCCCCTAAATGATAAGATGTTGATTATCAAAAGTGATCTAAATAATTCTTGATGGATGACCATATCCTGTATTTAGACTTGAAATTATACCATGAATGGTTGTGAATTAGTTATAAATATTATAATCTAGAAAGAACCTAATATGAATTTATTAAAAGATGTTCTTTTATCTGAAACTTTAGGAAGTATTTGTTGGTGAATTACCTAGACTTTCGCCATTAAGGCAAGTTGAATTTGGTATTGATTATATTCCCGGTTCTGTACCTGTGGTATGTGCACTGTACGTCAGCACCATCTGAATTAAAAGAATTACCGTACAACTGAGAGAGTTGCCGGAGTAAGCTTTTATTCTTCCAAGCTCGTCATCATGAAGAGCTATGGTGTTATCATTTCTTATGTTTGTTGATTACCGTGAACTAAGTAAATTGACGATTAAAAATCTATATCCACTACCCAAGATGATAGATTTTTCGATCATTTATAAGGTTCTAGCATATGTTCTAAAGATTTGATCTATGGCATGGTTATCATCAACTTCGCGTCTGCGAAAAAGATTATCTATTCCAATCACTACATTCAGAACTTGTAATAAACATTATAAGTTTCACGTGATGACGTTTGGATTGACTAATACACATGTAGCATTCATAACTTGGGCGAATCACGTGTGTAGGTTGTAAATTGATAAATTCATGTTTGTGATCATTAAGGACCATTGGTTTGTATATAAGAATAAGAAGAAGTTAATAATTATTTGTAGAATGCCCTGAGTCGGCCGAGTAGTGAAAACCTGTAACTTGAATTTTTAACATGTGATTTAAGACTTAATCCTTTACATTATTTAACCGTGTGATTAATAAGATAATGGAATCTATATTGACTCTTCAAAAATTTAGAGCCCTTTTAAGACTTTGGGTTTTACCAAAAAGAAAATGGAAATATGTTTTGACAAATGTTTTAACAAAGGATTTTTAAGGGATTATTCCCTTATGCACAAATCTTTTAACTAAACTCCTGTTTAGGGGTAAATGTTTGTGTATACCTCAAGTCAACCTAAGAGGGATTGAGGAAACCATTTAAACCATGACTTGAAATTTGAAATGACAATTTTTACTTTTCAACTAAGAAAATTTTTACCCAAGTATAAACAAAGATTTTTTTGAACATTTAAGAATCTCACTAATTATTTTTAGTAAATCAACAAAAATCGTGTTAATTAAATTCAAATTAATTTTGAACATTTTTACATAATTAGTCGAACTAAGAAATTTAAAACTTTTTTTACGTTTACGTTTCATAAAAACTTAATATTTATTGTTAATTTACGTGTAATAATTATCGACGCTTTAAAACGTCGAATCAAGCAAAACTTATAACAATAATAGTTGAGATAGAACTAAGATTTAGAAAATATGAAAAGGAATAATTTTTGAATAAATACGGACATGATAATTATTTCATCAGGTAAGATGAATGTAGATACTGACACATAATATAGAAAGGATAAAGAATCAATTAGGATTGTGTTCCTTAATAATGACGGTGCAAAGTAATTTGCCCGAACATTTAGAAATAGTTGATGCCTGTAAGAAGAATAATATAAATAATAAAAGGAGGTTCGCGGCTAATGTGAACCATTAGAATTCAGGAGCCGATGGCGTTAAATGATTAAAAGTCCACTTGTCATTGTCTAAATATGGAGGATTGTGAGATATAGTTATGTTGGAATCTTGTAAGTATAAGTATTCTATTCATGTTATTTCTGATTAAGTGTACCTCATCTGAAGAAGTTGTGCTGATGGCAAATTATGAAGGAAGACATCGCCTCATACATTAGTAAACGTCTAACTATTGCAAAGGTCATCATCTGAATTTGACTCCATTTGGGTCATCGTCGACAGACTGACAAAATATGCTAATATCATTCCTGTTAATGATAGAATCTCAATGAAGAAATTGACTCTTTTTGTATTTAAAGGAGTTATGTAAGCATAGTGTGCCTGTATCAATCATCTCTATCAAGATCCTCGCTTCGCATCGAATTTCTAGAGATTTACTCAGAAGTCATTGGGAACGAACCTTGATGAGAGTACTGTTTACCACCCCAATCGGAGGGACGAGGTAAAGTAGAGATACAAAATACTAGAAGTCTTGTTTTATGATTGAATGATTGACCTTTGGTAATAAACCGTATAATCGCTTTCCTTTGTAGAGATTATCATTGATAATTATCATGTTAGGATCGAGATCGAATCTTGTTAGGATCTAAATATTAGAGCATTTGTAAGCAGGAGTTGGGATGAAGATACCCGACATACACCCATTGTGAGTTGGACATGTCTTTTAGGTTTAAGGTTGCCTTTGATGACAAACCTAACCTTATAAAATACTCGACCCGCGAGACCTAAAATGGTTGTTGAAATTAGGATCTGATTATTGACTACCGATAGTAGGCAGGAGGTTATGTGAATATGAAGTGTATATCTTGAAGTGCCGGATGGGTAGCGAAGTGATGCCAAAAATTTCCACCTTGGAAAAATGAATAGATGATCTGAAAGATCATGGGAAATAAGTCCCCGTTGAATGGGACCATTGAGATGATGTAAAATTGGTTTGAAAGGCATATAAGCTGGATCTACCCTATGACTTCAAGGGCTGCGTGAATTATGTTTCGTAAATCGAACTTGATGAAATATCTATCAAGTGAAAATCTGATCACCTCTTGATGAAGTTTAGATCGGCGAAAAGTTGCATTCATCAAAAACCCGTGAACATCATGGATTGAGAAAGTAAGTCAACATTAAGCCTGATCTTATTCCCGTAGTTATGTTTGATGAAACTCGCATATTGTAATGAACTACACTTGTGAGAAAAGACCGAATGTGGAGGAAATACCCACATGGCTTTAACTCTATAAGAAGCGAGTAGTAAGGTAAGATGATCTTTGAGGACAAAGATCCTATTTAGGGGTAAATGCTGTGACAATCCGTCAATTTATGGTTGATATTTTATTCTCAAGTATTATTTAAATACATTATTTTAATGTTATATTATGAACTCACTTATTTCTGGGAAGAGATTTGGATTTATGTCTTGAAGTAGCATCGACTACGTCTAAACCGGAGGATTCTACGTTACGTGCTTACGTTTACATACACCGTCTTTGGTGACAGTCCGACATTTCAGAAAATAAATTTATCCGTAAATATTATTTTGGGATTTTAATTTTGAGTTGGTTCATAAACTCACAACTTTACGAGAAGAGATCAGGACTTACGATTATAATTTAACGTCCTTTACGACTAAACCGGAAACCTTAGGATTACGTATTTACGTTTTCGAACTCCGTTTTTGATGAGACACTTTTTATTAGATTCGTTTTGTGCCGTTGATTCATAATTTATAAAAACCTCTTTCGTAAAACAACCCGAGGGCACACAAATCGAGGAAACTAGAATTGAAGAATACCCGTAAATTAGTGGGATGGGACAAAACAAGTTTATACCACCCCACTCAAAAGAGATGGCCAAAAGAGGACACCACATCATAAGATGTGGCACCCTTTTAGGTAGAAAGCTAACACATGTTAGCATAAGCTTAACATGTAAGCTAACTTAGCACAAAACCACCAAAACCACTTCATTCATACCATTTACACTTAGCAACTCATACAAACCACTCACCAAACTCTCTCATCTCTCTAAAATTCATCCAACCATCATAAAAAAACAACCCTCATTTGATCTATGTTAGCCATAAAATCATGTGTTACTCATACACATGATGATGCTACTTTGAAGCTTTGAAGATTGGAGGTGATTCTAACATCCAAGGAGAAGATTTGTTGGTGTCATAGGGCTGAGTTTCCATGAGAAGTTTATAAAGGTTGGTAGACTTGAAGATGATATTGGTTTATCACAAGTTTTGCCATCAAAATCCAAGCCTTGTTCATCAAAGACTCATCTTTTCATCACTAATGGTGGTATAGAGATTGTTCTTCCTATCCTCTTGTTATTTTGATTATGTAATCTTGTATTTTCTTTATTTATGTATATGTATATGATGATGAATGATGATAAAAATATTATGTGGGGATTTGGTGTTGATAAACATGGGTAAAAAGATGGAAAACCACATGTAAAATGGTTAAAATCTTGCTTAATTTAGTAGGCTGTATAAAAACAGTAAATAACCATATGATGAACTGATAAAATGGTATAGATGAATTGATATACAGTGAGTATTGATACTTGTACACATGTGAGAGTTGGTCATGCAATGGAATCATAAAAATGAGTGAGATATGATCAAAACAAGTTTAGAGTGCAAATCTGAGTACACTGTTTTGGACGAATTTTATAAAATACTTAGAGGTTGATTCATCAGTAGCTATAATAGGAATAAAATGAAGCGCATATCATTTAGTTTCTGTGATAAAAATTTGGGGTTCTATCTCCATGTAGAACTCTAGATATGATCATTTTAGTAAACTAGATTTTTAGGACTGATTTTGTGAAATTAAAGTTTAATATTATTATATAAGCACTCAAATAAATATAGTATAAAATGTGAATTAAAACCCACTAACTTATATATTTCATTTATATAAAAATGCATAAGGATAAATAAATGGACATTATTTAAAAATGGTAGTTTGGTAAGTTTTATAAGTTATAAAAACTATATACTAAGTTTTACGTCTTTTCAGCTAAAACCGAAAGATTAACGTTTTTGTTAAATAAAAATTAGACGGTTGGAACCGTCTAATGTAAACTTTTATAAACTCACATACTGATATATAAACATATATAACAAGTAAAAATCGATAAAACCCGAGCTTTACAACATATAGACATTAACGGGCCAAAGTAGCCTTCATGGACAATAAACCCGACTAATTTGGTAAAACACTTATAAACTTATTTATTGGTGTTAATGCAATAATGACTAAAAACGTTACTTGCATTTTTCGGTCTCGCTTAGTTTTGATTACGACAATATCTAAAAACAAGCATTTACGAAAACAACGAAAAACGAATTCTTGAGTTCAAGTATTTTTCATTTTACCCATTTTCACTTAAGGTATCGATAAACAAGTACTAACCTTAATCAAGTGATCAAGTGATTTAATCTTTTCTTAAAACTCACTTTTTATTAAAAGTGACAAGTTTTTATTAAACTTTATTTTTAAGAAAATGTTTTATTAAATTAATTATTTGAAATTTGAAAATGGCATATTCTTATTTGGTTTAGAATATCCTTTCAGGATATTTTTTATACCCATATAAGACCTCCACCACTAAAGGACAAAAAGGAGCGGAGTCTAGTCCGGCGGTACCTTAGCACCTAGGCGGTACCTTATCGATAAGGTACCGCGGGCTTAGATAAGTAACCGCGGGCAGATATAGCCGTTGGCTCCTTTGTCCTATAAATAGTGGACCATTCTCAGCTTTTCACCTTACCTCTTTTGCACATTTATTTCCAGATTCAAACCTCTTCTTTAATCACTCAAATCTTTGATCATTTGTTTGATTATTACTTGTTTAAGAAGTGAATCTTGTTCTTCCATCCCTTCCTCTCCAAGTGCAAAGAGAAGAACACTATCCTAGTGAAGTGTTGAGTCCACCACCAAAGATCCATTGAAGATCTAATTTTATTACTTGTAGTTGTGTCATAGTTGTGAAGATCCAAGTAGTTGTGTCTATTTGGAAGTTGTGTATGTACTATGTATAGTTGTGTAGATTGGTCCTAGCTACGATTAGGGCTCAACTTTTAGCTTAGAGTCGGAAATTGGTTAAGCGACGTGTACGGTTTTCTCCACCATAAGGAGCTTGTTGTGTAGTGAACTCTCGAGTAAGGATTACTCGAGGAGTGGAGTAGGAACGAGGAGTGAGCTTCGTTGCCGAACCACTATAAATCCTTGGTGTTCGGTTTGATCTTTCTTTACCCTTAACTCTTTACATTCTTTATTCTTTATGCATATACATGTGTTAGTACTAGATTAGTTACACTATCATTCTTTATTCTTTGTGGATATATTTGTGTTAGTATTATTTTAGCTACACTATCATTGTTCATATTGTGCATAAGAAGATTTCACATATTTCCTCAAGCCTAAGTTTTTGAAAAAGGATTTTTGGAAACCATATTTTTAACAAGTAAATATAAGAAACTATTCAACCCCCCTTCTAGTTTCTACAATTGGTATCAGAGCAGGTTGCCCAAGAATTTTTAAAGTATATTGTATTTTAAAACTTGAATCGATCTATGGATTCCAACAAGTACCTAGAAGGGCAATCTATGCAAAGACCACCACTTTTTGAAACCGATAGTTTTATTTATTGGAAAAATAGATTTGAAACTTATGTGAAATCAAAAGATTTAGATCTTTGGCATGTTATTACCAATGGTGATTTTTTACCCTTTCAATTTAATGAAGTTTCTAAAACAAAAGAATTGGTCACTTTTGACAAAGCTAATGATGATACAAGTCTAAAAGCACTTGATGAAGGTTTTTCTAGCAAGAACAATGTTAGGAAGTTTCTAAGGGCCTTACATCCAAAGTGGAGAGCCAAAGTCACGGCTATTGAAGAGTCGAAAGATCTCTCAACTTTATCACTCGATGAACTCATAGGAAACTTGAAGGTTCATGAGATGATAATTTTGAAGGACTCGGAATTAGTGAAAACCAAGAGTGAAAGGAAATCTCTTGCACTTATAGCCAAGAAGGCACAAAGTGACCATGATAGTTCCTCGGAAAGCGATGACGAGGAGTATGCATTGGCGGTGAGAGATTTCAAGAAGTTCTTCAAAAGACGAGATCAACACGTTAGGCAACCCAACTATGACAAGAAACCATTGTCAAAGAATCGGTTTGTCAAGAACGAAAAAGGTGATAGGAATTGCTTTAGATGTGGTGATCCAAATCACTTCATTGGTGATTGTCCAAAGCCCGCTCGTGATAAGAACCACACGACATTCGTTAGCGGCGCTTGGAGCGATAGCGGTGAAGATGATGATGACAACCCCAAAGAGGAGAAATGTCTTATGGCTCACACTTCTAAAGAGGTACATTCCAAAACCGAATATTATAGCAATGATAGTTCCACTTTAGATGATACTGAATTTGAAGGAAAATATGATAGCTTACACAAACTTAGTCTTAAATTCATAGAAAAAAATAAAACCTTAAAATCAACCAAAACTAAGCTTGAAAATGAGATCAATGAACTTAGGGAGAAATTGGCTAAACTTGAGAAAAACAAAGAGGTTGATTTAGATTGCTTAAGTTGTGAGAAACTTAGATTAGAGAATGAAGATCTCAAGAGCACCTCCATTAAATTGGAAAAGTTCATGAAAGGTACTAGTGCTCTTGATGAAATGTTAAACAAACAAGTTCATTCTAAGGAAAGACTTGGTCTAGGTTTTAACTCAAATGAAGCCTCAACTAGTAAACCAAAACAAGTCAGGTTTTCACAGAAAACACCCACTGGACGCGGTTCCAAATTGTATGGCGCGGTTCCTTATCACTATGGAACCGCCGCCATAGATAAGGTACCGCGGCCAGAAGTTGAATTTTGTGAAAATTCTGAACTTTCTGAAAAATCTAAGTTAAATGAAAACTAAAGCATCTTACTGTTAATAAGGTACAATTACCCATACTTGATGACAATGCTATTGGTAAGTTCTATAAGCCTTTAAGTAAACCTCTCATGGGAAATAGAAGTTTATCTAGACTATCCTCTACTCCACCTAGAGTACGGAATGAGTCTAAGCCTAGAAGTAGAACGACAACGCCTAGAAGAGATAATCAAAACAACTCACGACCTAGAAGTAAAACTCCAACACCTAGAAGGAATAATAATAACTCTAAACCTATATCAAACACACCTAGGAGAAGTAATGAACAACAAAATGGTTACATGAATTACTACCCTCCTCCATTTTGTTCTCCATGGGGAATCCCCTCCTCATTCATGCATCCCAACCAAATGCAAAGGATGTTTGGAACTAACAATTTTGGACCCATGAGATATTGGGGACCAAATGTTTGATCTTGTGTGTTGTTACCTAGATATGCTTGGGAATTGATTTGGAGCCCGATGAGTGGATTAAAGATAGTGGATGTTCTAAACACATGACGGGTAATCGAAGTTTGTTCTCGCATTACAAAGCATATGATGGAGGTAACGTCACATTCGCTAGTAGTCTACGTGGTAATATCATTGGCAAAGGTACGGTTTCTCTTGACTCCATGACCATTGAAAATGTTGAGCACGTAGATAACTTAGGTTTTAACCTTTTAAGTATAGGTCAAATTTGTGATAATAAGTGTAAGGTCATCTTTTCGGAACATGACAGTGAAATCATAAAAGATGGAAAGGTCATTGGAAAAGGTGTTAGAAAGCATGGGCTTTATGCCATGAAGGTTAATAAGAAGTCAAAAGACAACATATGTCTTGCGACTATAGATGATAGTTCTACTCTTTGGCATAGGAGATTAGGTCACGCTAATATGCGTTTAATTCAATCTTTAGTCTCTAAGGAGTTGGTAAGACACCTCCCCAATATTAAGTTTGATAGTCACTTTTGTGATGCTTGCAAAGTTGGAAAGCAAGTTCACTCAAGTCACAAAGCCAAGAATTTGGTTTCGACCTCTCGGTGCTTAGAGCTCCTACATATGGATCTCTTTGGACCTTTCGCCATACGGAGTTATGGAGGTAACTTTTATACCCTAGTTATAGTTGATCACTATTCTAGATTCACTTGGACTAGATTTTTGGCATCTAAGAATGAAGCTTTCGATCACTTAGAAATCTTCAGTCGAAGAATTCAAAATCAACTAGGATGTTCAATTGTTTCTATTAGGACGGATCATGGTAGGGAATTTGATAATGAAGTGCAATTTGGTGCCTTTTGTGAAGCTCATGGTATTACCCATAACTTCTCGGCTCCTCGCACTCCACAATCAAATGGGGTAGTTGAAAGGAAGAATAGGACTCTCCAAGAGATGAGTAGGACGATGTTAAACGAGCAATCTTTGCCTCAAAAGTTTTGGTGCAATGCCGTGGACACATCGACTTATATTCTCAACTGAATTCTTATTCGACCTTTCCTAGGAAAGACCCCCTATGAGATTCTTAAAGGTAAGAAACCCTCATTAGAATACTTTAGGGTGTTTGGAAGCAAGTGCTTTATCCTCAACACCAAAGACTACCTTACCAAGTTTGACCCATAGTCTTACGAAGGTATCCTTTTAGGTTATTCCCAAACTAGTAAAGCCTACATAGTCCTAAATAGAACCTCAGGGGTTATTGAAGAATCACTCAACGTAACCTTTGATGAAACCCCTCCTTCACCCAAGACACCACCATTGGTTGATGATGACTTGGATGAATTAGAAGTAGTTAAAGCCAAAGAGGTTAGAAAAATAGGAGTTGAAGACCTCAGTGTTGAAAAGGAAGTAAACATTAAGGAGTCTAGGGATCATACTCTCAATAATGTCATTGGTGACTTAAATCAAAGGAACCTAAGATCTCAAGTCAAAAACCAAATCAACTTCTTTTGTTTTGTCTCCTTGATTGAACCAAAGAATGTTAAAGAAGCTTTGACAGATGAGAATTGGGTCATTGCGATGCAAGAAGAATTGAATCAATTTGTTGCCAATGATGTTTGGGAACTTGTTCCTCCACCTAGAAGTTCTACCATTATAGGAACCAAATGGGTATTTAGGAATAAGCTAGATGAGAATGGTGTTGTGTCTCGTAACAAGGCTAGACTTGTAGCTCAAGGCTATAATCAACAAGAAGGGATTGATTATGACGAGACATATGCACCGGTAGCTAGATTAGAATCAATTAGAATCCTTTTAGCCTACGCTTGTGCCTTAGATATTAAGCTTCAACAAATGGATGTAAAGAGTGCATTTCTTAACGGTTTGATCAATGAGGAGGTATATGTGGCTCAACCTCCCGGCTTCATTAATTTTGAGAAACCGGACCATGTTTACAAGCTTAAGAAAGCACTTTATGGACTCAAACAAGCACCCAAAGCTTGGTATGATAGACTTAAAGCGTTTCTTGTTAAACATGAGTATACCATGGGAATGGTAGATAATACACTCTTTACAAAGAAGAAAGGTACTCACCTCATAATCGTACAAATATATGTTGATGACATTATATTTGGCTCAACTTGTCAAGAATTGTGTGATGACTTTGCCAAAATCATGCATGATGAGTTTGAAATGAGTATGATGGGAGAACTTAACTTCTTTTTAGGACTCTAAATTAAACAAATGGACGATGGTATTTTCTTTAGTCAATCTAAGTACGCTAAAGAAATGCTAAAGAAATTTGGATTAGAAGAATCTAGACCAATGAAGACCCCTCTGGCCTCGGATACTAAACTCACCGTGGATGATGATTGTGAGTCGGTAGACAACACCAAATATAGAGGTATGATTGGTAGTTTGTTGTACCTAACGGCAAGTCGACCGGATATCATGTTTAGTGTTTGCCTTTGTGCTCGCTTCCAAGAGGCTCCCAAAACCTCTCACCTTGAAGCGGTTAAGCGTATCTTCCGATATATTAAAGGCACTATACATTTAGGATTATGGTATCCTAAAGGGACCGGTGTAGAAACCATTGTCTACACGGACTCGGATCATGCGGGAGACTATGTGGACCGGAAAATCATTAGTGGAGTTTGTACCTTCATGGGTTGTTGTTTAACTTCTTGGTTCTCCAAGAAACAAACCGCTCTTGCGATATCCACCACGGAAGCCGAGTATGTGAGTGCCGGAAAAGCATGCCAACAAGCTCTATGGATGAAGCAAGCGCTTGTTGATTACGGGATTTCTCTTGATGATGTTCCCATCATGTGCGATAATAAAGGCGCTATAGACCTAAGCAAGAATCCCGTGCAACATTCGCGAACCAAACACATAGAAATTAGACACCATTTCCTTAGGGATAGTGTTCAAAAGGGGAACATTACTATTGAAAAGGTGCCCTCCGAGGACAACTTTGCCGATATCTTTACTAAGCCACTTAAGAGGGAACCTTTTAACTACTTGCGTCTAGGTCTAGGATTAATGGAACATCTTCCTTAAATTCTTTTCTTCTTGTGTGTTTTCTTTTACCACTTTGAGTCCTTGAGTCTTTTAAAATCCTTTTGAAAAATCTTCTCTTCTCCTTTTCAAAACTCTCAAAGTCCCGTTTGAAAATGGTTGAGAAATTCGTTTGACATTGTTAATTCAATCTAAAAACGATTTTTCATAGATTATCGCTATTAATATAGAGCTTACATAATTCATATGTATGATTCTCTCAAACATAGCAAGAACAAGATTGAATCATGGAGGATCATTGTGTCATGACTCAAGGTCTTGTCTTACACACCTCCTACATTGATTTTTTTTAATCCATGTATTTTGGTCAAATCTCTATTTGGTAAGTTTGCATATGTTTTCTTTGTCTATCTTTGCTTTTAAGCATATCCCTATGATAAGTTAGACTAGAAAAACAAGATTTGCTGAAAAATCTTCCTCTAAACACCAAACCCTGCTTCTGTAGGCGGTTTCATATGTGAACCGCGGTACCTTATTGATAAGGTACCGCCACCCTAGATAAGGAACCGCCTACAGTGGCCTTCCTTTTTCGGGGTTTTGTCTGAAACTCCAGATTTGCTCCAACATTTTTGAGAATCTTTGTTTCAAACCCTTTGACCACCCTAAAAATACCCTAAGCCTTCCCTATTTAAACCATAAGCATTTTGCATTACTTCACATCCAAAATGTCTTATTCTCCCAATGAAAGCCTTGAATCTCCTCCATTTTCTCCAATTTCTTTCAATCCAAACCCACCCAAGAACACTCTTAATCACATTTCCCCTACCAAGAATGTTGATTTTGGAACATCTTTTATTCCACCATGATGTTTAGTAAAATACGTCTTTTAGGAAAAAGAACGTATAAATGCGACAAGTATTAAACTCGACGATTTAGGAAAACCGACAAGTCGAATAAATGCGGGTTCGTTCTCGAAGGAGGTGTGTGGATTAATGTGCCAATATATATGAAATCAAGTTTGGATTAGTGACGTTTTTGGTTGAGAAGAGAAAAAGTAAAGACGAGCTACGACTACGATTAAACTACGACGTTGACGTAAAACGATGACGTAATTACGTAAAACGCGACGAAATTAAAAATTAAACCTAAAAATTAATTAAAAGATTAAACTAAGTCTAAAATAATATAAATAAGAATAAAAATCCAACAAATATATTTTAAAACCCTTTTATTATTTAAATATTCAATTTTTAATGCTAATTAAAGCCCTAAAATTAAATATAATTAAGAAAAAGCCCAAAATATTATTTTATTGAACTAATAAATCACTTATATTATTTAAAGACTAAAAATTATTTTTCATAAATTTTCAAAACTATTTTTCTATTTTTAAAAGGCTTAAAACTCTTTTTAAACTAAAATAATCATAAAAAATAATAAAATAATGCCAAAAATAATTTGACAATTTTAAAAATCCTAAATTATACTAATGAATAGTAGAAAATTGAAAAATGTAAAAATTTTCACTAAAAGACAAAACAGTTTAATAACTAAACCCTAATTAAGCTAAATTAATTCTAAAAATTAATTAAAACAGTGAACAGTAAAATATTTTTAAACTAAAAACCTTAAAATATTTTTCTAAGTCTAACAAAATTTTTAAAACTGAAATATAATAATTTTTTACACTAAATGCCAAAAATAGTTATTAAAAAGTTAATTAAATTAGCTATTTAATCTAAAAATTACTTAATGAACAGTAAAATAAAAAATAATTAAACAGAAAAATCCTAAATAAAATAAGAAAAATATCAAAACAAATTTCAAGTACTAAAGCCTAATTTCAGTCACTAAAGACAAAAAACAAGAAACTGAAAGTGACATCTTGACACTTTTTGTCTTCTTGTGTAGCAGTACTACAAGTGCACTAGCAGGGGCAACTTAGTTCCCACTGCTAGTGTTTAAAAACAGGTCTGGTGGGTTTAAGCTTGATTGCAAGCTTGTTTCTTGGAATTGATTAGCAACAAGGGCATCCCCACACTCAGTGAAGTGTGGGGAGTCACAATAAACAAGAAAACAGGCAAGTAGCTCACAAATTTCACACAAAAATCAGCAATCTAAGTGACTGTTTAGCTAGTATGTTGACTGTGAACAGTAAGCTGAAGCAAATGGCAATTGGACGAATTTTAAAAGCTCAATACTCAATCACAATATACCCAAATTACATACAATCAACCCAAAACCCTAGATTACCCTACTACTTAAGAGTTTACAAGATTGTGAGCAAAAATTCACACAAAACAAGGCAGAAATCTGTCTTACTGATTTTTAGCCAAGTTTTACCAAATTTTAGAGCATGCAATTGTTTAAATCCTATCTAAATTCAACACCAAAGGCTGATAACACCCTAAGCTAGCATTTAAAGTGTGTCTAGACAATTTTTAAACCCTAAGCTATCATTAATTCCTAGCTAACACTCAAATCCAAACACTCCCTAATTTTCTGAAATCAACTTTTAACACACCAACTCTAAACAAACTCAAGTAAAACTGATGACAAATGGTCTAGACATGTATATGAGACAGAAATAAGCATGTATGAACAATAAATTAGCATGCAACTAGCTTGTTTCACAAAATTACACAAAATCACTTAATAAGCACAAAATGAAGGGTTCAAGCCAATATTACCTAGAGTGACTCACATCCAAGCCACTCTATGGCCAGGTGATGCCATCTCCAAAGTGAGCTTATGAGACTTTTGGGCTTTTGGAAGCTTATACTAGCTGATGTAGAGAGATGATGGTGGTGGATAACAAGCATCCACTCACCCAATATATCTTGAACTGAATAAAGTAGCCTTGTGTACCTGCACAAAACAAACAACCAGGAGGGAAACTACAAGTAGCAAAGGCTACAAGCTTTTGGCTTGTAGCTTTTGCTACAGTGAAATGTTAAAAGAACTGAAAACAGATTTTTGTAAAAATATCTTGAAACTAGTTTGCAACCTTATGAAGCTTAACAAACCCAAGCACAAGGATCCACTTTCACTTCCTCTTGTGCTTGGGGTGTTAGTTTCTGAAACTGAAAAAAGAAAAGAAAAACGTTTTTAACCAAAATCCTTTGGACTAAAAACCTTGTGACATCAAAAAGATTTTTGAAAATTTGAAAATAACACAACCAAACTTAAACTGAATCTTGAGTATTAATCTAAAATAAGAAAGAAATGGAACTCAGAAGTTGTAAACTAAAAACCTTTCATTTTCATTAATAAATTTTTAAAAATTACAAAATCTGGAACAAAGAAAACCAAGTCACAAATGACTTGGTATTTATACAAGTGCTAGGAATAATCTAGATACTGGGAATAAAATAATACAAGAATGAAAAACCCTAAAACCCTAGTTCACTGAAAGTCCAAAAATGCCCTTGTGGTTCAAACTCGAATCTTGGTCAGCAGGGTCCTTGTCAAGCCCATGTGGTGTGTATGCTGTCATAATTTGATCTTGGCCATTTATCTAGTCTTTGGGAGCACGAAATTCCTTAGGAACGTTGGATTACTGCCGAAACTTGTCTTCATGTTGCAGGGGAGCCACGTGGGGGACCCACAAGTTACGGGTGAGCTGTTTGGTGAAGTGGGTTTTGGTGAATGGGTGGTGAATTGCTGATCTGGAATCAATTAGGGGAAAACCCTTTGATTTGCTAGCAAACTAGGATTAGGGTTTGATGTGAGGATTAAGGGTGATTAGGGGAAGATGGGTGAATAGGAGTTGTTTCCCACGTTAACTTATTATTATTAAACAAGTTCAAAAATCTGTTTAAATAATATTAAGTAAGGGTTAGTGGAGGCTGATTAGGCAGGGTGAGGTGGCGTGAGTGGTGACGTGGCTGGCTATGGTTGGCTGGTGGGGTTTTGTTGTCTGCCAGGAAAGGCCCTTGTACTCCTTCTATCTTGTCTCTTTGAAATAAACAGCCCATTTCATGAATTCCTTTGTTAAAGAAGTTTAAAAACTTCTATTTTGGCCACAAATAGTTTTATAGACTTGTTCCAAGGGCTTGTTTTGCATTTTGACCATTCTTCAAGGACCAAACATGTACAATCTTGAAACTTAAGGACCATAGTTGTAATAGTTGAGATTTACAAGGGCCAATAGTGACAAGTCTTCAAAAGTTGAGGGACCATTCTTGCCAATCTTCAATTCTTCAAGGGTAATTTTGGAAATTCCATATTTGGGCCCGGTTTCTTATGCGGCTTCGTTTCCCGTGTTCGTTTTTGCTTTATTCTTGTAATCTTTTGGTGAATTCACGATATCCGTACCTGAAATACACGATGAACAAACACAAGCATATTTTTGGGTATTTTGACTATATTTTAAGCGTTTTAAGCCCGATTTGGACGATGAGACTATGTATAAATACAGTCTCATCACTCCCACATACTAAACCATTGCCGTGTCCCCACGCAATGCTAGAATTAAGTATCATAGCACTTCCAAAATTCATTTTATGATGACATTTATTGAAGACATAAATTTAAATAAACTACTACACGTGTTTTAGACATAATGTAATGTTTTCATCACGAGAATGTGACTTTTGGGATCATAGAACAAGAACACGTGAATGCTTCGTTAGAAAATAATTTCGTCGTCCTCGATTTTCACCCAATTCCATGCTAAGCGTGTAACGAGATCATTGTTATTATAAGTTAGCAACACGAACACATCTCATGAGTGTTAATTACGAACCTAAACTCCCTTATTCCTACTTGGTATCTCTTATATTTTATTTTGTCTTAATGATCACGAGGATACATTATTGACTTATGCGTGAATAGAGATTAAGTCTAAAAATAGAGTTTTAACGGTGTAACCAAAATCATTAAATTAATAATTCACTCTAATAGACAACGATGTCAAATAATTAAGTCAACAAGAAGGATCGATAAACACGGTTTTATAACGGTTTTGAACATGAGACTTATTACCAAGACTTTTATATGCCCCCTAACGGAAGGGCCTTATTATCTTTGGTTTACCTCCATCTTTTATTCAACTTCGCCATGAAGCTTTTATTATGACTTCGGTCTTGCCTTGCCTTTTATTATCCGCCTCATCGGTGGTTTTATTAGCCAAAGACGTATATCCTCACGCTAAAGCGAATTTTGGATCTTTAAAGCTTCGAAGATTAAGGCTTGATTCACTTTCAATTTGGGCATAGATTTTTCGGCTTTGTGAGCTTCAAATTTTTGCTTAATTTAGGTGAGCACTTGAAATCTTATTATTAGGTGAAGCTTTCGATTATTCGGGTGCCAATACTTCAAAACCGTGACGCTGGCGATACATTAATGTTTTCCCAATTTAATTACATAGAAGCTACCAAAACAAATTAGAAACCAACAATAGTGAATAAACCGCCAAATCAATATTTATTAACAATTTATTATCAAAAGCGTGGGGAGAATAAGCTAATAATTACTACACATGAGATCGTGACGATTATGAGACTTATAAATAACTATATCATTTCTCGTCCTCATTTAAGAGACTTAGCCTAAAAAGTTAAGGAATCGAAGCTAAGTGCTCAACACGCACGGTCGAGTCAAAAATTACTCTTATTCTCACCATCGGAAAACCTACATTCGTGTCTTAAACACTTATGAAAAACTAGAAAAATTTTAAAATTTTGCCATTTTTAGCCTTATTTTGCATAAAACGATAACAAAAAGATGAATATTGGATTGCGTGGTGACGTGAGCAAGGTGAAGTATCTACTCACCCCCATACTAAAACTAAACATTGTCCTCAATGTTTCGAGTCTAGGGGTGAAAACACCCCCATACTAGAGACGAAGTCGAATGCTTAATCTCGAGCATGGAAAGGGTAAAACGAATAACCTAAAAGTCGTTTATGAATTATGCTAATAAGATAAACGTTAGAACATAAAAGGATATCATCGGATATCGGAATCTCCAAAGGCAACGATCGAAGCTCGAGTGATCCGTAAAACGAACACGAGACGCTTCAATGATGACGATGAACCTAATAAATCACAATCACAAACAACCACGGAACAAAGGTTGGAAGAGCACAAGTCCCCTCGTTACATTAACTAAGAAAGAGATAATATGTAGAAGGATAAGCATGAGAATCCCCCACGAGGCACCTTGTTTTTGATAACCGAGTCAAAAGCTCGACTCGAATCCCCATAAATGTGATCATTTAGGGATAATCTTGGTTTGGTCATTTTTGATGGGTCTTACATGATGAACAAGGCCCAAAAGTACGTGGAGTACTTTAAAAACCCGATACACGTATACCAGGGTCAAAGATAGCGTCCTCGTTTTCGGATGAAAGACGAAACAACGCAACTTCAACACGAACCCCAATGGGGTAGTAGAAAAAAGATAAGAAGTAGAAAGGTGGGGAAATGGGTAAGTCAAAATCATGAGCTACTCGAGGTAGACTCACACCAAGCAAATAGATAAGTTTTCCATTTATTGCATCGGTGGAAGACCGAGATTCCGGGATCGTAAATCTCGTCCTCGGTGGAGAAATGTGAGGGAACATTTGGGGCTTCCCCCACACTAAAACCACACCAACCTTCGTCAAAAGGAGTAGACGAGGTGGTAGCACTCATAAAACGATGTGATGACGGAGTTAAACACGTAGAAAAATCTTTTAAAACATTTTTAAAATCTTTTAAAACATTTTTAAAATCTTTTCCTTTTTCATCGTTCAAAAACTCTTTATGAAAACCCGATTTGATAATGTCGAAAATATTTGCCGTGTCAAATTGAAAATTAGTCGCGCTAAAAATCCTCACATTTAAGTCTTTGGTGGGAGGGGGCGGCGGATTATATAAGTTCTCAAAACGTTTGTCAATAAAGAACACCGCCCCCTCGGGGTCAACATACTCGTCATCCTCATGAACGTCGATCTCATCGATTTCCTCATCAAGGATAGGCTTGTCAAACCACGGTTTGTCATTCCCCTCCTTGTGTATCTTAGAAACTCTCTCGAAAAGATCACGATTAAGCACGAAACCATCATTCTTTTGTGGGGATCGTTGATAAGTTAGATCCTCACGAATGTGGTAAACGTCATTCTCAAATGAGGAGTGTTGATTAGGTAATTCCTCGAGAATTGGATTCTTAGTGGTCACATGAGTTGGTTCGTCATCGAAAATAAGACGTTCCAACTCATTTAGTTCATCCTCGATTTTGGAAAGATCGACCTCACTCGTAGGTGGAAGTGAAGGCATAAGAGCTAGCTCTCGTTCAATGATTTCCTCAATCTCGGGATCAAACTCATAATCATCGTACTTCACATGTTTCTTTTTAGGAGAATCAAAAATTGCATGTGGATTTCGAAGTACGTTATCAATCTCGGCAAAATCGCCATCGTCATCGTTAAAGAAAGAGTCGATGTGAGCACTCCCAACCATGGTCTTACAAGTCGAATGACTATGCTTAGGTGACTTTTCAAAGACGAGAGGATCGATGTCGATAAAACCTTTAGCCTCAACGGGTGTTGGGCTAGGCAAAGGAGGTACTTCGATGGAGTTAGAAGTTGAAGCCTCAAAGACGTGGTCCTTCGAAGGTGGTGAAGGCGAGCCCATATTGGTCTTTGTCGTGATGGCACTAACGTCGCCCTTCCGAATTGGTGGTTCACTTGTTTCGCTAAAAACATCCCATAGTGAGTTTTCATCCATAAATTTACTCATACCCTTTTGAATTAGGTACACGTATTCTTTATCATTAAAATCATCATCTTTAAAACCGTTTTTCTTAATTCTTTCAAAACATGCATTAAGCTTCATTCTTTCCGCTAAAGTGAACATTTTGAAATCATTAGGATTTGAATCATTAGGTTTTGAAACCTCGGTTTTTTCATTCTCATTAAATCCTTGGGATTTTCTAGCGAAAAAGTCTATTTTCTCATCCCCATATCTCATAGTAAGTCTCCCCTCGTGAACGTCGATTACGGTTCTAGCCGCCGATAAGAATGGTCGGCCTAAAATAATGGGACATTTAGGGTCACACTCGTAATCGGATATAACGAAATCCGCGGGAAAAACAAACTTTCCAACTTTGACATAGACATCCTCGGCTATTCCAATTGGTATTAAAGGCGTACAATTTGCTAGCTCGATTGTCATGTTTGTGGGGGTAAGTGAAGGCAATCTCATTAATTTCCAAAGAGAATGAGGCATGAGATTGATGCTAGCACCTAAATCGGCAAGGGCTAAACATCCCTCAATCTCGGAAAAATCACAAGGTAGTAGAAATTGGCCCGGATCCTTTTCCTTTCTCGGCATACGCCTTTTGGATTTTTAAGAAGGTTTGAAGCACAAGTTTCTTCAAGGGTTACTTTGGTAAGGTCGACAAATCTCTCTTTTTGAACCGTGGATGGAATTTGAGGTACACGAGGGTGTGCACTCTTTTCCTTGGTCGCCACGTTCACCCCATCGACTTTAGAACAAGAAGACGTCTTAGAAGTCGAGGGTTGAGAGGAATAAACAACATGGAATCCTTCAAGGTTAGGGGTAATCACATGACCTTTCTCACGAGACGAGGCGGCTTTACATTGTTCCTTCGGATTTGCTACGGTGTCACTAGGTAACGAACTCGATGACGCACCCGAGGACTTGTTCATTATGGCCGAAAACATCTTTTTTATATCAATTTGCCCTTACTCAATCTTCGTGTTTTGCAATTTCAATGTATTAGAAAATTCGTTTTTCAAAGTACCAATTTCTCCCTCTAATCGTCTCATATTAGCCTCATTCATTTTCATGTAATTTTGAAAATCGTTTGACGAACTATTTTGATTAGAATTAAAGTTCCCTTGGTTTTGATTGTTTCTTTGAAAATTTCCTTGATTCCCACTTGAAAAATTGTTACCTTGATTGTTGTTGTTTGAAAAATTCGAGTTTTGATTATTGTCTCGATTTTGCCAAGTTATATTACGACCTTGATTATAACCTCCTTGATTTTGATTCGAAAAATTTCCTTGTTGATTATTTCCTTGAAAATTGTTTCGATTTTGAAAATTGTTGCCTTGGTTATAATTGCCTTGTTGTGATGGACCCGCGTTATTTTGATTTTGAAAATTGTTGTTTCCATTTAACGCACTCACATTAGACGTTTGGCCATCCGTAGCCGCACACTCGTAATAATTATGAGGTCCACCACAAAACGTACACGAAACCTCAACCGCTTTCACCGTAGCGGGAGCGTCTTTCTTTTGCATCTCAACGAAAAAAGACGTAAACACATTCGTCAACTTGTCGACTTTCGCATCAACTCTCTCAATGTCACGATTAGAACTACTAACATTGGCTACATTGGCAACACTAGGTGCGTTGCGGAGTTGGTAAACCTTGGATCGGTTTTTGATAATTACCAATGCATCTTTCGGAGTCTTACACAAAAAGTTGCCACCGGCGGCGGAATTTAACGAATCTTGTTCTTGAAAATTAAGACCGTTGTAAAACGTATCGATTTGGTGCAACTCGGAAAAACCATTGTGAGGACATTGCCTAAGCAATTCCTTAAAACGATCCCACGCGTCTCTAAAAGATTCATGCGGTTTTTGCTCAAATTTCGTAATTTCATTCTTGAAAAACGTCGTCTTAGACGGTGGGAAAAAATAATTAACGAACTTGGAAACGAGATCCTTCCACGTAGTAATGGAATTAGGTGGCTCTTTCTCGTACCAATCCTTGGCGGCACCATCGAGCGAGTACGGAAAAAGCATAAGCTTGACGAAATCGGTGTCGACGTTCTTAAACTTGCTCGTGGCTAAAAGACGATCAAAATTCCGAATATGGTCGTGAGGATTATCGGCTTCACGACCTCGAAACTTCGTAGCTTGGATCAACGAAATCATTCCGCTCTTAATCTCAAAATTCTCCGCTTCGATAGCGGGAATTACGATCGCGTCTCCATAACCCTCGGTGGGCGCTTGGAGCAATTCCATCATCGAACGATTGTCGGCCATCTCCTCTACGGTTTCTTCAACAACGATATTAGGAACGTCGGTTTCTAATTCTCGTCTACGTCGTCGATTCCTTCGATTACGATTGCGCCGATTCGAAGCTTCGCTAGAATTGGAATTATCCTTCGATCGAGTGCGCATGCACTAAGCCTAGAATGGGTGGTAGCAAAGAAGATTCTTTTTGCGGCTTTTCAATGTTTTCAATTTTTTTGGTTTTTGATTTTTTTAATTTTTTTGGATTTTGGTGTATTACGTAGACACAAATCTACAAATCTCCCCTCGAATCGACTTTCTCGATTAAAGGAGCCTCAAAGAATGAAAACGATCACGTGGAGTGAACGCCTTCGATGACTTTAGAACGTTGGTGGAACACCAAAACGTTCAAGAGGGTTTAATCTTGAAAACACAAGCAAATATAATATACGTAGATAATACTTGGGCGGCAAACCCTCGATTGGCCTTCTTTCTCAAAACACGCACAAGCAAGCGGGGGAAACGAGGCGGCGCTAAGCACTTAAGAGCCTTTTTCCCTTAGGTCGTGAAATACAACCGCCTTATACCCACCTTATAGTTTGTGTTAATTGAAATTAAGCCTCACGAAAGTATTTATCTATTTTGCCTTTAAACTTTTTCTTTAGATTCGGATACAATGATCGAGTGATGAAATCCCGAATCAAGGTTGCGTTTTCACGCTTTTGGAGTACTTGTATTTTTATTGTTCTTACGTAGATACAATATAGTAATAATATATTCACAAGAAAACGAAAACCAATATATCTACAATATAGTAAAATGATTGTTGTGTGTTTAATTTAGGAAAATTAAACACGATTTATTTGGATACTATAATATAATAGAGAAAAATAACAAAAATGAGTATGTACGATATTCATGCTTTCCAAAAATTGAAAAGCAAAAACGCACTACTCACACAAACACGATACTAATAATGGCACACTAAAAACACCTCCCTGGCAGCGGCGCCAAAAATTGATGTTTAGTAAAATACGTCTTTTAGGAAAAAAGAACGTATAAATGCGGCAAGTATTAAACTCAACGATTTAGGAAAACCGACAAGTCGAATAAATGCGGGTTCGTTCTCGAAGGAGGTGTGTGGATTAATGTGCCAATATATATGTAATCAAGTTTGGATTAGTGACGTTTTTGGTTGAGAAGAGAAAAAGTAAAGACGAGCTACGACTACGATTAAACTACGACGTTGACGTAAAACGATGACGTAATTACGTAAAACGCGACGAAATTAAAAATTAAACCTAAAAATTAATTAAAAGATTAAACTAAGTCTAAAATAATATAAATAAGAATAAAAATCCAACAAATATATTTTAAAACCCTTTTATTAATTAAATATTCAATTTTTAATGCTAATTAAAGCCCTAAAATTAAATATAATTAAGAAAAAGCCCAAAATATTATTTTATTGAACTAATAAATCACTTATATTATTTAAAGACTAAAAAGTATTTTTCCTAAATTTTCAAAACTACTTTTCTATTTTTAAAAGGCTTAAAACACTTTTTAAACTAAAATAATCATAAAAAATAATAAAATAATGCCAAAAATAATTTGACAATTTTAAAAATCCTAAATTTTACTAATGAATAGTAGAAAATTTAAAAATTTGAAAAATGTAAAAGTTTTCACTAAAAGACAAAACAGTTTAATAACTAAACCCTAATTAAGCTAAATTAATTCTAAAAGTTATTTAAAACAGTGAACAGTGAAATATTTTTAAACTAAAAACCTTAAAATATTTTTCTAAGTCTAACAAAAATTTTAAAACTGAAATATAATAATTTTTACACTAAATGCCAAAAACAGTAATTAAAAAGTTAATTAAATTAGCTATTTAATCTAAAAATTACTTAATGAACAGTAAAATAAAAAATAATTAAACAGAAAAACCCTAAATAAAATAAGGAAAATATCAAAACAAATTTCAAGTCCTAAAGCCTAATTTCAGTCACTAAAGACAAAAAACAAGAAACTGAAAGTGACATCTTGACACTTTTTGTCTGCTTGTGTAGCAGTACTAACAAGTGCACTAGCAGGGGCAACTTAGTTCCCACTACTAGTGTTTAAAACAGGTCTGGTGGGTTTAAGCTTGATTGCAAGCTTGTTTCTTGGAATTGATTAGCAAAAAGGGCACCCCCACACTCAGTGAAGTGTGGGGAGTCACAATAAACAAGAAAACAGGCAAGTAGCTCACAAATTTCACACAAAAATAGGCAATCTAAGTGACTGTTTAGCTAGTATGTTGACTGTGAACAGTAAGCTGAAGCAAATGGCATATGGACGAATTTTAAAAGCTCAATACTCAATCACAATATACCCAAATTACATACAATCAACCCAAAACCCTAGATTACCCTACTACTTAACAGTTTACAAGATTGTGAGCAAAAATTCACACAAAACAAGGCAGAAATCTGTCTTACTGATTTTTAGCCAAGTTTTACCAAATTTTAGAGCATGCAATTGTTTAAATCCTATCTAAATTCAACACCAAAGGCTGATAACACCCTAAGCTAGCATTTAAAGTGTGTCTAGACAATTTTTGAACCCTAAGCTATCATTAATTCCTAGCTAACACTCAAATCCAAACACTCCCTAATTTTCTGAAATCAACTTTTAACACACCAACTCTAAACAAACTCAAGTAAAACTGATGACAAATGGACTAGACATGTATATGAGACAGAAATAAGCATGTATGAACAATAAATTAGCATGCAACTAGCTTGTTTCACAAAATTACACAAAATCACTTAATAAGCACAAAATGAAGGTTCAAGCCAATATTACCTAGAGTGACTCACATCCAAGCCACTCTATGGCCAGGTGATGCCATCTCCAAAGTGAGCTTATGAGACTTTTGGGTTTTTTGGAAGCTTATACTAGCTGATGTAGAGAGATGATGGTGGTGGATAACAAGCATCCACTCACCCAATATATCTTGAACTGAATAAAGTAGCCTTGTGTACCTACACACAACAAACAACCAGGAGGGAAACTACAAGTAGCAAAGGCTACAAGCTTTTGGCTTGTAGCTTTTGCTACAGTGAAATGTTAAAAGAACTGAAAACAGATTTTTGTAAAAATATCTTGAAACTAGTTTGCAACCTTATGAAGCTTAACAAACCCAAGCACAAGGATCCACTTTCACTTCCTCTTGTGCTTGGGGTGTTAGTTTCTGAAACTGAAAAAAGAAAAGAAAAACGTTTTTAACCAAAATCCTTTGGACTAAAAACCTTGTGACATCAAAAAGATTTTTGATAATTTGAAAATAACACAACCAAACTTAAACTGAATCTTGAGTATTAATCTAAAATAAGAAAGAAATGGAACTCAGAAGTTGTAAACTAAAAACCTTTCATTTTCATTAATAAATTTTTAAAAATTACAAAATCTGGAACAAAGAAAACCAAGTCACAAATGAATTGGTATTTATACAAGTGCTAGGAATAATCTAGATTGTAACACCCCCAAATTTATACAACTCAATACAGCGGAAGAATCGTTGGTGTTACAGGATAGCACATTACTCACATCATAGACAACGCTTAAAAATCGCGTCGTTTAATAATAAAGCATTTCCGTTCATAAATATCAAAGTTACATAGGTCCCAAGTCATTACATTTCATACAAAGTTTTACAAATTGTTTGAATGGAAAATATTGTTTAAGTGCGGGCCATGAATTCTTGTCGTCTTCCCGAGAATTACCTTCAAGTACCTGAGATAAAACATGTTAAAATAAAAGGTCAGCGATAACGCCAAGTGAATTCATAGAGTTTAATAAAATCCATCAATATGATATCGGTATAAGATTATTACCGAAAATCATTTTGTACAAATCATTTTAATAGGCCATAAAATAGCCAAAGTCATTTTATACAAATCCTTATCGAAAATCATAATGTAGGCATTTGCCTTAAAATCGTTATACGAGCCAATGTCGTAAAAACATCATACAATACGTCTTATGACGTTGTATGAAAATAAAAACCGTTATATGAATATGGTTATGAAAACAAAAACACGAACATAATATCATTAGTATGACCCTTTATTGCTAGTCAGGCAATACGTCGTAATCCGGTGCGTCTAGTAGTATTTCGTTAGTTTGGATTATTATAAACCGCATGACATTGTTACCTTACTAAACCAACAACGGGTAGCTAACCCGATACTCAATTTGCCCATCTAAAGTAGCGTGTCGTCACAAAGGTCACGCTATGGAAATCTTCTCATACATAAATTCGCTTACCAATCAATGTGGCACGACGGGGATCAACCGTCAAGGCGCGAACTGGGGTGATCGTCCCCAAATAGTACTATTAAATGCATAAGCGTCTACCAAATCCCGGTAGTTTACAATTCATGCTAATGGGACTTTTAGTGACATAACCTAACTTTAATAATCCATTTAATTTCATCTATCGGGTCCATTAATCATTTATCGGGTCATACAATCGGGTCATACAATCATTCGGGTCAAAATGAATAAACAACAATCGGGACAAATGGTGTCCTATTTTATAAAAACTAACATGTTATCTCCCTCGCGGGTTTATAAAACATTTCATAAAAACATTTAAAAGAGTGCGAGGCTATGAACTCACGTTGATGTGGGAAGGCGGGTTATCGGCAATTCGGACGTACTGTACGTGCTTCAATCACGGAAACCTAGACAAATAATAATCGGTCTTAGACGTTTGTCCAATGACTTTATAAAAATAACAATTATGTATACATATGATGATTTTATATATATGATGATCAAGTGGGTTTACATATCCTCATTTACTCATTTTTGTGTTATGTGTCGATAACTTTTATACTAGTTTTCTCGTTTTACCTATTTACGTGTTTTAGGTTCAATAAGCCTATTATAAGTTCTTAACTTGTATTAATCCTTGTTATACTTATATTATCAGTATCTACACTTTACAAGTTGGGCCTTAAAGGGTTAAGTCCAATAAATAAGTTTATAAGAGTTTTAGTCCATTTTGTTGTTTTATTAGTCCAATAACGTTAATTTAGTCCGTTAATGTCCGTATGTTATATAGATCGAGTTTTATCGGTTTTTACTTGTTATATATGTTTATATATCAGTATATGAGCTTTATAAAAGTTTACATTAGACGGGTCCAACCGTCTAAGTTTTATTTAACAAAAACGTTAATTTTACGGTAATAGCCGAAAAAGTCGTAAAAATCATGTTTTATAGTTTTATAACTTATAAGTATTATTCCACTACCATCTTTATAATTTATACACTTATTTAACCTTTTACATATTCATATAATTAAAATCCATAAGTTAGTGGGTTTTTATTTTACATTTTATACAATATAATTTTGAGTGCTTATATAATAATAATAAACATTAATTCTCAAAATCTGATTTTTATCTTCAAGTTCACCAAAACTGCCATATCTAGAGTTTTATATGGAGATAGAAGCTCAAATTTTTATCACATAAACTACATAATATGTGCTCCATTTAACTCTTCTATAGCTACTGTTGAATCATGTTCTAAGTATTTTCTAAAAATCGTCCAAAACAGTGAACTCAGATTTGTACTTTAAACTTGTTTTGATCATATCTCACTCATTACAATGATTCCATTGCATGGCCAACTCTCACATGTGTACAAGACTCATAGATTACTGTATATTAATTCTACTTCATCATTTTATCAGTTCATGACATGTTTCGTTTCTGTTTTATACAGCCATCATTTTTAAGCAAGATTTTAGCCATGTTTCTTTTAGTTTTTCATCTTTTAATCATATTTATGAACACCAAATCCCCAAACAATACTTTTATCATCATATAATCATCATATACATATACAATAGGACATAAAATACATGATTACATAATAAAAATAACAAGAGGATGAGGAGGACAATCTTTATACCACCATGATGATGTAGGTTGATCAAAACATGGATTTTGATGGGGAAACTTGTGATGCATCAAGACCATCTTCAAGACCACCTATCTTCATAAATTCCTTGTGGAAAATCAGCCCCAAGACACCAAGGAAACTCCTCCATGGATGTTATAATCACCACCATTCAAGAGAGCTTCAAGAGGGCATCAACATGTGTATGAATAACATGAGATTTTGTGGTTGATTTTGATCAAATGAGGGTGTTTTGTGAGGAGAAGGGGACGGCACATTGAGAGAGTGTGAGAGGATTTTGAGAGTGGTTTTGCATGTATGAAATGGTGGAAAGGAGAAGCTAGTGGTTTGTGGTAATGTGAAGTAGCTTTTAAGCTAAGCTAACACTTGTTAGCTTAGTTGCTACAAGTTGGACACATCATAGGATGTGTGGCTTAGTTAGGCCGGTTTGAGTGGGGGTGGGACAAGTGTCCCACTTGTCTCATCCCCATTTATTTACGGGTACTCCTCGATTCTAGTTTCCTCGATTTGCGTGCCCTCGAGTCGTTTTACGAAAAACGTTTTTATAAATTATGAATCAACGTCACAAAACGAATCCAATAAAAATTGTCTCATCAAAAACGGAGTTCGAAAACGTAAATACGTAATCCTAGGGTTTCCGGCTTAGTCGTAAAGGACGTTAAAATAAAATCGTAAGTCCTAATTTCTTCTCGTAAATTTGTGAGTTTATGAACCAACACAAATTTAAAACTCCAAAATAATATTCACGGATAAATTTATTTTCTGAAATATCGGACTGTCACCAAAGACGGTGTATGTAAACGTAAGCACGTAACATTGAATCCTCCGGTTTAGACGTAGTCGACGCTACTTTAAGACGTAAATCCAAATTTCTTCCTAAAAATAAGTGAGTTCATATTGTAAATTGTTTTTAAATAATATTCGAGAATAAAATATCAACCATAAATTGAAGGATTGTCACAACATTTACCCCTAAACAGGATCTTTGTCCTCAAAGATCATCTTACTACTCGCTTCTTATAGAGTTAAAGCCATGTGGGTATTTCCTCCACATCCGATCTTTTCTCATAAGTGTAATTCATTACAATACGCGAGTTTCATTAAACATAACTACGGGAATAAGATCAGGCTTAATGTTGACTTACTTTCTCTATCCATGATGTTCACGGGTTTCTGATGAATGCAACTTTTCTCCGATCTAAGCTTTACTAAGAACAATCAGATTTTCACTTGATAGATATTCCATCAAGTTCGATTTACGAAACATAATTCACGCAGTTCTTGAAGTCCTAGGGTAGCTCCAGCTTATATGCCTTTCAATCCCAACTTTTACATCATCTCAATGGTCCCATACAAGGGGGACTTATATCCCATGATTTGTCAGATCATGAATTCATTTTTCCATTGTTAAAAATTGTGGCATAACTTCGCTACCCATTTGGCACTTCAAGATCTACATTTCATATTCACATAACCTCTTGCCCATTATCGGCAGTCAATAATCAAATCCTAATTTCAACAATCATTTCAGATCTCGCGGGTCGAATATTTTGTAAGGTTAGGTTCGCCATCATAGGAAACCTTAAACCTAAAAGACATGTCCAACTCACAATGGGTGTATGTCGGGTGTCTTCATCTCAACTCTTGCTTACAGATGCTCTAATATTTAGATCCTAACAAGATCCGATCTCGATCCTAATATGATGATTATCAATGGTAATCTCTCCAAAGGAAAACGATTATACGGTCTATTTCCAAAGGTCAATCATTCCAACATAAGACAACACTTATATTACTTTGTATCGTTACTTTACCTCGTCCCTTCGATTGGGGTGGTACATAGTACTGTCATCAAGGTTCGTTCTCAAATGATTTATGAGCAAATCTCTAGAAATTCGATGTGAAGCGAGGATCTTGATAAAGATTTTCGATACAGGCACACTATGTTTACATAACTCTTTTGCATTTATCATTAACGAGAATGATATTAGCAGATTTGGTCAGTCTGTCGACGATGACCCAAATCGAATCAAATTCAGATGATGACCTTTGCAATAGCTAGACGTTTACTAATGTATGAGGCGATGTCTGCCTTCATAATTGCCATTAGTACAACTTCTTCAGACAAAGATACTTTTAGTCATCAATGACATAAATAGAATACTTATACTTACAAATTCCAACATAACTATATCTCACAATCCTCCATATTTAGGCAACCACAAGTGGCCTTTAAAACATTTAACGCCATCGGCTTCTCAATTCTAATGGTTCACATTAGCTGTGAACTCCTTTTATTATCTATATTATCCTTTTTACAAACATCGTTCATATTTTAAATTGTTCGGCAATTTATTTTGCACCTTCATTATTAAGGAACATGTCCTAATTGGTTCTTTATCTTTTCTATATAATGTGTCAGCAATTACGTTCACTTTCCTGATGAAATAAATATCATAACCGTATTTATTCAAAATTCTTTCTTCCTATCTTCTATGTTTTAGTTTCGTCTTTACTATTATCTTTATCTGTTTTACTCAATCCGACGTATAAAGCGTCGATAATTATTACATGTAAATTAACAATAATTATTTAATTTTTATGAAACGTAAATGTAAAAATTTTAAATTTCTTAGTTCGACCAATTATATAAAATGTTCAAAATAAATTTGAATTTAATTAACAAGATTTTTGTTGATTTATCGAAAATATTTAATAATATTCGTAAATGTTCGAAAAACCTTTGTTTATACTTTTGTCAAAGTTTTCTTAGTTTGAAAAGTAAAAATTATCGTTTCAGATTTCAAGTCATGGTTAAAATGGTTTCCTCACTCCCTCTTAGGTTGTCTTGAGGTATACACAAACATTTACCCCTAAACAGAAGTTTAGTTAAATGGTTTGTGTATAAGGGAATAATCCCTTAAAGTCCTTTGTTAAAACATTTGTCCAAATATATTTGCACTTTCTTTTTAGTATAACTCAAAGTCTTAAATGACTTCTAACTTTTGAAGAGTCAATTTACATTCTATTATCTATAAATCACACGGTTAAATCATGTAAAGTATTAAGTCTTAAGTCTTATGTTAAATATTCAAGGTACAATTTTTAATTGTTCGGCCAATTCAGGGCAATCTATAAATAATTATTAACTCATTCTTATTCTTATAAACAAACATATAGTCCTTAATGATCGCAAGCATGAATTTATCAAATTACAGCCTACACACGTGATTCATCAAATTTATGAATGCTACATGTGCATCGGTCAATCCAAATGACATCACGTGAAACTCATAATGTTCATTACAAGTACCGGATGTAGTGATTGGAATACATAATATTTTTCGCAGATGCGGAGTTGATGATAACCATGCCGTGGATCAAATTGCTAGAACCTTGTAAATGATCGAACAAATCTTCCATTTTGAGTTATGGATTTTGTTTTTGATTGTCAATTTACTCAGTTCACAGTAATCTATAAATATAAGGAATGATAACACCATAGCTCTTCATGATGACGAGCTTAGTAGAATAAAATCTTTCTCCGACAACTCTCTCAGTTGTACGGTAATTCCTTTAATTAAGATGGTGCTGTCGTACAGTGCACAGCACCGGGAATAGAATCAATACCAAATTCAACTTGCCTTAATGGCGAAAGTCTAGGTAAGTCATCAATAAATACCTCCTAAAGTTTCAGATAACATAAACATCTTTTAATAAATTCATTTTAAGTTCTTCTAGTACAATATCTATAACTAGTTCACAACCATTCACGGTATACTTTTAAGTCTAAAAGCAGGATACAACCACCTATCGGGAATTATTTATATCACTTTTGATAATCAACATCTTATCATTTAGGGGAATTCTACTCGAGTTCCCATTAATTAAGACAATGTCGTCATGTCATAATCAATCAATCCATTCTACTGGCATTACCAACTTTCCAGTTTTATTGCCGTCGATAAGATGTGAACTTCTCAAAAGACTAATAATAACTCATAATCCTTCACAATTTCAGGGATATCTGGAGACACAACTACTATTAAAAGAGTAAGGTCAACGCATAATCTATGCGAGAGAATTTCAAATCAGATATAAACGAAAACATTTAACGAATATGAATATATCCCATGTTTTCATAATTTGAGTACGCATTCGAAAGCTCCTCGGATCGTTACCCAGGTCATTCAAATGAAATCAAATCATAAGAAATGATAAGAACGTCAATACATCCAGTCGGGTATCAACACTCGGTAATCAGATACTTTTCCTAAGAATCTCACTACGGGAGAATTGGATAAGAAAGAATTGTCAATTGTCAAATAAGACAATTTCCACAGATGAGTAAATTCGACTCAGAAGAATAGATGCTACAGGCACATATGTAGGTGTCCCTAACACTATGTCCCTATTTTTCACTTCTTGCAGATCTCATAAAATTTAATCTTTCACAATCTTCAAAGAAAATTTAGTGTTTATTCATCAGTTTTATGGTGACTACTAATCAGACTTGCATGGTTACTTCCAAATTATATGTAGGCGCGCAACTATATACAATTTCAAGATTAACGATGCAATACTCAGTTCGTCAAAACTTTATCATCATGTTTATAATAAAAACATTTACATGCTTAATTCTTAAATAAGAATCAAAATAAATTTACAAAGATTTTCTTTGTTATGAAAACAATTAGGTTTTCCAAAGCGTCTCATAAACAACTTCATTTTGATATCAATCACTTATAAATCTCACTTTGAATAATCCTTATTGTGACGAAAATTAAATTTTCTCAAATGATACCGTTTTAACTTTATAAAAACAACGAGTGATCTACAGAAAAGTGATGAAAGCTTGTTCACCAAGAATTAACTACGATATGATAGGAAATGAGCTTAGCCAATTAATCATGAGATTCATGATCTCGATGGCACTCAAAATAATAATCCACAACGTAACTCAAATCAAGATGAGTACTTATTCAATGGTTGCATCATGATAAACGGATTTTACTCGTTTGAAAGTTCGATTCTCGGAATCTCCTCGAATTGATCACAGTTAAAAGTGGAATGATTGTTCTTGGTGACAAAAAGGGGTTATGGTTTTCTATTCTATTAAAAAGGTAAATAAATCAAATAACTAAAAATTAAAGCCAAGTACAGTTAATGAATGGAAATAGAAAGTGATTAAAATTTAACAGTCAAATGATTAAACAGAAAAGGACCCTTACTGACCAAATAGTGCTATCCGGAATGTTGATGATACGGAATATTGTCCTACTCGGAATAATAAGTCTATGCGGAACAATGATGCTATGCGGAATGTTTTGACTATGCAGAATAAAAGGGTTATGCGGAAAACATGCCCTATGCGGAATAATATAAAAGAAAACCCTATGCGGAATGTTTAAGATACTCAGAATAATACACTATGCGGAATAAATTCCGAATAAAGAAAATGTAAGAATGCTATGCGGAATGTAAGGGTTACCCGGAATATCTGAAAAATTTCGAATAGTTAAAAAATAAAAAGGTTGTTCGGAATATCTTAAATATTCTGAATAGTGGAAAAGGAAAAGGACTATACGGAATGTTCTGGGAATCAAGAATAGAAAAAGGGACTTAAACAGTAGACACGAATTTAACCAAATCAAGCTAAATAATCGAAACGGTTTTACCAAATTAACCACAATTCATCTACTAACTACAAAGATCAAATCCTAATCATAAAAACACAAATTCAACAACTTTTTAAGATCAAACTTCAACTAAATAAAAACATTAGAACTTTAAATAAAAAGATGATGAAGATCAAGATGGATGAAAAGATTAAAGGAAAACTTGTATTGATGATTGATGATTAAGATTTAGTAAACAAAAGGAAAGGATCAAACTTACAAGATTAAAGAACAAATCAAAGAAGATGAAGAACCACTCCCTAAGGGAGATGGTTTTCCTACGAAAAAATAGGAAGAGTAACAGAAAGGAAAAAAAACTAGATTCCAAAATTTTGTGAGGGATTTCCTTTTATTGGCTGAGTGGTTGGTTGATGAGTGGGCTTTTCCCCCTTTCTTCTTGTCTTCTCGTCTTTTCAGAAAAGTTGACGTTTTCGATTCTGATTCGGGATTTGTCGTCGGTTAAATTCAACTTGTCTTTTAATTTCTTCGTTTAATAGACTTGAGTTTCTTCGACATATGCAAATCTTCCGTCTTTGGTCCTTTTCTTCGATAAATCTTCAAATAGGCACATTGAATTCAAATCTTTTGCATCTCTTGGACAATAGACTTCGTCTTGAGTCTTTTTCTTCGATAAAACCCGTGCAATCCCATGTTTTCTTCAATAATCATCCGGTTGACTCTGAGAACACAATAAACACAAAAACCACGCATAATTCTAAACAAATGATATTTAACACGCTTTTTGGTCTTGTTTTAGTAAGAAATAAGTGGTAAAAGGATGGGTGTTTTCACACCTATCAAATCCCCTACACTTAACCATTGTCATGCCCTCATGCAATGCTTAGTGATAAAGCAAATTTACATTTTTCTCATAATCAATCAACCTTGGCCTTATTAACATACTACTAAACAAAAATTTAAATACTAAGAGAAATGAAAACTTTGAAGTAAATAAAAGGATGGAAATAACTTGCAAAGAGATCAAGGACTTACATTAGGGCTTTGGTGCTGCGAAGATTTATCATCCTCAAGTTTCACGTTCCCCAAACTAAGCTTAAAAACGAGATCATTGTTATTATAAGTTAGCAAATCACACACTTACACACATGGCTTAATTATATGCTTAAACTCCCTTATTCCTAGAGGTATCTCTTATATTTTATTTTTGTCTTAGAATGATCATGAAGATGAATTTTTGGACTTATTTCGATAGTTTATTTAGGCTAAAAGCAAAGTAGGACGATTTGATCAATAGTTAGCTAAAGGACAAAATCTCTTAAAACTGCTTCTCGTGATATCAAAAAGTTCATATCTTGGCATAACTCGGTTCACGATTTGAGACCTTTCTCGGGCCGATATTTGGCATGTACTTCATACTTCATATCTTGAGAGACGTGCTTGATATAATGGTCTTCTCATCGTTCATAGAGTTTCTTCACTTGGAGACTTTTGAGGGGTACTCCAACTTTGTTGACCACGACATCATGATTATTCTTCAATCTCTAATTGGGATTTTGAGATACAACGATCCGCCTCCTTTTCGGACTTGGATCTATTTATCCTCATACCTTGTTAGGGTCTTTTCGGATAGACTTCTCCATCATCTTTATGGGAGTTGATTGCTTTTCATCGTGAGTCTTGATCCTTCATATCGATTTTGGGAATAATGCTTTTCACATCACTTTGGATCTTTAGCAATAAAATGGAATCCTCATGCCTTGTTAGGGCCTTTTCGGACTCGCCAATCTTCGCGCCCCGCTTCATAAGTTATGCCTTGGCTATGAACTCTTATCATTACCGAGCAACTTTTAAACGATCTTGGGCTAGAAGCTAAGTAACTTTTCAAATCGTACAACCTTACTTATTGCAGATAAATTATTAGCAAGTGATGGGAGAATAGGCAAATAATTACACCAAGTGAGCTTGTGCAAGAATACCGACTTATAATTGACTCTATCATTTCTCGTCCTCCACAATTTAAAATCTCAAGTAATGAGACTCGTGGACACTGAGCCTAATAAACCAATTAAGGTCTACATGGTTAAGGATACTAGCTAGAATAAACTTGGATAAGTCTATTCGGGTTGAGTTAAAATAAACGCAACGGGCCTAATATGTCAAAGACTTCTAAACTAGCTACACCACTTTATTAAAATTTGACTTTATTGCGGGATATATACATATGGAAGCAAAGATAAAAATTTAAAAATTACGACTAAAATGGCCAAAGTTAATAAAAAATTTGAAAAATGTTGAAAAAGATGATTTTCCGGTTAAATGAAAGCATTTTCATGGAAAAGTCCAATTAAAACTTCGATAGAAGTCCCCCCTACACTTAAGATAAACATTGTCCTCAATGTTTAAGCGTGTGGGAAAAGTCTCCCCTACACTTATGACATTGTGCACGTTGGTTAACTCGAGTTAAGGAAGAGACGAATAAAGTGATCAATTTCAAATGTGAGTATGAAGAAAATTGAATCACGATAGTTGAGAGATAGAACCGGATATCGGATAACACGGGAGCACGGTTCTTCAGAGATTCCAAGAGTGCACTTATCCCTGTAATCACATCACCACACAAAGACAAACACCCTATAGAGGTCCCCCTACACTTAGGAGGTTAAAACATAAAAGGATAGATACTCGGGTTGCCTCCCGAGGAGCGCTTGTTTTTGATAACCGAGTCACGAGTCTGACTCGACCCAAATTAGTTCACGGGGAACGTGGTGAGGGATGGAACCACCTCCTGAGTGGTGTCCTCACCAAAGTACAACTTCACTCGTTGGCAATTCACCTTAAAATTAGGTCCATTAGGTTGAGCGAGCTCGAGAGTACCATATGGAAAAATTTGGGTAATGGTGAATGGGCCGGACCAACGAGATTTGAGCTTGCCCGAAAAGATTTTCAACCGAGAGTTAAAAAGTAAGACTTTGTCTCCAACATGGAACTCTCGGTTTTTGATCTTGGAGTCGTGAATGAGCTTAGTTCTTTCCTTATAGATCAAAGAATTTTCCTAAGCCGCATTACGGAGTTCATTGAGCTCATTGAGTTAGATCTTGCGTAGGTCACCGGCTTTGTTGATATCAAAATTAGCCCACTTCAAGGCCCAGTAAGCCTTGTGATCCAACTCAATGGGGAGGTGGCATGCTTTCCCGTACACGAGACGATATGGTGTACAACCAATCGGAGTCTTGTATGCAGTACGAAAAGCCCACAAAGCATCATCAAGTTTATCAGCCCATGAGGCATGATGCTCTCCCACGGTTCTTTCCAGAATTCGCTTTAATCCTCGGTTGGATATTTCAGCCTGGCCATTAGTTTGTGGGTGGTAGGCGGTGGAAAGACGATGATTTACACCGTACTTAGCCATGACTCCTGTGAATTGGTCGTTGCAAAAGTGAGTCCCACGATCACTAATAATGGCACGAGGCACACCGAATCTAGCGAAAAGCAATTTCAAAAAGTTACAAACCACCCTTGCGTCATTAGTGGGTAAAGCTTTGGCTTCAACCCATTTGGAGACGTAGTCAACGGCTACAATGATGTATTTGTTTCCTTTAGAGGAAGGGAATGGCCCCATAAAGTGGATACCCCAAACATAAAAGATTTCACATTCCTGAATGAAATTCTGAGGCATCTCGTCTTTATGTGTGATCTTGCCTTGTTTTTGGCAAGCATCACATCGTTTAACCATCTCGTGAGCATCACGGTAGATGGTGGGCCAATAAAATCCCGAGTCAAACACTTTTTTGGCGGTGTAGTTAGGACCAAAGTGACCACCGGTGGGTCCTTTGAGGCAAGCGTCAAATATTTTTAAAGCTGCCGGTCCATCAACACATCGGCGAATAATCAAGTCGGGACATTGTTTGAATAGGTAAGGGTCATCCCAAAAGTAAGTCTTAATGTCGGTGAAGAACTTTTTATTTTGTTGAGACGTCAACCCTTCCTTGAGAATTCCACCCGCCAAGTAGTTTGCAAAGTCCGCAAACCACGGGATTCCATCAGAATTCGAATTTATAGACATTAAGGTCTCCAAGGGAAAAGAATCATTGATTTCCTTGTTCGGATGATCCCCTTGGTAAGGATCCTCAAGTCTGCTGAGATGATCCGCGGCTAGGTTTTCAGCTCCTTTTTTATCACGAATTTCGATTTTAAATTCCTAGAGTAGCAAAACCCAGCGAAGAAGTCTTGGTTTGGAATCTTGCTTTGTCAACAAGTACTTCAAAGCGGAATGATCGGTATACAAGATTGTGGTGGAAAGGACAAGATAGGGGCGGAATTTTTCAAAGGCATAGACAACAGCTAAAAGCTCTTTTTCTGTTGTCGTATAATGCAATTGTGCCCCCGTCATTGTCTTGCTAGCGTAATAGATCGGTTGGAAGTGTTTGTTCACTCTTTGTCCTAGAACCGCTCCAATAGCAAAATCACTAGCATTGCACATCAACTCAAAGGGAAGCTCCCAATTAGGGGTTACCAAGACGGGTGCCTTAGTTAGCTTATCCTTAAGCGAGTAGAAGGCTTTAAGACATTCTTTGGAAAAGATAAAAGGAGTATCTTTTTCCAAGAGGTGGGTCATCGGGCGAGCGATTTGAGAAAAATCTTTGATGAATCGACGGTAGAAGCCCGCATGACCCAGAAAACTTCTCACACCCTTCACAGTTGAAGGTGGAGGCAACTTAGCGATAACATCGACTTTAGCACGGTCTACTTCGAGACCGGCTTTGGAAATTTTGTGTCCTAGCACGATGCCTTCTTTTACCATAAAATGGCATTTTTCCCAATTCAGAACAAGGCGAGTGTCTTCGCACCGCTTAAGCATACGTTCCAAATTGGCAAGGCAAGAAGAGAAGGAATCCCCGAAGACCGAGAAATCATCCATGAAGACTTCCATAGTTTGTTCAACCATGTCATGGAAGATAGCTAACATGCACCTTTGGAAAGTCCCGGGCGCATTACATAAGCCAAAAGGCATTCTTTTGTAAGCAAATGTGCCATAGGGACAAGTGAATGTTGTCTTCTCTTGATCTTGGGGATCGATGGGTATTTGGAAATAACCCGAGAAACCATCAAGAAAGCAGTAATATTCATTACCCGCTAAACGTTCAAGCATTTGGTCCATAAAAGGTAGAGGGAAATGATCCTTTCTCGTGGCATCATTGAGTTTGCGGTAGTCTATACAAACTCTCCACCCAGTAACGAGACGAGTGGAAATCAACTCGTTGTGTTCATTGGGAACAACGGTAATTCCGCCCTTCTTGGGCACACAATGGATTGGACTAACCCATGGTGAATCCGAAATAGGGTAAATCATACCCGCATCAAGAAGTTTGATAACCTCTGTTTTGATGACTTCATGTATTTTTGGATTCACCCTTTGTTGGCTTTGAATTGTGGGCTTAAAGTCGTCCTCCATGAGAATTTTGTGTGTGCAGAAGTGAGGATCAATTCCGCGAATATCAGAAATTTTCCAAGCAATAGCCTTCTTATGATCTTTCAACACGGTGATAAGTCGGGTTTTTTCTTCTTCCTTTAGGTCTTTAGAAATGATGACTGGCGACTTCTTCTCTTCTTCAAGGAATACATACTCGAGATGGGGCGGCAACTCCTCAAGTTCTAAATCAGGAGGATTTTCGACGGGAGGCGTATTCAAAGTCAGAGTATCGATAGCAATGACCGTGGGAGATGGAGGCGAAGGATTGTCTTCGTTGAGAAGATTGTTAAAGAAATTCATGTCTTCATCCCCATCGGTGGGAGAATCATTAGTAGCTAAATTCACATCTCCCATGGTATCTTCAAGATTGTTCCAAAACAAATCACTATCTCCAAATAGAGACAATGATGAATCGATAGAGGCAACGGTTTCAACATTGGGAAGAGAGGTAGGAATACTTTTGCAAGCATTTTGGAAGTGTTCTTCACAAGCCTCATCAAGAACGTCAATACAATTAACACTCTCGTTGGAATAAGGTTGTTTGGACAACTTTCCCATGTTGAAGACGATTTTATCGTCACCCACTCTCATGATAAGCTCACCGGCTTCAACATCGATGAGAGTGCGACCGGTCCTCAGTAATGGACGACCCACGATCAAGGGAACACGAGGGTCCATCTCGTAGTCGACGACGACGAAATCGACAGGAAAAGTGAATTTGTCGACTCCTACAAAGACATCTTCGGCTATCCCCACTGGATAAGCAACCGTACGGTTAGCTAATTCCAAAGTCATTTTGGTGGGGACTAGCTCTGGGAGAGATAATTGCTTCCAAACGCTTAGAGGCATAAGATTAATACTGGCACCTAGATCGGCTAGGGCCATGCAATTCACTAATCCCGGGAAATTGCAAGTGATTAAGAAACGACCCAGATTACCAAGCTTGGTTGGCAATTTCCTTAAGAGCACTGTAGAGCAATTCTCATTAAGTTGGGTGTTGGCAATATCAAGAAGTTTTTCCTTGTCGCTCAGAAGTCTTTAAACATTTTCGCGTACTTAGGTATGTGAGCGAGAGCCTCAGCGAAGGAGATATTGAAATTCAGTTGTTTAAACATTTTAAGAAAGTTAGAATGTAACACCCCCAAATTTATACAATTCAATACAGCGGAAGACTAGTTGGTGTTACGGGATATCACATTACTCACATCATAGACAACGCTTAAAAATCGCGTCGTTTAATAATAAAGCATTTCCATTCATAAATATCAAGTTTACATAGGTCCTAAGTCATTGTATTTTATACAGGTTTTACAAAGCATTTGAATGGAAATTAATATTTAAGTGCGGGCCATGAATTCTTGTCGTCTTCTCGAGAATTACCTTCAAGTACCTGAGATAAAACATGTTAAAAGAAAAGGTCAGCGATAACGCTGAGTGAATTCATAGAGTTTAATAAATTCCATCAATATAACTTTGGTATAAAATTATTATCAAAAATCATTTCGTACAAATTATTGTGATAGGCCGTAAAATAGCCAAAATCATTTTATACAAATCTTTGTAATAGGCCATAAAATAGCCAAAGTCATTTTATACAAATCCTTATCGAAAATCATAATATAGGCATTTTCCTTAAAAATCATTGTACGAGCCAATGTCGTAAAAACATCATACAATACGTCTTATGACGTTGTATAAAATCAAATAAAAACTGTTATATGAATATGGTTATGAAAACCAAAACACGAACATAATATCAATAGTATGACCCAGTATTGCTAGTCAGACAATACATCGTAATTCGGAGCGTCTAATAATATTTTGGTGATTGGATTATTATAAGCCGCATGAGATTGTTACCTTACTAAACCAACAACGGGTAGCTAACTCGATACCAATTTTGCCCATCTAAAGTAGCGTGTCGTCACAAAGGTCACGCTATGGAAATCTTCTCATACATAAATTCGCTTACGAATCAATGTGGCACGACGGGGATCAACCGTCAAGGCGCGAACTGGGGTGATCGTCCCCAAATAGTACTATTAAATGCATAAGCGTCTACCAAATCCCGGTAGTTCACAATTCATGCTAATGGGACTTTTAGTGACATAACCTAACTTTAATAATCCATTTAATTTCATCTATCGGGTCCTTTAATCATTTATCGGGTCATACAATCGGGTCATTCAATCATTCGGGTCCAAAATCAATAAACAAACAATCGGGACAAATGGTGTCCTATTTTATAAAAACTAACATGTTATCTCCCTCGCGGGTTTATAAAACATTTATAAAAACATTTAAAAGAGTGCGAGGCTATGAACTCACGTTGATGTGGGAAAACAGGTTATCGGCAACTCGGATGTACGGTACGTGCTTCAATCACGGAAACCACCATGATGATGTAGGTTGTGATCAAAACATGGATTTTGATGGAGAAACTTGTGATGCACCAAGACCATCTTCAAGACCACCATGCTCCATGAACTCCTTGTGGAAAATCAGCCCCAAGACACCATGAATACTCCTCCTTGGATGTTATAACTTGCACCAATCAATAGGGCTTCAAAAGGGCATCAACATGTATATGAATAACATGAGACTTTGTGGTTGATTTTGATCAAATGAGGGTGTTGTTTGTGATATGGTGGACGGCATACATGGAGTATAGAGAGAAAGTATATGGTTTTGCATGTTAGAAATGATTTAGCTAGTTTTAGTTTAGTGGTTTTTGTTTGGTGGAAGGCTTACATTGTAAGCTAAGACAAGTGTAAGCTTATAGCTTACAACTTGACACATCATTGATGTGGTGCACTAGTTAGGCCGGTTTTGGAGTGGGGTGGGACAAGTGTCCCACTTGTCTCATCCCATTTATTTATGGTACTCCTCGATTCTAGTTTCCTCGATTTGCGTGCCCTCGGGTCGTTTTACGAAAAACGTTTTTATAAATTATGAATCAACGGCACAAAACGAATCTAATAAAAATTGTCTCATCAAAAACGGAGTTCCAAAATGTAAATACGTAATCCTAGGGTTTCCGGTTTAGTCGTAAAGGACGTTAAAATAAAATCGTAAGTCCTAATCTCTTCTCGTAAATTTGTGAGTTTATGTACCAACACAAATTTAAAACTCCAAAATAATATTCTCAGATAAATTTATTTTCTGAAATGTCGGACTGTCACCAAAGACGGTGTATGTAAACGTAAGCACGTAACGTAGAATCCTCCGGTTTAAACGTAGTCGATGCTACTTCAAGACGTAAATCCAAATTTCTTCCCAAAAAATAAGTGAGTTCATATTGTAACATTAAAATAATGTTTTCAAATAAATATTAAGAATAAAATATCAATCATAAATTGACGGATTGTCACAGCATTTACCCCTAAACAGGATCTTTGTCCTCAAAGATCATCTTACCTTACTACTCGCTTCTTATAGAGTTAAAGCCATGTGGGTATTTCCTCCACATTCGGTCTTTTCTCACAAGTGCAATTCATTACAATACGCGAGTTTCATCAAACATAACTACGGGAATAAGATCAGGCTAAATGTTGACTTACTTTATCTATCCATGATGTTCACGGGTTTCTGATGAATGCAACTTTTCGCCGATCTAAGCTCTACTAAGAATAATCAGATTCTCACTTGATAGATATTCCATCAAGTTCGATATACAAAACATAATTCACGCAGTCTTTGAAGTCCTAGGGTAGATCCAGCTTATATGCCTTTCAAACCAATCTTTTTACATCATCTTTATGGTCCCATACAACGGGGACTTATATCCCATGATTTGTCAGATCATGAATTCATTTTCCAAGTTTAAAAAAAAATTGTGGCATAACTTCGCTACCCATTTGGCACTTCAAGATCTACATTTCACATTCACATAACCTCCTGCCCACAACCGGCAGTCAATAATCAGATCCTAATTTCAACAATCATTTCAGGTCTCGCGGGTAGGGTATTTTGTAAGGTTAGGTTCGCCATCATAGGAAACTTTAAACCTAAAAGACATGTCCAACTCACAATGGGTATATGTCGGGTGTCTTCATCCCAACTCCTGCTTACAGATGCTCTAATATTTAGATCCTAACAAGATTCGATCTTGATCCTAATACGATAATTATCAATGATAATCTCTCCAAAGGAAAGCGATTATACGGTTTATTACCAAAGGTCAATCATTCAAGCATAAAACAGTGCTTCTAGTATTTTGTATCGCTACTTTACCTAGTCCCTTCGATTGGGGTGGTACATAGTACTCTCATCAAGATTCATTCTTAATGACTTCTGAGCAAATCTCTAGAAGTTCGATGCGAAGCGAGGATCTTGATAGAGATGATCGATACATGCACACCATGTTTACACAACTCCTTTAAATACAAAAGAGTCAATTTCTTCATCAAGAATCTATCATTAACAGGAATGATATTAGCAGATTTGGTCAGTCTATCGATGATGACCCAAATCGAATCAAATTCAAATGACGACCTTTGCAATAGTTAGATGTTTACTAATGTATGAGGTGATGTATGCCTTCAAAATTTGTCATTAGTACAACTTCTTCAGACAAAGATACATTAAATCATAAATGACAGGAATAGAATACTTATACTTACAAGATCTCAATATGACTGAATCTCTAAATCTCCATATCTAGGCAACCACAAGTGGCCTTTTAGACATTTAACGCCATCGGCTTCTCAATTCTAATGGTTCATACTAGCCGCGAACCCCTTTTTATTATCTATGTTATCCTTCTTACAAGCATTATTTATTTTTATATTGTTCGGCAATATATTTTACACCTTCATTATTAAGGAACATATCCTAATTGATTCTTTATTTTTGCATAATGTGTCAGTAATTACGTTCACCTTCCTAGATGGAATAATTATCATGACCGTATTTATTCGAAAATTCTTTCTTCACATTTTCTAAGTCTTAGTTCTATCTCAACTATTATGTTTATCAGTTTTGCTCAATCCGATGTCTAAAGCGTCGATAATTATTATAATTAATTAAATAATTATTAGTTAATTTTTATGAAACGTAAACGTAAAAATTTTAAATTTCTTAGTTCGACCAATTATATAAAATGTTCAAAATAAATTTGAATTTAATTAACACGATTTTCGTTGATTTATCGAAAATATTTAATATAATTAATAAGATTCGAAAATGTTCGAGAAATCTTTGGTTATACTTTGGTCAAAATTTTCTTAGTTGCAAAGCAAAAATTGTCGTTTTAAGTTTTCAGGTTATGGTATAAATGGTTTTACTCAATCCTTCTTAAGTTATCTTGAGGTATAAACAAACATTTACCCCTAAACAGAAGTTTAGTTAAATGGTTTGTGTATAAGGGAATAATCCTTAAAAATCCTTTGTTAAAACATTTGTCAAAACTCCATTTCTTTTTGGTAAAATTCAAAGTCTTAAAAGGGCTCTTAATTTTTGAAGAGTCTATATGCATACATCTTACCATTATTAATCCAACGGTCATTTTATGTAAAGGATTACGTTTTTAATCCCTAAGCGTTAATGGTTCTAATATTTGAAAAGTCAATATAGCTTCAATTATCTATTAATCACACGGTTAAATCATATAAAGGATTAAGTCCTTAATCACATGTTAAATATTAGGTACAGGCATTCATTGTTCGACCAATTCAAGGCAATTTATAAATAATTACTAACTCCTTCTTATACTTATAAACAAACAAATGGTCCTTAATGATCACAAGCATGAATTTATCAAATTACAGCCTACACACGTGATTCACCCAATTTATGAATGCTACATGTGCATTAGTCAATCTAAACGACATCACGTGAAACTCATAATATTCATTACAAGTTTTGGATGTAATGATTGGAATAGATCATCTTTTTCGCAGATGCGAAGTTGATGATAACCATGCCGAGGATCAAATCTTTAGAACATACGCTAGAACCTTGTAAATGATCGAACAAATCTTCCATTTCGAGTTATGGATATCGTTTTCGATTGTCATTTTACTCAGTTCACAGTAATCTATAAATATAAGGAATGATAATACCATAGCTCTTCATGATAACGAGCTTGGTAGAATAAAATCTTTCTCCGACAACTCTCTCAGTTGTACGGTAACTCCTTTAATTCAGATGGTGCTGACGTACAGTGCACATGCCACAGGTGCAGCACTGGGAATATCATCAATACCAAATTCAACTTGCCTTAATGGCGAAAGTCTAGGTAATTTACCAACAAATACCTCCTAAAGTTTCAGATAACGGAACCATCTTTTAATAAATTCATATTAGGTTCTTTCTAGATTATAATATCTATGACTAATTCACAACCATTCATGGTATAATTTCAAGTCTAAATACAGGATATGGTCATCATCACTTTTGATAATCAACATCTTATTATTTAAGGGAATTCTATTCGAGTTCCCATCAATTAAGACAATGTCGTCATGTCATAATCAATCAATCCATTCTACTGGCACTATCAACTTTCCAGTTTCATTGCCGTCGATAAGATGTGAACTTCTCAAAAGACTAATAATAACTCATAATCCTTCACAAATTCAAGGATATATGAAGACACAACTACCATTAAAAGAGTAAGGTCAACGCATAATTTACACGAGAGAATTTCAATTCAGATAAAGACGAAAACATTTAACGAATATGAATATATCCCATGTTTTCATAATTTGAGTACGCATTCGAAAGCTCCTCGGATCGTTACCCAGGTCATTCAAATGAAATCAAATCAAAAGAAATGATAGGAACGTCGATACATCCAGTCGGGTATCAACACTCGGTAATTAAATACTTTTCCTAAGAATCTCACTACGGGAGAATTGGACAAGAAAGAATTGACAATTGTCAAATAAGACAATTTCCACAGATGAGTAAATTCGACTCAGAAGAATAGATGATACAGGCACATATGTAGGTGTCCCTAACACTATGTCCCTATTTTTCACTTCTTGCAGATCTCATAAAATTTAATCTTTCACAATCTTCAAAGAAAATGTTATGTTTGTTTATTTGTTTTATGGTGACTACTAATCAGTTTTGCATAGTCCATTCCAAATTGTATGTAGGCGCGCAACTATATACAATTTCAAGATTTACGATGCAATACTCAGTTCGTCAAAATTTTATCATTATTTTTATAATAAAAACATTTTCATGCTTAATTCTTAAATAAGAATCAAAATAAAGTTACAAAGATTTTCCTTGTTATGAAAACAGTTAAGTTTCCAAAGCGTCTTATAAACAACTTCATTTTGATATCAATCACTTATAAATCTTACCTTGAATAATCCTTATTGTGATGAAAATTCAATTTTTCTCAAAGGATACTGTTTTATCTTATAAAAACAATGAGTGATCTGCAAAAGAGTGATGAAAGCTTGTTTACCAAGAATTAACTACGATATGATAGGAAATGAGCTTAGCCAAATAATCATGAGGTTCATGACCTCGATGGCACTCAGGAATACAAAGAGAATAATCCACAACGTAACTCAAATCAAGATGAGTACTTGTTCAATGGTTGCATTACTAATGCGAACATCAGGATGAAGCAATAAAAGATAGATAACATCGATACATGTAGAATTTAGCGATCAAAAGTAGCCTTTTCATTAATCACAAACAAGTCAAAATTGTACCGTAACACATTACGTGTCACTATGTCATACAATTCTCAGAACTCATCCTACCAACTGATATCTCAGTTAAGTTAGGGATTATTTTTAAAAGATGCCACAATGAATACTAATCTACAAGAGTCATTAGGTGTTCCACATGTCCCGAAAGATCCATCGGTCTCAATTCAGAAGAAGATTTCTTCAATTTATTTATTGGACACTGGGCATCCTCGTTAGTGGACAATGGCCTAGGAACAACCCTTAACACGAATCAACAATCATTTAAAACCTTATAGTTCAATCACATGACTTAATAATTTCCTCTTAACAATCTCATATTCCATACGGGTTAAATTTCACTTTATTCAAGTTTCAACCAATTTTATACTCGATCCGATATCCTACCTCATTCTCCGATACTTCAACCTTATTTATAAACCTTAATAGGGCAATAAAAGCTCGATATGAATCAACACTTAATTCCAATCCTATAGCTCTTACAACAATAATTATCAAATGAGTCACTAGCATGAGATGACTCACACGTTTAATTAGACTTCTCGGAAAGGTATTAGTGGCATGAGGCTTTTGGGTAATGGTTCCATTGACAGCCTCAAGTGCAACATTCACCCTTTCAATTTCAAGTTTAAGAATTGGGTGACAACGAATCAGATGACACCTTTCCAGGTGGTAACGTTTTGTCAAACTCCACTCTATAAGGAAAGATCGTTATGATATCGATATTAGATTTAATCTCGCCAATTCTTCTTTAATATCACAATCAACTAATATCAACATTTCTACGAATATCAACCATTTGTTGGGATCATAAATATCAACAACTTGGTTTAGATCTAGGATAGCTAGAATTCCTACGAGAATAGCTTCGATTAGTTTACTAGGGGATTTAGGGTTCCTTGTGACAATCTACGTCGTATAAATACCTCGTATAAATATTAAAATGATCATCAAATAATCATGTAATCAAATTACATCATATGTATATATATAATCCAAGTTATATATATATATATTAAAATAACACTTCTCAGTCCGGCCTTGTCGGTAACTCGGGAATTCTTCGGCACCGTTATAGTCAAAAGATTTTTAGACATTTTTAGAAAAATGTTTATAGTTAAAAGATTTTGAAATGTTTTATTCAAAACCTTAGTTTTAAAAATCTTTCGTTCTCTATAACGAGAGCTCTGGTACCAAACTGTAACACCCCCAAATTTATACAATTCAATACAGCGGAAGACTAGTTGGTGTTACGGGATAGCACATTACTCACATCATAGACAACGCTTAAAAATCGCGTCGTTTAATAATAAAGCATTTCCATTCATAAATATCAAGTTTACATAGGTCCCAAGTCATTGTATTTTATACAGGTTTTACAAAGCATTTGAATGGAAATTAATATTTAAGTGCGGGCCATGAATTCTTGTCGTCTTCCCGAGAATTACCTTCAAGTACCTGAGATAAAACATGTTAAAAGAAAAGTTCAGCGATAACGCTGAGTGAATTCATAGAGTTTAATAAATTCCATCAATATAACTTTGGTATAAAATTATTATCAAAAATCATTTCGTACAAATTATTGTGATAGGCCGTAAAATAGCCAAAATCATTTTATACAAATCTTTGTAATAGGCCATAAAATAGCCAAAGTCATTTTATACAAATCCTTATCGAAAATCATAATATAGGCATTTGCCTTAAAAATCATTGTACGAGCCAATGTCGTAAAAATATCATACAATACGTCTTATGACGTTGTATAAATATCAAATAAAAACCGTTATATGAATATGGTTATGAAAACCAAAACACGAACATAATATCAATAGTATGACCCAGTATTGCTAGTCAGGCAATACATCGTAATTCGGAGCGTCTAATAATATTTTGGTGATTGGATTATTATAAGCCGCATGACATTGTTACCTTACTAAACCAACAACGGGTAGCTAACCCGATACCAATTTTTCCCATCTAAAGTAGCGTGTCGTCCAAAAGGTCACGCTATGGAAATCTTCTCATACATAAATTCGCTTACCAATCAATGTGGCACGACGGGGATCAACCGTCAAGGCGCGAACTGGGGTGATCGTCCCCAAATAGTACTATTAAATGCATAAGCGTCTACCAAATCCCGGTAGTTCACAATTCATGCTAATGGGACTTTTAGTGACATAACCTAACTTTAATAATCCATTTAATTTCATCTATCGGGTCCTTTAATCATTTATCGGGTCATACAATCGGGTCATTCAATCATTCGGGTCCAAAATCAATAAACAAACAATCGGGACAAATGGTGTCCTATTTTATAAAAACTAACATGTTATCTCCCTCGCGGGTTTATAAAACATTTATAAAAACATTTAAAAGAGTGCGAGGCTATGAACTCACGTTGATGTGGGAAAGCGGGTTATCGGCAACTCGGATGTACGGTACGTGCTTCAATCACGGAAACCACCATGATGATGTAGGTTGTGATCAAAACATGGATTTTGATGGAGAAACTTGTGATGCACCAAGACCATCTTCAAGACCACCATGATCCATGAACTCCTTGTGGAAAATCAGCCCCAAGACACCATGAATACTCCTCCTTGGATGTTATAACTTGCACCAATCAATAGGTCTTTAAAAGGGCATCAACATGTATATGAATAACATAAGACTTTGTGGTTGATTTTGATCAAATGAGGGTGTTGTTTGTGATATGGTGGACGACATACATGGAGTATAGAGAGAAAGTATATGGTTTTGCATGTTAGAAATGATTTAGCTAGTTTTAGTTTAGTGGTTTTTGTTTGGTGGAAGGCTTACATTGTAAGCTAAGACAAGTGTAAGCTTATAGCTTACAACTTGACACATCATTGATGTGGTGCACTAGTTAGGCCGGTTTTGGAGTGGGGTGGGACAAGTGTCCCACTTGTCTCATCCCATTTATTTACGGGTACTCCTCGATTCTAGTTTACTCGATTTGCGTGCCCTCGGGTCGTTTTACGAAAAAACGTTTTTATAAATTATGAATCAACGGCACAAAACGAATCTAATAAAAATTGTCTCATAAAAAACGGAGTTCGAAAACGTAAATACGTAATCCTAGGGTTTCCGGTTTAGTCGTAAAGGACGTTAAAATAAAATCGTAAGTCCAAATCTCTTCTCGTAAATTTGTGAGTTTATGAACCAACACAAATTTAAAACTCCAAAATAATATTCTCAGATAAATTTATTTTCTGAAATGTCGGACTGTCACCAAAGACGGTGTATGTAAACGTAAGCACGTAACGTAGAATCCTCCGGTTTAAACGTAGTCGATGCTACTTCAAGACGTAAATCCAAATTTCTTCCCAAAAAATAAGTGAGTTCATATTGTAACATTAAAATAATGTTTTCAAATAAATATTGAGAATAAAATATCAATCACAAATTGACGGATTGTCACATAGAAACCTGAATATCATCCTTGCTTTTGAGCTTCTCTTTCCTCAACCTAGATGGATAAGGTATATTGGAAGAAGAGGAAGGCTTTGGGAGAATAGAATCACTCACATCCTTGGGTGGAGGAGGGTAGAAGGAAGAGGTGGAGAAATTGGGGAAGGAGAAGATGAGGAATAGGAGCAGGTGACTCGTTCTCCTTAGTCACAACCACCAGTGGAGGTATAGGAAGCTTGGGTTCCTTGGTACCTTTACCACTGCGAGTAGTGATTGCTTTCATCTCCCCTCTTGGATTCGCAACGGTGTTACTCGGAAGAGTACCCAAAGAGGAGGGTTGATTACCTTGGAAGAAACTAGCCATCATGTTCTTCAAGTCATTTGTTTGGCTATCCAACGTGTTTCTCATGTCGGCTCTCAAATCGTTCCCTTGTTTGACCAAGTCTGCTTTCAAGTTGCGCACTTCCTATTGGAGATTTTCTACGATCACATCATTGGTCCTCATGTAGGTTGCAACCTCTTGGTGTAATGCAGTGGGTTGGTTTGGAGGAGCATTGTATGCGGGTGGTTGATAAGCAGGTTGTTAGTAAACTTGGTTGTTACGTTGAGGTGGTTTTTGCTGCTTGTGAGGAGGGATGTATGGTGTACGAGGTTGTTGTTGTTGTTGAGGAGGGCGGTTGAGGTTTTGTTGTTGGTTTGGGTTGTTTGGAGGAAAACCGGGTGGTGAGAGGTAGTTGTTGGAGCGGTAGCTAAACAAATTACGGTCACCTTGAGGTCTAGCTTGATAAGCAGGTTGAGGATAGGTGCCATATGCTGCATTCACATCTCAGCAGGGTAGTCTTGGGTGGCGGTACAAGTGGTGTAAGAGTGAGGACCACCGCATATCTCACAAGGTTGGCTGACAGCGTTAACTTGAGCGTTTTTAGCATTGCTGCTGTTGGTGTTGTTGACGGTGTGGGTAACAAGCGATTCAAGAAGCGTAGTGAGTTTGTCCAGTAGCTTGTCGCTGTCACTAGTGCTAGCACTAGTGACATTGGTCTGAACACTCTTGGTTTGCACACGAGATTTATTCTCAATGATATCCCAAGCAGCATTGGAAGTCTTAGCCAAAAGATTACCCCCCGAGGCACTGTTTAGTGAATCTTGGTCACTCATGCTTAAACCATTGTAAAAAGTATTAATTTGATGTACTTTGGTAAAACCATGTTGTGGGCATTTTCTTAAAAGATCTTTAAAACGATCCCAAGATTCACTGAACGACTCATTGTACTTTTGTTCAAAATTTATGATTTCATTCCGCAAAGCGGTAGTACGAGAGGGTGGGAAAAAGTAATTGATAAACTTTGTTTCCAAATCCGTCCATGATATAATACTCTGTGGCGGTTCCATAGCAAGCCAATGTCGGGGTTGTCCCTCTAAAGAAAAGGGAAAAAGTTGTAACCTGATAACCTCTTGTGGAACACCATTGAACTTGACCGTGTTAGTGAGTTGCAAGAATCTCTTGATATGGTCATGTGGGTCATCAATGGTACGCCCCAAGAACGGTTGAGCGGAGACCATCTGGATAAAGCCTGATTTTAGCTCAAAGTTGTTGGCTGCAATTGCTGGTATAACAATTGGATCAGTGTTGCCATCTACATGAGCTTGCAGCAGTTTAATCATCGGGCGATTATCCGGTTGAGGCTCATTGTTGTTGTTATTATTCATGTTGTTGAAAGGTGGGTTGTTGTTGTTATTATTGTTGTTTGGAGGTGGTATGTTATTGTTGTTGTGTACACCGGCCATTTCTAAGTGGTCGAGAGGCTCGGGCTCTTGATAAGACGTGGATCGAGTGCGCATACACCTGCAAAAGAACTAACAAGAGAAAAACAAAGCAAAATATTTTTGGTTTTTTATGTTTTTTTACTTTTTAGGATTTTTGAAAATTTAATATTTTTTTGGGTTTTTTGAAATTTTTTAGGAAAAAGTAACGTTCACGGTGAACGGATCCCAAAATCCAAGTTCTCACAAAAAACTTTTGATCTTAACGAGAAGAGCCGGCAGCGGTGCCATTTGATAAACGGATTTTACTCGTTTGAAAGTTCGATTCTCGGAATCTCCTCGAATTGATCACAGTTAAAAGTGGAATGATTGTTCTTGGTGACAAAAAGGGGTTATGGTTTTCTATTCTATTAAAAAGGTAAATAAATCAAATAACTAAAAATTAAAGCCAAGTACAGTTAATGAATGGAAATAGAAAGTGATTAAAATTTAACAGTCAAATGATTAAACAGAAAAGGACCCTTACTGACCAAATAGTGCTATCCGGAATGTTGATGATACGGAATATTGTCCTACTCAGAATAATAAGTCTATGTGGAACAATGATACTATGCGGAATGTTTTGACTATGCAGAATAAAAGGGTTATGCGGAAAAAATGCCCTATGCGGAATAATAGAAAAGAAAACCCTATGCGGAATGTTTAAGCTACTCGGAATAATACACTATGCGGAATAAATTCCGAATAAAGAAAATGTAAGAATGCTATGCGGAATGTAAGGGCTACCCGGAATATCTGAAAAATTCCGAATAGTTAAAAAATAAAAAGGTTGTTCGGAATATCTTAAATATTCCGAATAGTGGAAAAGGAAAAGGACTATACGGAATGTTCTCGGAATCAAGAACAGAAACAGGGACTTAAACAGTAGACACGAATTTAACCAAATCAAGCTAAATAATCGAAACGGTTTTACCAAATTAACCACAATTCATCTACTAACTACAAAGATCAAATCCCAATCATAAAAACACAAATTCAACAACTTTTTAAGATCAAACTTCAACTAAATAAAAACTTAAGAACTTTAAATAAAAAGATGATGAAGATCAAGATGGATGAAAAGATTAAAGGAAAACTTGTATTGATGATTGATGTTTAAGATTCAGTAAACAAAAGGAAAGGATCAAACTTACAAGATTAAAGAACAAATAAAAGAAGATGAAGAACCACTCCCTAAGGGAGATGGTTTTCCTACGAAAAAATAGGAAGAGTAACACAAAGGAAAAAAAACTAGATTCCAAAATTTTGTGAGGGATTTCCTTTTATAGGCTGAGTGGTTGGTTGGTGAGTGGGCTTTTCCCCCTTTCTTCTTGTCATCTCGTCTTTTCAGAAAAGTTGACGTTTTCGGTTCTGATTCGGGATTTGTCGTCGGTTAAATTCAACTCGTCTTTTAATTTCTTCGTTTAATAGACTTGAGTTTCTTCGACATATGCAAATCTTCCGTCTTTGGTCCTTTTCTTCGATAAATCTTCAAATAGGCCATTGAATTCAAATCTTTTGCATCTCTTGGACAATAGACTTCGTCTTGAGTCTTTTTCTTCGATAAAACCCGTGCAATCCCATGTTTTCTTCAATAATCATCCGGTTGAGTCTGAAAACACAATAAACACAAAAACCACGCATAATTCCAAACAAATGATATTAAACACGCTTTTTGGTCTTGTTTTAGTTAGAAATAAGTGGTAAAAGGATGGGTGTTTTCACACCTATCACATCACTAATGCGAACATTAGGATGAAGCAAGAAAAGATAGATATCATCGATACATGTAGGATTTAGCAATCAAAGGTAGTCTTTTCATTAATCACAAACAAGTCAAATTGTACCGTAACACATTACGTGTCACTATGTCATACAATTCTCAGAACTCATCCTACCAACTGATGTCACAGTTAAGTCAAAGATTATTTTTAAAAGATACCACAATGAATACTAACCTACAAGAGTCATTAGGTGTTCCACATGTCCCAGAAGATCCATCGGTCTCAATTTCAGAAGAAGATTTCTTCAATTTAATTCTTGGACACTAGGCATCCTCGTTAGTGGACAATGGCCTAGGAACAACACTTATCACAAACTAACAATCAATTAAAACCTTATAATTCAATCGCAAAACTTAACGACTTCCTCTTAACAATCTCATATTCCATACAAGTTAAATTTTACTTTATTCAAGTTTCAATCAACTTATACTCAATTCGATATCCTACCTCATTTTCCAATAGTTTCATCTTTATTCTTAGGCCTTAAAAGGACAATAAAAGCTCGATATGATCAATACTTAATTCCAATCCTATAGCTCTTACAACAACAATTATCAAATGAGTCACTAGTATGAAATGACTTGATCATTCAACTAGACTTCCCAGAAAGGTACTAGTGGCATGAGGCTTTTGGGTAATGGTTCCAATGACAGCCTCAAGTACAACATTCACCCTTTCGATTTCAATTTAAGAATTAGATGACAACGAATCATATAACATCTTTCCAGGTGATAACGTTTTGTCAAACTCCACTCTATAAGGAAAGATCGTCTGACATCGATACCAGATATAATCTCGCCAATTCTTCTTCAACATCACAATCAACTAATATCTACATTTCTATGAATATCAACCATTTGTTGGGATCATAAATATCCACAACTTGGTTTAGATCTAGGATAGCTAGAATTCCTACGAGAATAGCTTCGATTAATTTACTAGGGGATTTAGGGTTTCTTGTGACAATCTACGTCGTATAAATACCTCGTATAAATATCAAAATAATCATCAAACAATCATGTAATAAAATTACATCATATATATATATAATCCAAGTTATATATATATATATTAAAATAACACTCAGTCTGGCCTTGTTGGTAACTCGGGAATTCTTCGGCACCGTTATAGTCAAAATATTTTTAGACATTTTTAGAAAAATGTTTATAGTTAAAAGATTTTGAAATGTTTTATTCAAAACCTTGGTTTTAAAAATCTTTCGTTCTCTATAACGAGAGCTCTGATACCAAACTGTAACACCCCCAAATTTATACAACTCAATACAGCGGAAGACTCGTTGGTGTTACGGGATAGCACATTACTCACATCATAGACAACGCTTAAAAATCGCGTCGTTTAATAATAAAGCATTTCCATTCATAAATATCAAACTTACATAGGTCCCAAGTCATTACATTTCATACAAAGTTTTACAAAGTGTTTGAATGGAAAATATTGTTTAAGTGCGGGCCATGAATTCTTGTCGTCTTCCCGAGAATTACCTTCAAGTACCTGAGATAAAACATGTTAAAAGAAAAGGTCAGCGATAACGCCGAGTGAATTCATAGAGTTTAATAAAATCCATCAATATGATATCGGTATAAGATTATTACCAAAATCATTTTGTACAAATCATTTTAATAGGCCATAAAATAGCCAAAGTCATTTTATACAAATCCTTATCGAAAATCATAATGTAGGCATTTGCCTTAAAAATCGTTAAACGAGCCAATGTCGTAAAAACATCATATAATACGTCTTATGACGTTGTATGAAAATAAAAACCGTTATATGAATATGGTTATGAAAACCAAAACACGAACATAATATCATTAGTATGACCCTGTATTGCTAGTCAGGCAATACTTCGTAATCCGGTGCGTCTAGTAGTATTTCGTTAGTTTGGATTATTATAAGCCGCATGACATTGTTACCTTACTAAACCAACAACGGGTAGCTAACCCGATACTCAATTTGCCCATCTAAAGTAGCGTGTCGTCACAAATGTCACGCTATGGAAATCTTCTCATACATAAATTCGCTTACCAATCAATGTGGCACGACGGGGGTCAACCGTCAAGGCGTGAACTGGGGTGATCGTCCCCAAATAGTACTATTAAATGCATAAGCGTCTACCAAATCCCGGTTGTTCACAATTCATGCTAATGGGACTTTTAGTGACATAACCTAACTTTAATAATCCATTTAATTTCATCTATCGGGTCCATTAATCATTTATCAGGTCATACAATCGGGTCATACAATCATTCGGGTCCAAATGAATAAACAACAATCGGAACAAATGGTGTCCTATTTTATAAAAACTAACATGTTATCTCCCTCGCGGGTTTATAAAACATTTCATAAAAACATTTAAAATAGTGCGAGGCTATGAACTCACGTTGATGTGGGAAGGCGGGTTATCGGCAATTCGGACGTACGGTACGTGCTTCAATCACGAAAACCTAGAAAAATAATAATCGGTCTTAGACGTTTGTCAAATGACTTTATAAAAATAACAATTATGTATACATATGATGATTTTATATATATGATGATCAAGTGGGTTTACATATCCTCATTTACTCATTTTTGTGTTATGTGTCGATAACTTTTATACTAGTTTTCTCGTTTTACCTATTTACGTGTTTTAGGTTCAATAAGCCTATTATAAGTTCTTAACTTGTATTAATCCTTGTTATACTTATATTATCAGTATCTACACTTTACAAGTTGGGCCTAAAAGGGTTAAGTCCAATAAATAAGTTTATAAGAGTTTTAGTCCATTTTGTTGTTTTATTAGTCCAATAATGTTAATTTAGTCCGTTAATGTCCGTATGTTATATAGTTCGAGTTTTATCGGTTTTTACTTGTTATATATGTTTATATATCAGTATATGAGTTTTATAAAAGTTTACATTAGACGGGTCCAACCGTCTAAGTTTTATTTAACAAAAACGTTAATTTTACGGTAATAGCCGAAAAAGTCGTAAAAATCATGTTTTATAGTTTTATAACTTATAAGTATTATTCCACTACCATTTTTATAAATTATACACTTATTTAACATTTTACATATTCATATAAATAAAATCCATAAGTTAGTGGGTTTTTATTTTACATTTTATACAATATAATTTTGAGTGCTTATATAACAATAATAAACATTAATTCTCAAAATCTGATTTTTATCTTCAAGTTCACCAAAACTGCCATATCTAGAGTTCTATATGGAGATAGAAGCTCAAATTTTTATCACATAAACTACATGATATGTGCGCCATTTAACTCTTTTATAGCTACTGTTGAATCATCTTCTAAGTATTTTCTAAAAATCGTCCAAAACAGTGAACTCAGATTTGTACCTTAAACTTGTTTTGATCATATCTCACTCATTACAATGATTCCATTGCATGGACAACTCTCACATGTGTACAAGACTCATATCTTACTGTATATTAATTCTACTTCATCATTTTATCAGTTCATGACATGTTTATTTACTGTTTTATACAGCCATCATTTTTAAGCAAGATTTTAGCCATGTTTCTTATAGTTTTTCATCTTTTAATAATATTTATCAACACCAAATCCCCACACAATACTTTTATCATCATATAATCATCATATACATATACAATAGGAAATAAAATACATGATTACATAATAAAAATAACAAGAGGATGAGGAGGACAATCTTTATACCACCATGATGATGTAGGTTGATCAAAACATGGATTTTGATGGGGAAACTTGTGATGCATCAAGACCATCTTCAAGACCACCAATCTTCATAAACTCCTTGTGGAAAATCAGCCCCAAGACACCAAGGAAACTCCTCCATGGATGTTATAATAACCACCATTCAAGAGAGCTTCAAGAGGGCATCAACATGTGTATGAATAACATGAGATTTTGTGGTTGATTTTGATCAAATGAGGGTGTTTTGTGAGGAGAAGGGGACGGCACATTGAGAGAGTGTGAGAGGATTTTGAGTGTGGTTTTGCATGTATGAAATGGTGGAAAGGAGAAGCTAGTGGTTTTGTGGTAATGTGAAGTAGCTTTTAAGCTAAGCTAACACTTGTTAGCTTAGTTGCTACAAGTTGGACACATCATGGGATGTGTGGCTTAGTTAGGCCGGTTTGAGTGGGGGTGGGACAAGTGTCCCACTTGTCTCATCCCCATTTATTTACGGGTACTCCTCGATTCTAGTTTCCTCGATTTGCGTGCCCTCGGGTCGTTTTACGAAAAACGTTTTTATAAATTATGAATCAACGTCACAAAACGAATCCAATAAAAATTGTCTCATCAAAAACGGAGTTCAAAAACGTAAATACGTAATCCTAGGGTTTCCGGTTTAGTCGTAAAGGACGTTAAAATAAAATCGTAAGTCCTAATTTCTTCTCGTAAATTTGTGAGTTTATGAACCAACACAAATTTAAAACTCCAAAATAATATTCACGGATAAATTTATTTTCTGAAATGTCGGACTGTCACCAAAGACGGTGTATGTAAACGTAAGCACGTAACGTTGAATCCTCCGGTTTAGACGTAGTCGACGCTACTTTAAGACGTAAATCCAAATTTCTTCCCAAAAATAAGTGAGTTCATATTGTAAATTGTTTTTAAATAATATTCGAGAATAAAATATCAACCATAAATTGACGGATTGTCACATAGATACTGGGAATAAAATAATACAAGAATGAAAAACCCTAAAACCCTAGTTCACTGAAAGTCCAAAAATGCCCTTGTGGTTCAAACTCGAATCTTGGTCAGCAGGGTCCTTGTCAAGCCCATGTGGTGTGTATGCTGTCATAATTTGATCTTGGTCATTTATCTAGTCTTTGGGAGCACGAAATTCCTTAGGAACGTTGGATTACTGCCAAAACTTGTCTTCATGTTGTAGGGGAGCCACGTGGGGGACCCACAAGTCACGGGTGAGCTGTTTGGTGAAGTGGGTTTTGGTGAATGGGTGGTGAATTGCTGATCTGGAATCAATTAGGGGAAAACCCTTTGATTTGCTAGCGAATTAGGATTAGGGTTTGATGTGAGGATTAAGGGTGATTAGGGGAAGATGGGTGAACAAGAGTTGTTTCCCACGTTAACTTATTATTATTAAACAAGTTCAAAAATCTGTTTAAATAATATTAAGTAAGGGTTAGTGGAGGCTGATTAGGCAGGGTGAGGTGGCGTGAGTGGTGACGTGGCTGGCTATGGTTGGCTGGTGGGGTTTTGTTGTCTGCCAGGAAAGGCCCTTGTACTCCTTATATCTTGTCTCTTTGAATTAAACAGCCCATTTCATGAATTCCTTTGTTAAAGAAGTTTAAAAACTTCTATTTTGGCCACAAACAGTTTTATAGACTTGTTCCAAGGGCTTGTTTTGCATTTTGACCATTCTTCAAGGACCAAACATGTACAATCTTGAAACTTAAGGACCATACTTGTAATAGTTGAGATTTACAAGGGCCAATAGTGACAAGTCTTCAAAAGTTGAGGGACCATTCTTGCCAATCTTCAATTCTTCAAGGGTAATTTTGGAAATTCCATATTTGGGCCCGGTTTCTTGTGCGGCTTCGTTTCCCGTGTTCGTTTTTGCTTTATTCTTGTAATCTTTTGGTGAATTCACGATATCCGTACCTGAAATACACAATGAACAAACACAGGCATATTTTTGGGTATTTTGACGATATTTTAAGAGTTTTAAGCCCGATTTGGACGATGAGACTATGTATAAATACAGTCTCATCACACCACCACCCTTTAGTGTTCTTCCTCCTTCTCATGATAATGTCATGCACCATGGAACATATTGTCATTGTTGTCAAAATCAACATCTTGCTATGGCACACATCTATGAGGAGTTGAGCTACATCAAGACTCTCTTAATCAAGCCTCCTCTTCACTTTGATTATGAGATCTCCAACAAGCCACCACGACCACCCTCCGCTATTACCTTGTCTTTCATATAAGCATTGATTGCTTATCCACAAGACACCAAATTCAAGCAAATCTTAGAATTCTAGAATAACTAGGATTAGATTTATGCTTTTGGCTTGTTTCTTTTTCCATACTTCTTTGTATGATGTTCTTTTAGTAACATATCTTGGATCTTTGTCTTTGTGTTTTCTTCTCTTTTGATTTTTTTTATGTGACCTATTGCTATATACTGTTGGTTGTTTCTTTTGTTCAACTAACCCTTCTATGTAGCTTGTCACCATATCTCGATTCCTCGGTGCCCTAAGCTAGGGGGAGTAAGCACCAAGGGGGAGTCTTTGCAAAGTCCGTTTCTTCAACACCGGCTTACGCAACCTTTTTGCTTCGACAAAGGGGGAGAAATGAATAAACTCGTCTTCGAAAATCTTGTTTTTGTGTGATTGAGTTTATGTATTGTCGGAATCAAAAAGGGGGAGATTGTTAATGCAATAATGACTAAAAACGTTACTTGCATTTTTCGGTCTCGCTTAGTTTTGATTACGACAATATGTAAAAACAAGCATTTACGAAAACAACGAAAAACGAATTCTTGAGTTCAAGTATTTTTCATTTTACCCATTTTCATTTAAGGTATGGATAAACAAGTACTAACCTTAATCAAGTGATCAAGTGATTTAATCTTTTCTTAAAACTCACTTTTTATTAAAAGTGACAAGTTTTTATTAAACTTTATTTTTAAGAAAATGTTTCATTAAATTAATTATTTGAAATTTGAAAATGGCATATTCTTATTTGGTTAAGAATATCCTTTCAGGATATTTTTTATACCCAAATAAGACATCCAGCACTAAAGGACAAAAAGGAGCGGAGTCTAGTCCGGCGGTACCTTAGCACCTAGGCGGTACCTTATTGATAAGGTACCGCGGGCTTAGATAAGGTACCACGGGCAGATATAGTCGTTGGCTCCTTTGTCCTATAAATAGTGGACCATTCTCAGCTTTTCACCTTACCTCTTTTGCACATTTATTTCCAGATTCAAACCTCTTCTTCAATTACTCAAATCTTTGATCATTTGTTTGATTATTACTTGTTTAAGAAGTGAATCTTGTTCTTCCATCCCTTCCCGTCCAAGTTGAAAGAGAAGAACACTATCCTAGTGAAGTGTTGAGTCCACCACCAAAGATCCATTGAAGATCTAATTTTATTACTTGTAGTTGTGTTATAGTTGTGAAGATCCAAGTAGTTGTGTCTATTTGGAAGTTGTGTATGTACTAAGTATAGTTGTGTAGATTGGTCCTAGCTATGATTAGGGCTCGACTTTTAGCTTAGAGTCGAAAATTGGTTAAGCGACGTGTACGGTTTTCTCCACCATAAGGAGCTTGTTGTGTAGTGAACTCTCGAGTAAGGAGTACTCGAGGAGTGGAGTAGGAACGAGGAGTGAGCTTCGTTGCTGAACCACTATAAATCCTTGGTGTTCGGTTTGATCTTTCTTTACCCTTAACTCTTTACATTCTTTATTCTTTATGCATATACATGTGTTAGTACTAGATTAGTTACACTATCATTCTTTATTCTTTGTGGATATATTTGGGTTAGTATTAGTTTAGCTACACTATCATTGTTCATATTGTGCATAAGAAGATTTCACATATTTCCTCAAGCCTAAGTTTTTGAAAAAGGATTTTTGGAAACCATATTTTTAACAAGTAAATATAAGAAACTATTCAACCCCTCCTTCTAGTTTCTACAATTGGGCTTAACCCATTTGGGCCCAACATATAAAGTATAATACTGATAATAAAAGTATAATTGGGCTAATGAATAGTATTGGGCTTGTAATAGGCCCATTGGGCTTTAAAAAGTAAACAAGTTGAACTAGTGTAACTAGTCTTGAAAATTACCAACACATAAACACTATCATAAATGAGTAAAGATGTATAAACCCACTTGATCATCATCATATATATAAAATCATCATATGTATACATAATTTTTATTTTTATAAAGTCATTGGACAAGAGTCTAAGACGAGTATTATTTGTCTAGGTTTCCGTGATTGAAGCACGCACCGTACATCCGAATCGCCGATAACCGCATTCCCACATCAACGTGAGTTCATAGCCTCACACTTTTTTAAATGTTTTATTGAAATGTTTTATAAACCCGCGAGGGAGATAACATGTTAGTTTTACTAAAATAGGACACCATTTGTCCCGATTATTTGTTTATTGATTTGGACCTGAATGATTGTATGACCCGATGAATGAATATATGACCCGATAAATGAAATGAAATGAATTATTAAAGTTAGGTTATGTCACTAAAAGTCCCATTAGCATGAATTGTGAACTACCGGGATTTGGTAGACGCTTATGCATATAATAGTACTATTTTGGGACGATAACCCCAGTTCGCGCCTTGACGGTTGATCCCCGTCGTGCCACATTGATTGGTAAGCGAATTTTTGTATGAGAAGATTTACACAAGCATGATTATTGTGACGACACGCTAATTTAGATGGGCAAATTGAGTTTCGGGCTAGCTACCCATTGTTTGTTGTAGTAAGGTAACAATATCATGCGGCTTATAATAATCCAAAAATAACAAAATACTGCTATACGCACTGAATTATGATATATTGCCTGACTAGCAATAAAGGGGTCTTATTATTGATTTTATGTTCGTGTTCTGGTTTTACATAACCATATTCATATAACGGTTTTTATTTAACTTTATACAACGTTATAAAACGTATTGTATGATGTTTTTACGACATTGGTTCGTATAATGATTTTGAAGGCATAAGCCTATATTATTATTTTTAGATAAGAATTTGTATAAAATGACTTTGGCTACTTTATGGCCGATTAAAATGATTTGTACTAAAATGATTTTCGGTAATAATTATATACCGGTGATATATTAATGGTTTTCATTAAACTCTATGAATTCACTCGGCGTTATCGCTGACCTTTTCTTTTAACATGTTTTATCTCAGATACTTGAAGGTAATTCTCGGGAAGACAACAAGAATTCATGGCCCGCACTTAAATAACAATTTCCATTCAAATCTTTTGTAAAATTGTATGAAATGACTATGACTTGGGACCTATGTTAATTTTATATTTATGAATGGAAATGCTTTATTATTAAACGACGCGATTTTTATGCGTTGTCTATGATGTGAGTAATGTGCTATCCCGTAACACCAACGAGTCTTCCACTGTATTGAATTGTATAAATTTGGGGGTGTTACAACCCTTTAGGAAAAGAGAGCAAAATAGGGAAAGTATTAAGTGTCGGTTTAGGAAAACCAAGCACTAATGACCAATGTGGTTCAAAGTTCGTTTCCCAAGGAGGCTAGTGTGTTGTGTAGAGAGATGATTAACTTTGTGATTATATTGATTATGAGAAAAGAAAATAGAAATGAGATAAGAAGAGAATGACGGTTACGATGACGGATTAAACTAAGACGAAAAGGTCGTACACGTAAAACCGTAAAAAGTAGTAAAATTAAAAATTTACTCTAAAAATTCCTAGAAAATTGCAATAAATCCTAAATAATGTAATTAGAGTGTACGAAAAATAAAAAATCACTCAAACCTTTTATTTAATTAAATAATAATTGTTTAATGCTAATTAAAGCCCAAAAAATCAATTTAATTAACAAAAAGCCCAAAATGAGATTTTTTCAATTGTAAACCTCTAAAATGACCTAACTTAATTTAAAACTATTTTTGAAAATTTTAAAATTAATAAAAACTATTTAAAAACAATTAAAAACTATTAAAACTTAAAGTAATTATAAAAATTAATTTAATGACAATAAAAATATTCTAAAAGTTGAAAAATTCCTAACTTAATGTATTTAACCTAAGAAAAATATAAAAACTTGAAAAATCTAAATTTTAATTTTTAATAATAAAATAATAATAAATAATATTATAAATCCAAAATTTATAAAAAATTCTAAAAACTTGCAAGCTAGCTTATTTTTACCTAATTAACACAGAAATGAAGTTGAAATTACAAAAATACCCCTAATGGGCCTTCAAATGGGTCAAAGTCCAAAACAGACCCTTATTGGGCCAAAATAAGCACGATAAGAAAAAATGTTTATAAAAATGGCCCAAAAGCTCCTATCTGACTCAAAATTTGATTTTGAACACAATTTTTCAAAGCCCCAAAAGCTGAAAATGTGATTTAAGCTAGCTTATTTCAAACTGCTTATTCTTAATGGGCTTTTTGGCCCATTGAGCTATAAGCTGATGCCATAAGCTCAAATTAGACACACAAGCTTCTTTTGAGTTACTTAAGACTTCTGTAAAATGAAATTTGAAAAAATTCCAAGGAATAAGCCTGAAAAAGCAATAAGCTATCTTCATAAAACGAAAAAATAGTCGTTTTCGAGTTCTAGGCCACCCCAAGAGCTGATTCAAGTTTCAAAAGCTTTTAAATGACTTAACTAACCTTAATCAACAAAAGTTTTCAAATAAGTTCACTCAATAAGCTTAAATAAGCAAATAATCACTTCTTTAAAAGTCAACTTTATGAGTTTTCTAGCAAAAAGTCAAAGTCAAAGTCTGATAAGCTCCAGTTCAAACAAATGGGTCAAATGATGAAGATTGATCACAAAACGTAAGTTGTTGCAGGTCTGGATAAGCCAATATGGCTTATAAATAAGCTAACGGAAAATTAACACTAGTAGGGGCTAGTTTTGGTGTATGAGCAGTGGAAACTTTTTCCACTGCTTGACTTGTTTAACTATTTGTCTTTAGTGACTTTTTTGTGGATCCAAGTTTCACAAAGGCACCCAAATGATTAGTGGATCATAAGGAGTCAATAACAACAAAGAAATCACAATCACAATCAGCCAATTTGTACAGTTAATTCAATTAAGCACCAGATATTGCCTAACATAAACAAATAAGAGTTATGGTTCAATAACCACTTAAAGCACAATTCAGCCAGCCAAACTTCACCAAATGCACACACAAGAAATAATAAACTTAAATGAACAAGTCTAAACAGGTTTCATGCACTAATTCAAAGCCTAGATCAAGATTCATGCACAAAAAGTTACTAATGAACACTAACACAAGCAGATTTTTACTTTGCTGATGCACTTGACCAACAAGCCAAATTCAAACAATCAGATCTATCACATATGTTGTATTATAAATGATTTAACAACTTTTAACCCTAAGCATGCATATATTCTATATATTACCAAAATCTTAGGTAAAAAACAGTCAAAATCAATGAGATATAGCACAATGTTTGATTCAAGGTTTTGAACCCAAAAACTTACAACAAATAGCACTCAACCAAGTAGATAACAGATGTAAAGCACAAACACAAACTTCCAACAACACAATATCAACTTATGATTCACAACAGGTTAACCCAAACACCCCTTTAAATTTCCAAATCACAATTTTCAAATAAAAAGTGTATTCCAAGGTTACCCAAGCCCAAATAAACACAATAACAGATGTAATATGCAGATTCTAGCAAGATTAAGCCACAAATTCAGCAAGAACACAAGCAACACACAAATTCACCAAAAATCTAATTTTTAACAGATTTGAGGTAGAATGGTGCAAACCTCATGGATGTACATCCACACCCACGAATTTTGAGCTTATGTGCTAGCAAGAACAAGCACAAGCTTCCACAATAAAGCTTGCTAAGATTCAACAAAGTTAGAAGCACAAATATCAAAACATAAAAGTGAAAAATCCTTGATTAATGCAACCTTAGTTCCCCACACTTGATTATCCCCAAGTTATAAGCTTCATCACACCTTGATAACACAATATCAGGATGCTATGATCAGCTTTATAGCCCAAGAATTCCAAGGTTTGAACTAGACTTAACAAAATATCAAGAAAAGAGGAAAATGTGCAAACTTTTGCACACTTCTTTGAAAATAGGTTCTAGGATTCAAGAACAATAAACAAGCAACAATAATAAGCAGATAATAAGGTTGGCACTTGATTTTTCTTCACCAAATTCAAACACATTTCATTAACTGAATATATGATTTACAGATTTGTGAACAATGGAAAATTCAAGAGCAAATAAAAAATGAAGTATCCTAAGGCCTTTATATAGGCATACAAGTGAACTAGGAAAGCTGAAAACAAAACCCTAATCCTAGGTGAAGTCCCCATTATGCCCTTGTGAAGTTTTGAACTTTGAAGATCATGTGACGAATTCTTGTTTTGTTGTGGAGCTGGCATGTGTGAAAATGCATCCAATGGTGTATATCAAGCTTAAAATGTAAGCTGGAATGAGGATGGTTGGATGACTGGCCATGTTTTGGCAGCTTCTTCTTTTTTGCAACAAGGGAATCTTGTGTGGGACTGATGGGTGATGTGGCAAGCCATTTGAGAGTTGGGTTATGATTAAGGGGTCATTAATCACTAATCTGGAGCAGTTGATGGCTTAATTTTAAGTAATTAACAAAAACCCAATTTGTGTTATGAACATGAAGAACATGTGTTTGATCCGGTTTTGGGTTAAAACATGTTTAAAAACATGTTAAGGCGCCAACATTAACTAATCTGTTTGATTAGTTAAATAATAGTGAGTGGATTGGTGAGTTGGAAGGATTGTGGGATTTGATTGGATGAGGGGTGGTAGTGGGGCACGTGTCAAGCTCCCATAGGTCTAGGTGTCTTAGGTTGTCTGCCCATTTAAGCCCCTCACTTTTCCTTCTCTTGTTACTTTGTAAATAAACAGCCCAAATCCGGATTCCTTTGTATTTGAAGTTTTGGTTTTCACACTTTTGCCCCAAATACTTTTCCAAAGTATTTTCAGGGGTATTTCTTGCCAATTCTTGATTCTTGAAGGGTTGTTTTGGCATTTTTGAAATGTGTATAATTGAAGTTCGTTTTTCTCAGTTCTTAACAAATTGAAAGTCCTAACAAGATCGAGTTTTTAATCATTTTTGGTTGGTAAAGTATTTGGATATTCTATAGCTAATTCAAACAAAGCCTTGCTAAAATGAAAAATACAGTCTACTTATACGTAAAACAAAGTGCACAAACCAAGTTTTTATTCAATTAAAATGCTAAAATGTAAATTCTACAAAATATAAGGACTGAAAATGTAAATTCTATGAAATGTAAATGCCAAAAATACAAAGTCAACAAGTATAGGGACTATTTATGTAAAATCAGTTAACTAAATGGACTCAAAATGAAAACTTATCAAACAAGTAACCAGATTCCAACTAACTTGAAAACTAATTAACCACTTTTTAACAACTCTGAAAATACAAGGACTAAACTTTTGAAAACCCTAATTAGTTGAAAGATTAGCCTGAATTAAAGACTGTTTAAAACTAGAAGGACTTAACTGCAATTTCCAAGAGTTATTTAGCAAAAACGGGTTCAAGACAAAAATAAGCTCGTTTGAGCTCGTTTCTTGACCAAATAAGCTCAAACCACTTTCAAAAGACTTAAAATCAAAATTAAGCTAGACCTATCAAAGGAATTAAGCTGAAAATGGCTAAAACTCTTATAAGCAAATCCAAATAAGCTCAAAATAAGCTAACTGATAAGCTAAACATGCACTACTTGATTTTATTAAAGAAACTTGTTAAACAACTCAAAAGAAGAATGAGAAATCTAGTTTCAAGGAAAATGATCAAGTAATAAGCTCTAAATTTGAAAATAAGCTAAAATGAGCTTATGTTGACTTTTGTTGACCAGATTTTTCAAAAAGCTCAAATTCTCAAAACCTACTCAGGAACACTTTTTGGATGGTAATATGAAAGAAAATCAGCAAGTTTATGAAGTGGAAATAGAGATATGAGAAATCAGTCCATGTTTTTTCACAGGGAATTGAAAATGCTCTTATGCTTATTAATTTGCTTATTTCTCACTCACAACTTGATATTGTATAATTTCCTTCTATAAGATAAAAGTTCATATGTTGAGTGAAAGATGAGAACTGGTTTCAAAGAATTTCATCAAGAAACAAAGAATTACCAAGCAATTGAAAATCACTACTTTCTGAAAATTTTCTTAACAAAAACTAACCTAAACTTTTTTGTGTACCAATTGCCTTTTTGAATAATGAAATGACTTGAAAACTACTGAAATCATTATGCTATGACTTGATGACTTGAAATGAACTAAAATGAGCCAAATTCTAACACTTTAAAACAACTAGTAAGCTAATCCCAAACACTGCTTATCTGATCAATATCAAACTTTAATGAAGAAATTTTAAGCAATTGGTTCAACTGAGTGAAAAGTAATATCAAACTAAGTTCAATATCTAGAATAAAATGCAAAGTAACCAAAAGCAAACAATTAAACCAACAAGAACTCAAAATGATCTAACAAGCTGGAATGACTGATTAAGCTGAAAAACAGGACAAGTAAAAGACTGATAAGCAAGTATTAAGCTACACTTAAGCTACTATAACACTAAGATCAGATCAATTACCAACTAAACACCTTTTATCATACATTCAAACAAGAATTAACTAGGTATTAAGCATGCAACCAACACTTGAGTGGAACAAGAACTCAAAACATGAAACCTTTTAGCTTAGGCCTCCATTGGGGAGTAGAGAAGCGCTGAGCTTTCTAGCTAGTGCTAACCACCACCTTAGCACTAGAAACAACCAAACATCTACAAATCAACAGCTACAATCATTTAAACCACCATTGTTGAACTTGAAATCTTCAAAATCAACTAGAACTGGAACTGGATGAACAGAACACTTCAACATCTACAATATCTCCAAAACTTAGCTAATCATGATCAGACATGATCACAATAAGCTAAAAGTAACACAATGAGAACAAGAACCAAGGTATGAACAGTAATGAAGGAAGATGAAAGTGAATTTTTATTGATTTAGGAATTGAGTTGGTTACAAAGCTGGTAAATTTGTTACAACTACTAACTGACTCAAGAGCTTGTCAGACTCTTGAGTTGTTATGCTAAAAATTAACTGAGAAAAGAGAGAAAACTAAAAAGTGTGTGTGATTTCACACTTTTCTACATTACAAGAAATGAGAACTATTCTAGGGTATTTATAGAATGCAGATGTGAAGTAGTTAGGGATTGTGACGTGTCAGAACCAATCAAAAGCTTCCACGTGGAAAATTCTGCTTAATTGAATTTGCAGGTGAAGAACACTTTTGGGGATTTTTGATTGAGATGATTTCATGTTAATTGATTATGTCCATTGTATTCCTCTCTAAAAAACGATCACTTTTGATGTTTATATCATCTTCTGAAACGCATCCTAGCTCAAACCCGCTCCTGGCAAATTTGTTGAAGAAGATGAACACGTGGCAGATTCTTATTGGGTAAGAGATTGTCACACGGATCGTTATCCAAGTTGGATAAAAGGATTATTGCATGGCGTATAGTGTGAGTGCGCAGCACTGTTGGGATACGGGCATTTAATGGAAAATGAAGTTAGTGGCCAGCTGGCGCTATTTTGGCAATCCAAACTCCTTCTTCCTTGCAATATGATTGGTTGAAAGCCCCTTCACATGGATTGATCCAAACTTTGAAGTATCTTTGGCAGTTTTAACCCCTTACTTTGGCAGATTTGTATTTTAAGCTAAAATCTTCATTTCTTTGGCATAAATGGTCCTTCCAACTTCATTCTTGAACACAATTGATCCCTTTGACTTAGTTGACTGAGAATTGACCATATTTGACTTTGATCTTGACTTTGTCATATTTACACTTTTGGTCCTTCATCTTTGGTAGATTGTCAAGATAGGTCCTTTGTCTTCAAAGTCTTGTCACTTTTGATCCTTCTTTGTCTTTTTCATCCAATTAACTTTATTTTTCTTTTGTTTGCTTGAAAATGCATCCTTCTTACCTATTTGCACAAAAACACAAAACATACCACATAATTCCGCTTTATAGCACAAAGTTTAGGTATTTTTCTTGTGTTTTAGGGTATTTTGTTGATAAATTGATATGAGTTTTTGCTCATATCAAATCCCCTACACTTGACATTGTCATGTCCTCATGCAATGCTATATTTTAAAGCACAAGTTTACATTCTCCTCATAAGTAATCCACCTTGGCCATTATGGAATGTATCTACACTACTCTACACTATATGATGCATGATTTTGATTTTTAACAATGCAATGCACAAGATACAATTCTATTTATATCTTTTTTGTTTTTCTTGAAATGGTTTGATGGAAATAACTCATAAAGAATTCAATGACTTTGATTAGGGCTTGGGTACCATGGACATTTATCACCCTCAAGTTTCACTTTCCCCATACCAAGCTTAAAAATGGGATCACTGTATTCACAAGTAAAAAGTGCATCAACTTATTCATGACAATTAAATGTGGAACCGGTTATTATTTGAGCAAATTGCTTGTGGGAAAATTTGTTATTTATTTCAAGTGTGAAGTATAAGAAATGCAAAATCCAAAAATAAGGAAGCACGGTTTTAATCCTAAGTAATCCTCTCATCCATTACTTAAAAAACCGCTCACAATTAATATAAGTCCGTTTCAAGAGTAATAAGTCATTCGCCTTATGTGTAAAATCCTCATGTCATGCTTTCATAAGTAGCTACACACTCGCTAAGGAAAGAAAAATAAAACTCACGCAATAATTTACATCCGCCATCTTTTTGAGACTTTGGATCTTCAACCCCGCAACCCGTCAAAGTAATATTGGATTGGAGCAATCTATTGAACCCCCGCAACCCGTCAAGGTAATATTAGAACTCAATAGTCACTATAATTAACACCACACTACCCCTCTTGGGAGTCTTGTATATATTTTTTTTCTTTTTTTTTCTAGCCACTCATTTTTTTCATAAACAGCTCTTATTTTTCTTTATTCCTCACTAAGAAAGTTTAAAACAATAAAAGGAAAAACACCCGCTAAGTATTGAGCATGACATAAGTCTAGTACACATAAAACGTTCTAACTTAGAATCTTAAGACGTACTTATATCAACCATGAATGATTAGACAAAAATGCATAAGAGATTACAAACCAATTAAAACCGTTCTTTATTATTTATTAACATATATACATGCGAAGAAATTAGAGGTAAAGAAGAGAAGGGTTTAGCCACAAGTAATTATCATGAAGTTTATCTAGCCCTTTTATACTTGCTTCAACTCTATCATTTCCCATTCTCCACAAATTTAAAATCTCAAATAATGAGATTGGTGGATGCTTAGCCTAATAGACCAATGAAGGAATACATGGTTAAGGATACTAGCTCGAGAATGCTTGATAAGCAAACTCGGGTTGAGTCAAAATATCCATGGCGGGCCTAATATGTCAAAGAAGTCTAAATTTGTTAAACCATGTTTTTATTATATTTTTTCCTTTTTATATCTTTTTGATGAAAAATAAAAGAAAAGATATATACAATGCAAATGTGTTATGCAAATGAAAAATGATTGATGCAAAAATTATGAATGCATATTTTTGGTGGCCAAAGTAAATCAAAAATTTGAAAAATGTTTGAAAAATTAATTTTCAATGTTATCATGAAGGACAATGACAAGTTCTAGGTAAGGTCACTTCGATAGAAGACCCCCTACACTTAAGCTAAACATTGTCCTCAATGTTTAAGAGCATGGAAGTATAAAAACTTCCCCTACACTTATGATAATGAATAGACTTTGCTTAACCCAAGTTAAGGAAAGGACAACTATTGGTGAATTTAGGTTTAAGCACAAGGTGTCAATGAAAGATCACAATAGTAACGAAGTGAACCGGATACATGGGCCTCCTCCATAAGCTCCAAAGCATGAAATGAGTGAGCAACCCTACAAACAACATGAACACAAAAGAAGGTCTCCCCTACACTTATCTCCAATTCTATACCCTTATTGCTAACCTACAACACTCTAAACCTAGTTATATGATGCTTGAGTTAAGGAGTCTCTAGCTCGACTCGTTCCTCAATGAATTAATTCATGGGGAAAATGGGGATCTCTTGGACCATTTCAACGGAAATGTCCTCCCCAAAATCTATTAAGTTCGTTTTCCTCGATTCGACTCGAATTTGATTTCCGGTTTTACGTTTCAACTTAACTTTATTCTTGGTAAAATCTATTTTTGGTAATTTTTAAACTAATTAAAACTATTTAATATTAAAATCTAATTTAAATAAATCTATTTTAAAACTAATTGAAAATATAAAACTTAAAATCTAATAATGACTTTGAAATAAAAACTATTTTGAAAATAAAACTAAAACCTTTAAAAAACTTTAAAGGAAAAAGATATTTAAAAATAAATTCAACAACTAATTTAAAAACTATAATAAAACTAATTTTAAAATTTTAGATGAAAACTATTTTAAATAAAACTAAATTGAAATCTAATTAAAAATAAAAATATTTTTGAAACAAAGTAAACTAATTTGAAAATATAAAACTATGTAAAAATTTAACTATTAAAAACTATTTTGAATAAAATAAAACTTAATTATATGAAAACTAAACTTTTAAAATTTAAGAATGTAAATTAAAATATATATATATATATATTTTTTTTATAAAAAAACGGAATTTAAATACAACTTTTAAATAAATCTAACTTAATTAAACTAAAAACATTTAATTAAAACTACCAGCAAGTTTTAAAGCCTATTTTAAATAAACAATCCAAATATAAACACAAGAAAGAGTTCTAGTCTACTGGTTGGGGCCTTGTACAAGGGAACGAGAGGTCACGGGTTCAATACCACCCCGGACCAAATATTTTTGCTATTAAATTTTACTTGTATTTTTTTTGGAACTTTAATAACCAACAGACCAGTTGGGATCTGTTGAGTTTAAAGCAGATATAAATAAGTTTAAAGCAGATAGCAAATAAATAAATAAGTTGAAGCAGGTAAAACAAATAAGTTTAACAGTCCTGGCAAATAAGCAAATAAAATCTAATTAGATTAAAAATAAGCACCAAAATAAGAAACCAATAAAATAAATAAAACTGATAATCTAAAAAAAACTGAATAAGCTAATAACAAAATATAGAATAAGCAGATAAACAGGCAGTAGACTAAAGACCAAATAAGCAATTATTTGGTACCTAAAATAAGCAATCCCTAACAACTTATAAAACTAAAGCATGAACACAAATTCCAAATAAGCTAAGAGATGATTAGAAAAAAGCAGGACTGAAATTAGTAAAACTACTTAACCCAAATCCTAACAACTATATAAAACTTAAATAGTACTATAAACTATCCAGAAAACATAAGCAGATCCAAACGCAGTTGTAACATAAGCAGATAAATCCAAAATAAAGAAAACTAAATCTTAAACAAAATTAAGCAGATATTAACTACCTTAAACTGAAAACTTAAACAAATCAATACAGCAGGCTAATAATCATCAATAACAAGCAGATTAAAAACAACCAAACAAGCTAAACTTAAACTAAGGATTTAGAAAATTAAAACGAGAAGAACACCTTTTGTCGATCCGTTGTGACGAAGGTAGGCGCTGTGCCTCCTTGTTATTCGCAACAAATACCACCCTTCATCATCTCAAACCAACATCAGCAACAGTACTCTCTCGTACAGATTATATATATAATTTTTTTTATTTTTTTTTATTTTTTTTTATTTTTGTTTTTTTTATAACCGAATGATTAAAACGTAATATAAAGAAGATGAATAATAAAAATAAGCAGTTATATAAAAAGCAGATGAAACTTTGACAGAATTTAAATGAGACTTAATTTAAATAAAATGGACTTTTCATTAATAAAAAAAAAGAAATTACATCCGACTGAAAATTAAAAATACAAGATTAAATTCTAAACCCTAATCTAATAACTGAAAATAAAATTAAAGAAAAAGCTATCGATTACATGGGAATAATGGGGGTTTTATAGGAGAACCCCGAACCTTCTAGGTTCCCTTTGGTGCACACGTTCTTTAATCTTGGCCCTTGATTCATCAATCTTCTTCTCTCTATTCTTTTTATTCAAATCAAACGGTTGAAATCATCACAAGCCACGGATTGCCACGTTGGAGGGATATGAGGACCAGTTTGTGGGTTCTTGATCCGAAAACTTTGGGGTTTTAAGTGGATTTGGGGGAATTAATTAAATATGTAAAAAGCCCCAATTTTCGTTAAGTAAAATTGATGGGTGAATTAGGGTTTTTGGTTTAGGTAAAAAAATGGAGATGGAGGATTGTTGGGGAGAGAAGAATAGTAAGTTTTTGACGTAAATAATAATGGAGTGGGTTTATAAAAAAAATCGTTTCATAAAAGAAAGAGTGGGTGAGAGGGTATTGTAGGTCACACGTGGGATGTTAAGATGTGACTGAGTAGGTTGGGTTTGTTTATTAATTGGGGTGTGAGGGTTGACCTATTTGACCAAAGCAACCGTGTGTTTTGTTTTGTAATTTGGGCATATCCCAAGTTCGTTTTCATCCGTATTTTGTAGCAAATGGGCTTTTAGCCTTTTGGGCTTTATTTGAAAGTAACATGATTATTCAATTGGGCTTTCATTAAGAAAAATGAATAGACAATTTTATCAAATGGGCTTTTAGGCCCATTAACCACAAGTGGGACCCACAAGGCCCAAATAACTTCATTAAGATTAAATCCACTAAAAACGAACTCGATTTCGGATTTGTCGATCTTTTCTTGAAACTCGAGTCGGTTTAGCCGGTTTTCGTGAACCTAGGCACACTTTTGGTCTTTTGACTATGTCTTCGTTTCTTTTTTTACTTTTCTTCGACATTTGACCGTGAAATCTCGTGTTTTCTCTTCTTTTGATCTTTTGTACCTATTTTAACACAAAAACACAAAACCACGCGTAATTCCGACTTTTACGACATTAAACACATGATTAGGTCTTGTTTTTCCTTGATTTTAGGGGCAAAAGGATAAGTGTTTACACACTTATTAAATCCCCTACACTTGACCATTGCAATGACCCCATGCAATGCATTATTTTAAGGCATAAAGTTACATTTTTCTCATAATTAATCCATCTCGGCCATTATTACTATTACTACTACTACGATGGAAAGATAAAAACTTTAAAAGAAACAAAAGTAATAAAAATTTATTTAACTTTGAAATTATTTGATGGAAGAAACTTGTAAAGAAATCTATGACTTAGATTAGGGCTTTGGTGTCATGAATATTAATCACCCTCAAGTTTCACGTTCCCCATACCAAGCTTAAAAACGAGATCATTGTTTATCACAAGTTAGCACGACTAACACTTACTCATGTGGTTTAGTTAATCACTTAGACCCCCTTATTCCTACGGTGTATCTCTTGTATTTTATTTTTGTCTTGAATGATCACGAGGATGCATTTTTGACTTATTTCGATAATTTATTAAGGCCGAAAATAAAGTGGGACGATTTAATCAATAGTTAGCTAAAGGACAAAATCTTTTAAAACGGCTTCTCGAAACCTCAAAAAGTTCATATCTTGGCATAACTCGTTTCACGATTTGAGACCTTTCTCGGACCGATATTTGGCTTGTACTTCAAACTTCAAATCTTGAGAGACGATCTTGAAATTATGGTCTTCTCTTCATTTTGGTGTACATCTTCATAAGGAGTGAAAGATGCTTCAAATGTTGACCACGACTTCTTCATTTATCCTCTTCTTTATTTAGGATTTTGATATACAACGATCCGCCTCCTTTTCGGACTTGGATCTATTTATCCTCATACCTTGTTAGGGTCTTTTTGGATAGACTTCTCCATGATCTTTAGGGGAGTAATTGCTTCTCGTCGTGTGTCTTGATCCTTCATATTGATTTGGATTAATGATCTTCACATCATCTTAGGATCTTTAGCAAAAAGTGAATCCTCATGCCTTGTGAGGGCCTTTTTGGACTCGGGTATCCTCATGCCTTGTTAGGGCCTTTTTGGATAAGCCAATCTTCGCGTCCCGTTTCAATAAGTTATGCCTTGGCTATGAACTCTAATTAATACCGAGCAACTTTTAAACGATCTTGTGCTAGAAGATAAGTAACCTTTTAAATCGTACAACCTTATTTATTGCAAATATATTAATTAACAAGTGATGGGAGAAAAAGCTCATAACTAACTCACATAAGTTAATGAAAGAATACCGAACTTATAATTAACTCTATCATCTCTCGTTCTCCACAATTTAAAATCTCAAGGAATGAGACTCGTGGATGCTTAGCCTAATAAACCAATTAAGGTCCATATGGTTAAGGATACTAGCTAGAGTAAACTTAGATAAGTATACTCGGGTTGAGTCAAAATATTCACGACGGGCCTAATGTATCAAAGATATCTAAACTTATTAAAACCATTTTATTTATTTTTTTTTTATTTTTGACTTTTAGAAAATATTAATACGATGCGAAAATAAAAGGAAAGAAAATACTACAAGGCCAAAATAGATCAAAAATTTGAAAAACGTTGAAAATTTTAAAAAAAATTCCGGTTAAAATGGGGTCAAATTCATGGAAAAGGCCACTAAAATTTCGATAGAAATCCCCCTACACTTAAGATAAACATTTCCCTCAATGTTTAAGCATGTGGGAGAATAAACTCCCCTACACTTAGGACATTGAGTACGTTGTTTATATCGAGCTAAGGAAAGGACAACTAAAGTGATTACATTTATTCGTTTTAAGATAGAATCACAATAGCAAAAACTTATCGAAGGAAACGGGTACACGGGTAACACGGGTCACGTCAAAAGTACCAAAAGTGGATCATTAAAGCACATGTACCTACACAATCACAACACACAAAAAACAACCTACACGGCTCCCCCTACACTTATTGGTGAAAATGGGTGAAAAAGGGTAAAAATCTAACCTAGTTAAACGATGCTTGATTTTTAAATCACGAGTCTCTAGCTCGACTCGAATTCCCGAATGTCATCATTCAAATGGGAAAATCATGGAACAACCGAGATTTCCAAGGGAGGAAAATCTCTCCATGATAAAGGTAAAACAAAGTCATACAAGGCATACCCCATGAAAATCCACCCGGGTCAAACACATAATTTCCATCACAAAAGGAAATAAACCCCAAGGTGGTACGCAAATCATAGAAAAGTGGGGTATCCTTAGGCAAAAGTCTCTTACTAGGAAGGGTAAGGTGGTATGGCAATGAAAGCACAAAAGTCTCTATTCCTGGATCAAACACCGGTTCCTTAACGGGAAAATAGCAAGAGGTAGTGACATTTAAGCTCAAAATATCATCAAAATCCATAGTGGGAAAGTCATCCTCTTCCAAACTTGATGTGAAAACATAAGTATCGTCGGAGTCATAGGAAAACTCTTCCTCATGAGGAAAATAGGTATTTAGAAAGATATCTAAATCCTCCTCAAATGGAATAACCTCTAAAGTAGGTAAGATCTCTTAGAGTGGAGGATCCTCCTCAAAAGTCATGACCTCTAAAATTGGAGTATAGAAGTCAAAAGGAGTCTCCATGGAAAAATCACTCATAGAGATATGAGGTGCATTAAGATCATGGGGTGGGTTATCAAAGTTGATAATATCACTTAAGGAAGTGTCATCATCGTAGGTATCAAAGATTGGTATATCAAAAATGGGTGGGTCAAAAGTGGGTGGGTCAAAAGACGAGTCGTCTAAGTCGAAAATAGTGTGATCACTTGAAGAAGTTTCATCACTATCGGTGTCATAAATAGGAGTATCAAAAAGTTGAGGCTCTAAGGGATGGGATGAGTTTATCACAAAATCATTTTGATTAGACTTTTCAATTCCAAAAGGATTAATAAAAATCTCGTCATTATCATAATTAAGAACATCAATCATATTGACCGACTCTTTTCCATTTGATTTTGTTGTGATTTTTCCCATTTTAAAAACTTGTTGTTCATCCCGAACCCTAAGAATTAACTCCCCTTCGGCTACATCAACTAAGGCTCTTCCGGACCTTAAGAATGGTCTACCAAGTATTAACGGAATACGAGGATCCATCTCATAGTCGACGACGACAAAGTCCACGGGAAAAGTGAATGTACCAACTCGAACAAAAACATCTTCGGCAATACCAACGGGGTATGCGAGAGTTCGATTAGCTAACTCTAAAGTCATACGAGTCGGTACAAGGTCGGGTAATGAAAGTTGTTTCCAAACCGAAAGTGGCATAAGATTGATGCTAGCGCCGAGATCCGCTAAAGCCATACAATCATCGATTTGAGGAAACGAGCAGGGTAACACGAATAGTCCGGGATCTCCTAGCTTTTCGGGAAGCTCTTTGAGAAGAACCGCGGAACAATTCTCATTTAAACGGGTGTTAACGAGCTCAACCATTTTTTCCTTCTTATTGAGCAAATCTTTAAACATTTTGACAAATTTTGGCATTTGAGCAAGTGCTTCAATAAGGCTTACGTTAACATTCACATTGGAAATCATTTTCAAAAAATTAGAGACATGAATGTCATCTTTGTTGAGCACTTTAGTCTTGCCTAACCTAGATGGATAAGGAATATTAGGCTTAGGTTGAGAAGGAGAAGGACTCGATTCTTGAACAACCGTAGGAATAGGCTCTTTCGGCAATGGAGGACTAGAACTAGGAGTGGTAGTGGGTGGAATCACCGGAGGGGGAGTAGGATTACTCATTATGACCTCTGGGCCTTGTCTCTCCTTTTCGGGCGAAGAGATGGAAGGTCCCACTAAAGTGGCTCCACTTCGAGTATTGATAGCACTCACATTAGCACGAGGGTTAATCTCGGTATTGGATGGTAAGGCACCTTGGGGTCGAAGGGTTTGCAACATAGTCAAAAATCTCTTATCGTTGGACTCTTGCATTTGTCTAGTAGATGCTTGCATAGCTTGCATGATTTTCTCATGTTCGGTCAATTTTTGTAGAACCAAGTCCATTTGAGGATTTTGCATGTTCATTTGATTAAACCCCTGATTAGGAAAACCTTGATTTTGAGATTGAAAACCGTTGTTATTGTAAAAACCTTGATTATTATTTTGAAACCCTTAGTTTTGACCATTAAAATTCCCTTGATTAGCATTCCCTTGAAAATTACCCATTTGAGGACCTTGGTTCCTATTTTAGTATTGGGTATTTTGGGCGGGTGGGGGTGGTCTTTGTGGTGCTACAAAACCCGGGGGAGCCAAATAATTAGAACTATTGTAAGACAAATGGTTAACATCAACATTAGGTTTAAATGGAACCCTTTCATTAACATTAAAAGCACAAACTTGTTGTTGTTGATTATAAACCTTGTCACAATTGAAATATGAATGTGGTTCACCACAAGTCTCACACGTTTCACTATTATCTTTCACGGCATGCACATGTGTAGTGAGGGCGTCGGTTCTTAGAGCAAGGGTTTTCACAATTGAAGTAAGCTCCTTAATTTGATCATTCACCTCATTATTACTCGTACTAGAACTTGCCATATTAGCCCTAACACTTTTGGTTTGCACTTTTGCCTTGTTCTCAATAATGGCCCAAGCCTCGTTCATGGTTTTCACAAGAATATTGCCCCCCGCGGCACTATTAAGTGAGTCTTGGTCATTTAGAGTCAAACCATTGTAAAACGTATTTATTTGATGCACTTTGGTGAAACCGTGTTGTGGACATTTTCTCAAAAGCTCTTTAAATCGATCCCAAGACTCACTAAAAGTTTCCCCATATTTTTGCTCAAAATTGATTATTTCATTTCTTAAAGCGGTGGTCCGTGATGGTGGGAAAAAGTAATTAATGAACTTGGTCTCTAAGTCGATCCATGTGGTAATACTTTGGGGTGGTTCCTTATCAAGCCAAATCCGGGCTTGTCCCTCGAGGGAAAAAGGAAAAAGCTGGAGGCGAACGGCCTCTTGTGGCACCCCATTGTATTTGACGGTATTAGCTAATTGGATGAAACGTTTGATATGAGCGTGTGGGTCATCATTAGTACGGCCTAAAAATGGTATAGCGGAAACCATTCGAATAAAATCCGGTTTAAGTTCAAAATGATTAGCTCCAATGGTCGGCACCACAATCGCATCATCGTTTCCTTCAACGTGAGATTGAAGAATCTCAATCATTGGTCGATTATCCGTTGCCATCGTTATGTCGAAAGCTCGATTCTCGGGATCGGCTTGAATGACGGTCTTTTTGTTTTTCTTCTTCTTCTTCTTTTTGGAAGAATTGGAAGAGTTTGGTACACCACTCGGTATGTATGTACGCGCGCGAGTGCGCATACAATTAAAACTTTGGAATGAGGTAGGTGACCTCGGTCGACTTTGAGAGGAAAAGGATTTTCCCTCTCGAGGAGCAATATGAAAAATTTACAAAAATATATACTTAATTACTAATTGAGTCGGCAAACCAATAATCGGTCGTCCCTCTCAATATACGCACAAGCAAGCGGGGAAACGAGGTGGCACAAAGCACTTAAAAACCTTTTTCCTTAGACGGCCTTTTATAGCGCGTCGCCTTATACCCACCTTATAGTTTGTATATTTTGAGTTCAAACGTCTTACTAGTATTTATCTATTTTGCCTTTTTATTTCGTTTAGGATTCGACTATAATAGTTAGGTGATGAAATCCCAACTAAGGCTTATTTGAAAAGTATGTAAATTTATTGTGCTACGTACTATAATATAATAAAAGAAAAATCTTTTTGTATTTTTTAGAAAAATATATATTCACAAGAAAAATCGAAAGAAATCGAACTAAAAATTAACACTAATACGTAATATTTTTGATGTAATACTTTAGGAAAAAGTATTACTTTTGATTTTTTTAATTTTTTGTGCAATTCTTAGGAAAGAAATTGCTTTTGTGATTTTTAATTTTTTTGTATTTTTAAGTTTTTGATTTTTTTGTGTTTTTGATTTTGTTGCAAGAAACGTAACGTTCAAAAAGAACGGATCCCAAAATCCAAACGTCTTCACGAAAAATCGTCAATCGTACGAGCGAAGCGGCAGCGGCGCCATTTCAAACTAGGATTTTGTATGTCAATTAAGTTCGTTTTCCTCGATTCGACTCGAATTTGATTTCCGGTTTTACGTTTCAACTTAACTTTATTCTTGGTAAAATCTATTTTTTGGTAATTTTTAAACTAATTAAAACTATTTAATATTAAAATCTAAATTAAATAAATCTATTTTAAAACTAATTGAAAATATAAAACTTAAAATCTAATAATGACTTTAAAATAAAAACTATTTTGAAAATAAAACTAAAACCTTTTAAAAACTTTAAAGGAAAAAGATATTTAAAACTAAATTCAACAACTAATTTAAAAGCTATAATAAAACTATTTTAAAATTTTAGATGAAAACTATTTTAAATAAAACTAAATTGAAATCTAATTAAAAATAAAACTATTTTTGAAACAAAGTAAACTAATTTGAAAATATAAAACTATGTAAAAATTTAACTATTAAAAACTATTTTGAATAAAATAAAACTTAATTATATGAAAACTAAACTTTTAAAATTTAAGAAAGTAAATTAAAATATATATATATATATTTTTTTTATAAAAAAAACGGAATTTAAATACAACTTTTAAATAAATCTAACTTAATTAAACTAAAAACATTTAATTAAAACTACCAGCAAGTTTTAAAGCCTATTTTAAATAAACAATGCAAATATAAACACAAGAAATAGTTCTAGTCTACTGGTTGGGGCCTTGTACAAGGGAACGAGAGGTCACGGGTTCAATACCACCCCGGACCAAATATTTTTGCTATTAAATTTTACTTGTATTTTTTTTGGAACTTTAATAACCAACAGACCAGTTGGGATCTGTTGAGTTTAAAGCAGATATAAATAAGTTTAAAGCAGATAGCAAATAAATAAATAAGTTGAAGCAGGTAAAACAAATAAGTTTAACAGTCCTGGCAAATAAGCAAATAAAATCTAATTAGATTAAAAATAAGCACCAAAATAAGAAACCAATAAAATAAATAAAACTGATAATCTAAAAAAAAAACTGAATAAGCTAATAACAAAATATAGAATAAGCAGATAAACAGGCAGTAGACTAAAGACCAAATAAGAAATTATTTGGTACCTGAAATAAGCAATCCCTAACAACTTATAAAACTAAAGCATGAACACAAATTCCAAATAAGCTAAGAGATGATTAGAAAAAAGCAGGACTGAAATTAGTAAAACTACTTAACCCAAATCCTAACAACTATATAAAACTTAAATAGTACTATAAACTATCCAGAAAACATAAGCAGATCCAAACGCAGTTGTAACATAAGCAGATAAATCCAAAATAAAGAAAACTAAATCTTAAACAAAATTAAGCAGATATTAACTACCTTAAACTGAAAACTTAAACAAATCAATACAGCAGGCTAATAATCATCAATAACAAGCAGATTAAAAACAACCAAACAAGCTAAACTTAAACTAAGGATTTAGAAAATTAAAACGAGAAGAACACCTTTTGTCGATCCGTTGTGACGAAGGTAGGCGCGGTGCCTCCTTGTTATCCGCAACAAATACCACCCTTCATCATCTCAAACCAACACCAGCAACAGTACTCTCTCGAACAGATTATATATATAATTTTTTTTATTTTTTATTTTTTTTTATTTTTTATTTTTATAACCGAATGATTAAAACGTAATATAAAGAAGATGAATAATAAAAATAAGCATTTATATAAAAAGCAGATGAAACTTTGACAGAATTTAAATGAGACTTAATTTAAATAAAATGGACTTTTCATTAATAAAAAAAAGAAATTACATCCGACTGAAAATTAAAAATACAAGATTAAATTCTAAACCCTAATCTAATAACTGAAAATAAAATTAAAGAAAAGCTATCGATTACATGGGAATAATGGGGGTTTTATAGGAGAACCCCGAACCTTCTAGGTTCCCCTTGGTGCACACGTTCTTTAATCTTGGCCCTTGATTCATCAATCTTCTTCTCTCTCTTCTTTTTCTTCAAATCAAACGGTTGAAATCATCACAAGCCATGGATTGCCACGTTGGAGGGATATGAGGACCACTTTGTGGGTTCTTGATCCGAAAACTTTGGGGTTTTAAGTGGATTTGGGGGAATTAATTAAATATGTAAAAAACCCCAATTTTCGTTAAGTAAAATTGATGGGTGAATTAGGGTTTTTGGTTTGGGTAAAAAATGGAGATGGTGGATTGTTGGGGAGAGAAGAACAGTAAGTTTTTGACGTAAATAATAATGGAGTGGGTTTATAAAAAAAATCGTTTCATAAAAGAAAGAGTGGGTGAGAGGGTATTGTAGGTCACACCTGGGATGTTAAGATGTGACTGAGTAGGTTGGGTTTGTTTATTAATTGGGGTGTGAGGGTTTACCTATTTGACCAAAGCAACCGTGTGTTTTGTTTTGTAATTTGGGCCTATCCCAAGTTCGTTTTCATCCGTATTTTGTAGCAAATGGGCTTTTAGCCTTTTGGGCTTTATTTGAAAGTAACATGATTATTCATTTGGGCTTTCATTAAGAAAAATGAATAGACAATTTTATCAAATGGGCTTTTAGGCCCATTAACCACAAGTGGGACCCACAAGGCCCAAATAACTTCATTAAGATCAAATCCACTAAAAATGAACTCGATTTCGGATTTGTCGATCTTTTCTTCAAACTTGAGTCGGTTTAGCTGGTTTTCGTGAACCTAGGCACACTTTTGGTCTTTTGACTATGTCTTCGTTTCTTTTTTGACTTTTCTTCGACATTTGACCGTGAAATCCCGTGTTTTCTCTTCTTTTGATCTTTTGTACCTATTTTAACACAAAAACACAAAACCACGCGTAATTCCGACTTTTACGACATTAAACACATGATTAGGTCTTGTTTTTCCTTGATTTTAGTGGCAAAAGGATAAGTGTTTACACACTTATTAATGTCCTCCCCAAAATAATGTTTCACACGGTGACCATTCACTTTAAAGTTTAGACCATCGGGTTGTGACAACTCAATAGTTCCATATGGAAACACTTGAGCAATAGTGAATGGACCGGACCATCTCGACTTAAGCTTGCCCGCAAAAAGTTTCAACCTTGAGTTAAAGAGGAGAACCGGCTCTCCAACTTTAAACTCACGGTTCTTGATCTTTGCATCATGCAATTTCTTAGTCTTTTCCTTGTAAAGCAAAGAATTTTCATAGGCATTGGCTCTCAATTCATCCATCTCATTAAGTTGATCTTTCCTATGTGAACCGGCTTGGTTTAAATCAAAGTTAGCCCACTTGAGAGCCCAAGATGCCTTGTATTCTAACTCGAATGGGAGGTGGCACGCTTTACCATAGACAAGCCTATAAGGAGTACAACCAATTGGTGTCTTAAAAGCCGTCCTAAAAGCCCACAAAGCATCATCAAGCTTATCCGACCAAGAAGCTCGATGCTCTTCCATCGTTCTCTCTAAAATTATCTTTAAAACACGATTTGTGACCTCGGTTTGACCATTGGTTTGAGGGTGATACGCGGTAGAAAGTCTATGATTAACTCCATATTTCTTCATAACTCTCGTGAATTGATCATTACAAAAGTGCGTACCACGATCACTTATGATGGCCCGAGGTACACCAAATCTAGCAAACAATTGCTTTAAGAACTTCACAACAACTCTAGCATCATTGGTAGGTAAGGCTTTAGCCTCCACCCATTTAGACACATAATCCACCGCCACAAGTATATACTTGTTTCCCTTAGAAGATGGAAAAGGTCCCATGAAATCAATGCCCCATACATAAAAAATCTCACACTCTTGAATAAAATTTTGTGGCATCTCATCACGTTGCGTAATTTTTCCTTGTCTTTGACACACATCACAAAATTTCACCATTTCATGGGCATCTTTGTAAATGGAAGTCTAATAGTAACCCGAATCAAAGACTTTCTTGGCGGTATAGTTAGGCTCAAAATGTCCACCCGTAGGTCCTTTATGACATGCTTCTAAGATTTTAAATGCCTCGTGCCCATCTACACACCGTCTAATGATTTGGTCCGCACAATGCCTAAAAAGATAAGGATCATCCCAAAAGTAGTACTTAACTTCCTTAAGAAATTTTTTCTTTTGTTGGTAAGTAAGACCCTCAATAAGCACATTCCCCAAAAGATAGTTTACGATATCCGCAAACCAAGGAGTGGCATCCTCTTGGGAAGAGATAGACATGAGCTCCTCTAATGGAAAGGATTCATTGCTTTCTTGATTTGGAAAATCTCCTTGAAAAGGATGCTCAAGTCTACTCAAGTGATCCGCCGCTAAATTCTCGGCCCCTTTTTTATCACGAATTTCTATCTTAAACTCTTGAAGCAACAAAACTCATCTCAAAAGCCTAGGCTTAGCATCTTGTTTTGTCATGAGATACTTGAGAGCGGAATGATCCGTATACACTATGGTTTTGGATAGCACAAGGTATGGTCTAAATTTCTCAAAATCATAGACTATAGCAAGCAACTCTTTTTCCGTGGTAGTATAATGAAGTTGTGCACCGGTCATGGTTTTACTCGCATTGTGTATAGGTTGAAAATGCTTATTCACTCTTTGTCCTAAGACGGCCCCCACCGCATAATCACTAGCGTCACACATAAGCTCAAAAGGTAATTCCCAATTTGGAGAAACCAAAACGGGAACCTTTGTCAATTTCTCCTTAAGAGTCTCAAAAGATTCCAAACAATCTTGGTTGAAAATGAAAGGAGCCTCTTTTTCTAAGAGGTGAGTCATCGGTCTAGCTATCTTAGAAAAATCTTGTATAAAGCGCCTATAAAACCCCGCATGACCTAAGAAACTTCTTACACCTTTAACCGAAGTGGGTGGGGGAAGCTTAGCAATCACATCAATTTTAGCTCGATCCACTTATAATCCCTTGTTGGATATTTTGTGTCCTAAAACAATTCCCTCTTTCACCATAAAGTGACATTTCTCCCAATTAAGCACTAAACGTGTTTCTCACAACGCTTAAGCATTTTTTATAGATTGGTGAGACATGAGGTAAATGAATCTCCAAAGACGGAAAAGTCATCCATAAAAACCTCCGTTGTTTGCTCTATCATATCATGGAAAATCGCCATCATACACCTTTGAAACGTCCCCGGTGCATTACATAAGCCAAAAGGCATCCTCTTGTAAGCAAATGTACCGTAGGGACAAGTGAATGTGGTATTTTCTTGATCCTTAGGGTCAATAGGTATTTGGAAATAACCCGAAAAGCCATCAAGAAAGCAATAGTACTCATTTCCCGCTAAGCGTTCAAGCATTTGGTCCATAAAAGCTAATGGGAAATGGTATTTCCTAGTAGCCTCACTGAGCTTCCTATAGTCAATACAAACTCTCCAACCGGTAACAAGTCTCGTAGGAATAAGCTCATTGTTCTCATTAGGGACTACGGTGATTCCACCCTTCTTTGGAACACAATGTACCGGGCTAACCCATGGAGAGTCGGAAATGGGGTAAATCATGCCCGCATCAAGGAGTTTGATCACTTCCTTCTTAATGACCTCATGGATTTTTGGGTTAACTCTTCGTTGACTTTGAATGGCGGGTTTGTAATCATCCTCCATAAGGATTTGTGTGTACAAAAATGTGGATCAATTCCCCTTATGTCGGATATTTTCCATGCTAAAGCTTTCTTATGTTTCTTAAGGACTTCAATGAGTTGCTCCTTCTCATCCTCTTTCAACTCTTTAGCAATGATCACGGGTAATTGGTCTTTGCCCTCTAAGAAAGAATACTCTAAGTGGGATGGAAGGTCCTTAAGTTCAATTGGAGGTGGACTCTCTATGGAAGGTTTTACTATGGAAGGATTCTCATTGGTAACTTCTTGTGGAGTATGAGAAGGAATAGGGTCCTCATTGAGCAACTTTTGGATAGTAAGAATATCTTCTTCCCAATTAATGGGAGAATCATCATCACCAAGAAAGTTAGACTCAAATTCCTCTAAGAGGAAATCACTCTCTCCAAAAGGTGTTAAGGAAGGAGCAATTGAGGCCACGGTTTCAACATGGGGCATTTCATCACTAGTACTCTTGCAAGCATCATGAAAGTGTTCATCACACACCTCATCTAGCACATCAACTATGTTAATAGTCTCACACGGTCTAGACTCCTTAACCTCTTTCCTATCACAAACTTTCCCTAACTTAAACACCACTTTCTCATCCTCTACTCTCATAATTAGTTCCCCCTCCGCCACATCTATCAAAGTACGACCCGTTCTCAAAAATGGTCTACCAACAATCAAAGGAACTCTAGGATCCATGTCATAATCAACCACCACAAAGTCGGCCGAAAATGTAAACTTATCCACACCTAAAAACACATCCTCCGCGGTACCTACGGGATAAGCTATGGTTCGGTTGGCTAACTCAAGGGTCATCCTAGTGGGAGTGAGCTCGGGAAGAGAGAGTTTTTTCCAAACCGATAAAGGCATGAGGTTAATGCTTGCCCCTAGATCCGCCAAAGCCATGCATTTTTCTACACCGGGAAAATTACAAGGTATCAAGAAACGCCCCGGATCTCCAAGTTTTGTTGGTAAGGTTTTAAGTAGCACGGCGGAAAAATATTCATTAAGGGATGTGTTGGGCAAATCAACCAATTTTTCTTTCTTTGAGAGTAAATCCTTGAACATTTTAGCAAACTTTGGCATATAAGCAAGAGCTTCCGCAAAGGATATGTTGATGTTGAGTTGCTTGAACATCCTTAAGAAATTTGAGACTTGGATGTCATCCTTGTTCTTTAATTTGTCCTTTTTCAACCTTGAAGGGTAAGGAAGGTTTGGTTTTGGTGTAGGTGGAGTAGGTGTTGTAGTGGAAGATTTGTCTTTGATAGCTTCTTCATTGGGAGTGGTGGAAGGTAGAGGAGAAGTACGAATAGGTTGAGAAGGTGTGTTTGATTGAATGGGAGCATTTTGAGGTGGTGAAGTAGATGTAGAAGGTTTGTCACATGTAGGAACAAAAGTGGGTGGAACAATAGGAGGCTTAGGATGTGAAGGATCCTTTGTTGTCTTTCCACTTCTTGTTGTAATAGCATTGACATTTGCCCTTGGATTTGTTTGTGTTTAGATGGTAAAGCCCCTTGTGGTCTTTGATTAAAAAGCATCATAAACTTCTTATTTGATTCTTCATGCATTTCTCTCATTCTTTTCTCATTAGCTTCATGCATTTCTCTCATTCTTTTCTCATTAGCTTGGAACCTCCTTTCATTCTCTTGATTCATTTTGTGAAGAAGCTCAATTGTGTTATAATCTTGTAGCACATTTCCTTGAAAACCTTGGGGTTGGAAAGGTGGAGGTTGATTGTAAAACCCTTGATTGTTACCTTGAAAGGTATTTACTTGATTGTTAAAGGTATTTGGTGGTCTATAGTTATTCCCTAGGTAAGATGGTCTTTGACCTTGATTCCTTTGTAACACTTGAGGAGGATTTTGTTGAAGTTGAGTGGGTGGTTAGGGTGGGAATCCTGGTGGAGTAAGGTAATTTTGGGACTTGTAAGAAAGGTTATTAGGATTGATATTTGGCTTGAAGTGTTCACGATGTTTCTCTTGGTAAGCATAACATTCCCCTTGATAAGCTTGCACCTTATCACATTGTTCATAGGAATGGGGACCTCCACAAGTCACACAAGAAAGAGTAATGGCATGCACATCATTTGAGGAATGATTTCCCATAGAAAGCTTCATCAAGTCATTCATCATTGTTTCTTGCATCTTTTGAGAATTTTGCATGAATGTTTGACTTTCCTTTTGAGCTTGAGTAAATGCTTGCATGCATGAAATGAGTTGAGTCTCCAATGGGTTAGAACTTCCTTCTTGAATGACATGGACTCTTTCATCAAATTGTGTGTTTGTTTGAACCATTGCTTTGGTCTCAATGATGTCCCAAGCCTCTTGAATGGATTTAAGAAGAATATTCCCTCCCGCGGAAGCATTGAGTGAGTCTTGGTGATGAGGTTTAAGGCCACTGTAGAAAGTATTGATTTGGTGAACTTCATCCAATCCATGGTTAGGGCATCTCCTCAATAACTCTCTAAACTCCTCCCAAGCATCACTAAAGGTTTGACTAGGTTTTTATTGAAAGCCTATAATTAAGTTCCTCAAAGCCGTGGTCTTGGATGGGGGAAAGAACTTGTTCAAGAATTTAGTAGTGAAACCATCCCATGTAGTGATACTATCGGGTGGTTGTGTGTCTAACCAATGCTTAGCGGGACCCTCTAGTGAAAATTGCACCAATATCAACTTAATGGCATCATGGGGAACTCCATTGTACTTAATGGTATTGCAAAGAGCAAGGAATCTCTTAAGGTGATCATGAGGATTATCATTCTTGTTACCATAGAAAGGTGCGTTTGAAACCAAGTTAATCATAGCCGTTTTTAGCTCAAATGAATTTGGGGGAATGTCGGGAATCTTGATAGCATCGGCATATCCGTGAACATTGGATTGGAAATGTTCCATCTAAGAAATGGCTTCGTGTTGTGGATGAATCAAAGCACGATTCTCGTGATCGGCTTGATGGACGGTGGTGTTCCTACTCTTTCTCTTTTTCTTCCTTTTCAGAGGAAGGGGTTGTACACCGATCGGTATTTGTGCACGCCCGCGAGTGAGCATGCAACTCAATACGAGGAATGAGAGAGAAGCTCTCGTGTGACTTTGAAGAGAAAAGGATTATCCCCTTCGAGTTTCAATATGAAATATCCACAAGAAAATAATAATATATGTATGTACTACTTGGGTGCAAGACCCCCAATGAAGCCTTCCTTCTTAGAATACTCACAAGTGAACGGGGGGTTAGGTGGCGCGAAGCACTTAAGTACCTATTGACCCTTAGATGGAATTTTATAGCACATCGCCTTTCTATTCACTTAATTGTTTGTATTCTTCGAATTGTTGCTTATTGGAAGTATTTATCTATTCTTGCTTTATTTTGTTTGATCGATACACGTGTCAAGGACCGGAACGCCCCTCAACACGGTGTATTGCCTTGGCAATACTTATGGAGAATATGTGAATTGGTTGTTCTTATACGTATACGTATTTACTTATAATAATATATGGAAAATATTTTGTATTTATGAGTTTTTAAGAGAAAATATTATATGTACATAAAAACCGAGAGAATCCAATAATATATATTTTTGGGTGCAATCTCTTAGGAAAAAAAATTGCTTTTTGGATTTTTTAATTTGTTTGGTCAATTCTTTAGGAAAAGAATTGTTTTGTTAATTTTTTAGTTTTTATATATTTTTATATTTTTGATTTTTTATTTGTTTTTTATTTATGATACGTAAAAATAACGTTCACTAGGTGAACGGATCCCAAAAGCCAATGAAAACCGTCAATCGATAGTCTCTCGTAAAGTCAAAGAACCGGCAGCGGCGCCATTTGAAATGTGTATAGTTGAAGTTCGTTTTTCTCAGTTCTTAACAAATTGAAAGTCCTAACAAGATCGAGTTTTTAATTGTTTTTGGTTGGTAAAGTATTTGGATATTCTCTAGCTAATTCAAACAAAGCCTTGCTAAAATGAAAAATACAGTCTACTTATACGTAAAACAAAGTGCACAAACCAAGTTTTTATCCAAGTAAAATGCTAAAATGTAAATTCTACAAACTTTAAGGACTGAAAATGTAAATTCAGTGAAATATAAATGCTAAAAATACAAATTCAACAAGTCTAGGGACTATTATTGCAAAATCAGTTAACTATATGGACCAAATGTAAAAATCTATCAAACAAAGTAACTAATTTTAACTAACTTGGAAACTGCCTAACCACTTTTGAACAAACTTGAAAATACAAGGATTAAACTTTTGAAAACCCTAATTAGTTGGAAGATTAACCTGATTTAGAGACTGTTTAAAACTAGAAGGACTTAACTACAATTTCCAAGAGTTTTTAACCAAAAACGGGTTAAGGACAATAATAAGCTCGTTTGAGCTTGTTTCTTGACCAAATAAGCTCAAACTAATTTCAAAAGTTTTAAAATCAAAATTCAGCTAAACCTGTCTAAGGAATTAAGCTAAAACTGCCTAGAACTCTGATAAGCAAATCCAAATAAGCTCAAAATAAGCTAATTGATAAGCTAAACATGCACTACTTGATTTTATTAAAGAAACTTGTTAAACAACTCAAAAGAAGAATGGGAAATCTAGTGTCAAGGAAAATGATCCAGTAATAAGCTCTAAATTTGAAAATAAGCTAAAATGAGCTTATGTTGACTTTTGTTGACCAGATTTTTCAAAAAGCTCAAATTCTCAAAACCTACTCAGGAACACTTTCTAAAAGGAAATATGAAAGAAAATTAACAGATTTCTGAAGTGGAAATGGAGATATGAGAAATCAATCCATGTTTTATCACAGGGAATTGCAATTGCTTAAGTGCTTAATAAAGTGCTTATTTCTCACTCACAACTAGATACTGTATAATTTCCTTCTACACACTAAAACTTCATATATTGAGTGATAGATGAGAACTGGTTTGAAAGGATTTCATCAAGAAACAAAGATTTGCCAAGCAATTGAAATCATTAACTTTCTGAAAACTTACTTAACAAAAACTGACCCAAACCTTTTTGTGAACCAATTGCCTTTTTGACTAAATCCTTGACTAGAAAATGACTGAACTTGATTAGCTATGACTAAATGATTGTAAATGACCAAGATTTAACCAATTACCAAAACTTAAACACTACTTGAAAACCAATCCCAAACACTACTTATCTGATATTTTTCAAACTTTTAAGAAGGAATTAAAAGCAATTGGTTAAACTGAGTGAAAAGTAATATCAGAACAAGTTTTATAGCTAGAATGAAGTACAAATGAATCAGAAGCAAATAGTTTAAAAGGCTAAAACTCAAAATGACTTGTTAAGCTAATATGACTGATTAAGCTATAAAACAGGACAAGTGAAAGACTAATAAGCAAGTTTTAAGCTACAAGTAAGCTACGAAAACACTGAAATCAGATCAACTACTAGCTAAACACCTTTTATCATGCAGTCAAATAGGAATTAGCTAGGTATTAAGCATGCAACCAACATTTGAGTGGAACAAGAACTCAAAACATGAAACCTTTTAGCTTAGGCCTCCATTGGGGAGTAGAGAAGCGCTAAGCTTTCTAGCTAGTGCTAACCACCACCTTAGCACTAGAATAAACCAAATATCTACTAATCAACAGCTATCATCGCCATAATCTCCATTAATGAACTGGAAAGCTTCAAAATCAACTAGAACTGCAACTGAAATAAACTGAACAGGATCAACAGCTACAAGTCTTCTCAATTAGCTAATCATGATCAAATAGTGATCATAACTAACTAGAACAGCAACAGAGTAACAATGATGCAGGGTATGAACATTAATGAAGGGAAATGAAAGTGAATTTTTATTGATTTAGGAATTGAGTTGGTTACAAAGCTGGTAAATTGGTTACAACTAATAACAGACTCAAGAGTTTGTCAGACTCTTGAGTTGTTAAGCTAAAACTAAACTGAGATGAGAGAAAACTAAAAAGTGTGTGTGTTTTCACACTTTTCTACATTACAAGAAATGAGAACTATTCTAGGGTATTTATAGAATGCAGATGTGAAGTAGTTGGGGATTGTGACGTGTCAGAACCAATCAAAAGCTTCCACGTGGACAATTCTGCTTAATTGAATTTGCAGGTGAAGAACACTTTTGGGGATTTTTGATTGAGATGATTTCATGTTAATTGATTGTGTCCATTGTATTCTAAATCTCTCAAAAACTGTAGGATATGTAAATCTTGCTTATGTTTTAGAGAGATAAAGAGATAGAGAGATGGTGAGAACACACACACTTAGACAGAGAAAGTGAAAGAAAAACACTTTTTCACTATGTGTAAAAATGAGGAACACACCACCCTCTCCATCAAAGGAGAGGGTTTATATACCCAAGCCTTGTAATGGGCTTGGGCTTACATGTTTGGGCCGGCCAACACATGTTGTAGGCTAGGATTGGACTTGTTAGTTAAATAACGATGTCTAGACTACGAGCTACTACTTAGTATATTGTCGGAGTGACCGAATCTTCTTAAATACGTAAAAACGTATTTCCAACAATCTCCCCTAAGGGAGGTCACTCCAAACAAGGGTGTTACCCGTGTTACAATAATGAAATAAACGTAGCATACTATGCTTGTCTTGAGCTCGTAGTCTTCGTCTTTCTTTTCCTTTTTCTTTTCTAGTAAACATGCTGATGTGATCTTTGATATCAATCTTGAGAATTAATCTCTTGCCTTGATCTCGTACATCCATCACTTGTGATCTTCGCCTCTTCGTGACGCCATGTCCCACATACTTATACCTTTGTAATTCTTGAAAGCTTCAGAGTTTGATACAGCGGAAGACTTAACTTTTAGGCTTTCTTGAATTAAATGAGATATTAAGTGCATAAAGTATAAGCATGCAGGGACGACTTCTTCTTGGATTCCGCAACGCCACCGTCTTCAAATGCCGCAACATAAGTAGACACGAACGAAATGGCTTTGAACATTTCATTCTAAATCGGTAGCATTTTACCTTCGGTCGGTGAAGACCGTTGGACGATATTAGATATCGTACCCGTGACGGATAGTTTCAATTAAGTAACTTCCTGACAGGATTTCGCGGGTAAACCCGTTCTCTTTATTCGACCGTCCAAAGCTGACTGCGAACATAAAGAGTTAATCATTTGGATAATAATATCCGCATGATTTGAAGCCGTCAATTCATGTTCCTGGAAAAAGTGAAATTAAATTAAGAACCGCACCATCGTTGCTTTCCAGTTGTCACGAGCTTGATTCGTATAGAATCTTGCAAGTTACCTACCAAGTGCCGTTTGAGGTTAACACTAGAAGGATTTCCACTCATCACTGTGATCACTAAGGTATCACTCTGAGTGTTCTGGCAAGATCACTAAGATATTGCGTAGAGGCCTGGAACGTGTTTAAATTCAGTTAAGAATTAAACAGCTGTTGCTTTCCAGTTATCACAAGTTTGATTCATAAAGAATTGCACAAGTCACCTACCATGAGATTTTTGATATTCGCTCAAGAAGGATTTCCATCTTCATTGTAAATACTTTCGTATTACTCGAATGTTCAGGCAAGATCATGAAGATTTTGCGTAGGACTCTTAAAATCTTTCTTACTTTTCACAGTGTGTGAAGAAGCAAGGAAATATGAAAGTGTGTCCTAATGAGATATTTGATGATCTCAAATGGCTCTAGACTCGATCGTGCATTTTGGATTTTAGTGATCAGAGGCTGAAGAGGAGTGCCACCATTTCAATACCAATTTATTCGGAGTGAATAAATCGATATATAACGTGTTGTCTCCGTGTGATTAAAACAAATATCTTTTAAGAGATATCTGAGTTAGCTGGGATGGGTTGTGCATTGCATCACTGGGTCCATGATGTCTATCTTCAATATCGAGCATCATTAAAATGATCTCAATATCATATGTGTTGACCCGGTTTCTGCCTAAAGTTCTAAGGAGGGCTTCTTTCTTTACACCCTTTATCTTTACAATTCTTTTTTATTCTTCAACCCCTTCAATGCTTACCAATACGTCATAACTAGCACCTTGTTGTGATTGTTCCAGTGCTAACTTAAGTACTTGGTCGGCATTCATCTACGTTCAAAATCTTTTATCCATCTTTTCCTAAGGACTACTATTTCTAGCTATGTAAAGTCCTTGGGAAGATTCCTCCGGTTCTGGAAGAATCATAGGACTTAACCTATCCTACCATCCTTATGTCACCACAATATTCATCGTCGTGAAATAAATGGGTTTTGGGTAAGTATATGTCACCAAGAAAATCCATTTTGATATGCAAATCCGTTTTGCTCCCCCTTAACATATGCCACGATATTCGAAAACATTTCGCACATGTCGGGATGAGCCAGCACATTAAGTCAAACCATTTGTGATAATATCCCATATTAAATCACATTTTCTCCCCCATATTAAAAATATTAACCCAATCGATGTTTTTAATATCAATTGATTTAATGAAGTTTTAACAAAGGTTTTGGGAAGAAAAATGCAAGTCCATTTAATCTTCATGGTATCAAATGTATGAGATATGATATCGATTTGTAACATGACCACATATTCACCATATTAGGAAATATTGACAAGGTTGGACCTGATTGATGAGAACACCATATGATAAGATCAAATGTTTCTTGTCAGCATATGTTGGTCGCCTCGTCGCGTCTGAAGTCATCTCTTGACACCATGTGTACGATTGGTATTGTTGTCTTGACACCAGTTAGTGAGCTTGGCACGTTCGGCATCGAAGATTCTGAATGCTTGACAATTGCTCCCCCTTAATTGTTGACCCGTGTTCTATCGAAAGAGCTGTAGTCGTCGGTTGAGTAGTTGCATCGTCGAGTATGTAGACACCAATTGTAGATTGCTATGGTTGTAGAGATGATAACTTCATAAAAACAAGACTTCTCTTGTTTTAACAAATAAATGCACTGAGGCGTACATATATTTGTGTTAGACCAAGTTATAAAGTAAACTTGATCCTTTACAAGGTTTTAAAGTAAACCTTGCCCGAGAAAATTAATTCCCGTTGTGAGCCAAAGCTTTTATAAGAAATATTTGACTTTAATGTGAAAACCGGGTTGTATTCAGAAATAACTACAAGCCATAAGGGCATGTTTTATGAAATATTTACAACTTTTTTACGAACTCTATTTATGGCGCCGTGTCAATATTAATCAACATTTCTAAGGCCGTAAATATTATCGTACCAAAATACATGCCTTTGAAAAATAAAGTAAAAATATTTTTTGGATTTTTATGAATTTTTCAATTTTTATGGTTTTTATATGGTTTTATATTTTTGTATTTTGCTTTTGTGGATAAAAATATAAACAATATATACAGATGATCACCAAGGATACGGAGAATAGTTTTACCAAGACTATTCTTTCGCTTCATCTGCTAGTTCCTTTAGAGTCTCAGGCGAGAAGGTTCTCATTCCTAGCTTGTCGGCCAAAAATTCAATTCGAGCGCGATCTAAAGCCTTCGTGATATACAGAAGATCAGGTCAAAGTACATCGGTAGCAAACTGAAGATCAGGTCAACTGGCTGTGATATACAGAAGAGTACCTATCATTCCACGATACAATGTCGGATCAACGGGAACTCCATGTGGATCTGCATCAAGCTTCGATTTTTCCACCATTGGAGTATCCACAGGATCGCAAGATTCCATCTTATATTTCTTTAGCGATTCAAGGGCATACTTGGATTGATTGCTAAAGATGCCTCTGGGACTCTGAGATATCTGAAGACCTAAGAAGAATGATACCTTGCCCATCATTGACATCTTAAACTTGGAAGACATGAGTGTCCCAAACTCGCCGGATAAGGTTTGGTTCGAGGCTGCAAATATAATATCATCAACATATATTTGTACCATAATCATATCTTTACCTCGTTTCTGAATGAACAGTGTGGGATCCACCTTGCCTTTAGCGAAGCCTTGCGTGATGAGGAATTGTGACAATAGATCATACCATGCGCGTGGAGCTTGCTTCAACCCATAGAGAGCCTTCTTAAGCTTATACACATGATTAGGATAATTAGGATTCACAAAACCATCCGGCTGTTGAACATAGACCTCTTCCTTGATTTCTCCATTAAGAAATGCCGTCTTCACATGCATCTGAAAGACGATCATATTCATGTGGGCTGCATAAGCGAGGAATACTCTAATAGCTTCCAAACGGGCAACAGGTGCAAAGGATTCCATAAAGTCGATGCCCAATAATTGCTTGTATCCACGAGCTACTAGTCGAGCTTTATTCTTTAATATTCCGCCTAACTCATCGAGTTTCACCTTGTAGACCCATTTCAAAGTGAGTAACTGCACTTGATCCGGGCATGGGACAAGTTCCCATACTTCAAGACGTATAAATTCATTAAGTTCTTCTTGCATAGCTTCTATCCAACATGATTGAGTAAAAGCTTGTTGCCATGTCTTAGGTTCAACTTCAGTGAGAAAAGCATCAAAGTGACAAAACATTGCATTTTCTTGTAACTGACTTCGTGTGGATACCGGACGATTAGGGTCACCAATAATAGAATCTATAGGATGATCCTTTGTCCACTTGCTGTCATGTTCACGAATTCGTGGATTGGAGTGAACCGTACTAGGAGCTTCCTTTGAGGTGGACGACCCGGCTTGATTAGGGTCGGGAATTGGTACACCAAAGAATGGAAGTTCACGCATTTGAGCGAATTCCAAATCGTGATCATCATCGTCATCTTCATCATCAATAGGCATGACATGGTTAGTTGGAACACGTGTTGGTTGAGAATTACTTGTTGATGGTATATCTAGACCAATTGTAGGTGCAGATGTGTCTGATTGTGCTTCGGTTGCTGGAGCGAGAACTTCGATTACCGGAGCTATTACCTCAGGTTCTGGAGCAACAATACTTGTAGGAGTAAAGAATTCATCAAAGAACGGTTGAAACAACGTATCCTATTCAGTCCTAGAAGGTGGTGTAAATGATGATGAAGTAGGGTTGTTTGGGACAAGACCAGAACTAATGTTACTGGGTCCCATTTCATGAAGTGCGGGTTCAGAGCTGTTTTGCTCAGAAGCCATTGCTGTCAGCTCATCAAAATCAACATCCATAGTTTCGAGGATCTTGCGAGAGTTACGGTTGTAGATTCGGTATGCCTTCTTTGTGGGTGCGTAACCAATGAAAATACCAATATCAGCCTTTGGTTGAAGTTTTCCCAAATTGTCACCATCATTATTTGGATAGCAAAGAGAACCAAATACATGAAGATATGATAAATCTGGTACTTTTCCATGGAGAAGCTCATAAGGTGTTTTACCATGGCGTTTATGAATTAGTGACCGGTTTTGGGTGTTCACTGCTGTAGATACTGCTTCTGCCCATAAAAACAATGGAGCCTTTGAGTAAATTAACCTCGTTCGAGCAGCTTCCATAAGTGTGCGATTTCGCCTTTCAACGACACCATTTTGTTGTGGAGTGCGTGCAACGGATGTTTCATGAGATATGCCAACTTCTTCATAATAATCACGCAAGATTTGATTCACAAATTCGGTTCCATTATCTGTACGAATGCGTCGGACAGTAGTGTTGAGACGCACTTGAATCATCTTGAGAAATCCGATGATGATCTTAGGTGCCTTATTTTTTGTTTTAAGAAATTTCACCCATGTAAACCGAGAGTAATCATCGACAATGACGAGGATGTACTTTTTCCCACTAAGACTTTCAACATGCATAGGTCCACAAAGATCCATATGCAACAGATAAAGTTTCTCTTGGTTGGTGTCTTCCGTCTTGGGTTTGTATGATTTCTTATAGCTTTTCCCCATTGTACACGCGAAACACAAATGATCCTTGTGAAATGATAGTTTAGGAAGACCACGAACAAGTTCGTTTTTTCGCCAAGTGATTAATAGCATCAAAGTTAAGATGAGATAACCGTCGATGCCACAACCATGACTTAGTCTTTGATGCTTTGGAGAGAAGACATACGGGAGAAGCGACCATCATGTCTTGTAGAGACAAAGTATACAAATTATTCCCTCGAGTACCTTTCAATAAATCAACCCCTTCCAAATTACGAATGAAGCAGGTATGCTCTCGAAAAGCAACTTCTAGGTTTGCATCACAAAATTGTCCCACAGAAAATAAGTTGTGACCAAGACCTTCCACGTAATACACTCTTGAAATTATAACATTCCCAATATGATATTCACCGTAACCCATTATCTTTGCAATATGATCATTTCCAAATCGAACCGTACCAAGAAACTTGCTGACGAAATTTCTGAGCTGAGAGCGATCTCCGGTCATATGCTTGGAACAACCAGGGTCCAAATACCAGAGAAGAATTTGGACCACCTGTTTTCAACAACAATAGTAGACAATGCATTGGAAACTATTGGTTCCGGAGTGTTAGCAGATACAGATAAAATATTATCAGAATTGCTAACATTTTTGTGACCCTTAGATTTCCAGCGTTTTCTAATGTGAGTCTTAGCACTAACAGGTTTACTGTTCCAACTTTCTTAGGTTTTGGATTATTCGCGGGCACTATAGTGGGAGTAGACCTATTTAAAGGGCACTTGGTTCCTACGGTAGTGTCGGTGTTCCTAGTTAAAGGACACGCTTGTGTTTTGGTAGCCTTGGTACTCCTAGTTAAAGTGCACGCTTTCTTCGCTGTAGTGGGAGTGATCCTAGTTAAAGGGCATGTATTTCCTACTATAGTGAAAGTTCTACCAGTGGGGCACCACATCCAACCAACTTGGGTTAACACTTTCCCAGTCGGTTTCCATTCTAATCCATTTTTTCGGGCATAATCTCATTCACATGGTCAATAAGGCAAGAATCATGACGACTAGAAAACATACATTCATTGAAATTCCAACATTTCAAATTAGAATTCACACTAGGCTTAGAACGCTGCACAACCGCAGAGCCTTTAGGTTTAGCTACATGATTCTTTTTATTCAAAACAGAAATAACATTCCTAGGATGGGCTTCTACTTTCTTCTTCACTTGACTACTAGATGGGGGCAAGATCCTATCATTCTTCTTGTTTCTTTTAAGCTTAGATCTTTGAGCCTTAGTAGTGGTGCTTACTCCTGTAGAAGGCAACACGGGAATATTAGAAGCTGGTTTTGATTCCGCCTTATCTTTAGTGACCAAAGTTTGAGATGGTTTATTCCTAGGGCCCTTGTTAAGTGGTGTGACGGCTATAAGGTTCCTTTTGATTGCACTAGAGGACGATGCTGAGACAGTGGCTGCGTTATCCACAACATTCTTACCTTTTAGAGTACGAAGTGTTTCCTTTAACTCAGCCAAAGCCAGATTTTTATCACAAATTTGTTCCCTCAAATCAGATATTTCCACCGACTTTCGATTCAATTGTTCAATCAACGATTGATTCTGTGCAGTGGTGTTAGCACATGCGGGCTTTACTGAATCAAAGAGTCGTGTATGTTTCTGTTTTAAGTTATCAACTTTGGACAAAATCTTGGAAACTCGATTATCTAGATCAAGTTTAAAATTCTCAGCGGTCTCAAGTACGTTCACACAGTTAAGCTCCTTAGATTTCTCTATTTCTATCGGCAAAGATTTAGCAACTTTGTCACTTGGCTGACGCTGTTTTGATTGTAAATTCAATAGAAAATTCTTTTCAAAATTTGCATCATCGATATTAACACCTTCTAAAGACGTTTCAAAGATTTCTTGAATAAATTGTTGCTTGCATTCAAACGAAATACAATGTGTTTGAATCTCATCAAAACGTTTTGAAAGCGAAGAATATGAATCTTGAAGCTTTAAAAATTCAGCGTCAGATTCGTGACAAGTACTATCTACCACGTTATCCACAGATTCAACATTATGCACAATAGAATCATTATCAATACTTTTATTCACACAGACAGAAACTATATCATGAGACATCACTTGCTTCAGAAGCTGATCATTTTGACGTGAAACCCGTTCTATTTCAAGTAAACTATTTTCAAAAGCATCTTCCATTTCATTGAAAACACGTCTAACTTCTTCTATTTCCAAAAACAAATCTTGATCAAGATTACTAAGACAAGCCTTAACATTGTCTACAAACGGAACAATTTCATTTTGGAACGCAGCTCTAGTGTGCTCAAAGTTCCATTCACCTTCCGTTATGGCCGAAGCCGTCGTACGTTCCAAAATGACCTTGTCAGAATCGACTAAGTGTTGGTGTACCACATTTAAGTTAACGGATGCCTTACTTACCGGTGGAATTAACTTCGTTAAATCCATTTTAACAAGTGTAGGAAACGTACTAGGAAGGTTTTCATTTGACAAACTTTGGGGCAGAAGAACTGTCAATTCAGCTAATTCCTTTTGTAAGCGAATGCGTGTCTTTTTCGAAAATTGATCTTTGTTATGTTGATCATAATCAATTGTATGGAATTTTGAAATCATTTTAGAATGAGTCTCATCCGCAAGTGACTGTGTCTCCTCAGTATTACGAACAAAAGGTGCTTCTTTCGATTTGCCAATTATGGTCATATCATAAAGACCGGGAATATGTTCCTGAGCTTGTTTTGCATAACCTAGATTAGGTGGTAAATCTTGAAGACGCTTAAGTTCGAGTTCTTTAAATGATTTAGTTAAAAGATGAACCTTTTCTATGGAAGCGTATTGTTTTAAAAGCTGTTGTTCTTTAAATTTAAGAAGTTTGGTAGCATTAATTTCCGATTCAACCTTTTTAGACTCGAGAGTTTCGAAATCCATTTTAAGTTTCTGAAAATCATTGACAACCGACTCTTTTGCTTTTAATTCATTGGAAAAAATTAGCTTTTAATGATTCTATTTCTTTCAAGTGTTCAATCTTTTCAAAACGAAATTGGTCAAATTCAGAACATGTTATTTTCTCTTCTTGGGGGACCATTTCAAAAGCTTTGACCTTTTCTTTATGCAACGCAAGCTCAGCAGTTAGGGTGGAATTCGTATCTACGGATTGTCTGAGAGTCATATGCATTTGATCAATAATATGTTTAGGCACCATGATCAAATCATGTTGAGCATAAGATTCCATACCCGTCATAGCATTTGGTTGAGGTTCACTCAAATGTGTAGGATTGGGTACCACATCATTTGAGTTACTAGTTCCCGAATGCTGTTCGAGGTTGTCCTTTTCATGCCCAACTTGATGTTGGTTATCATCAATATTATTAGATGTGGTTGGTACCTCACTGACGACATCAGAACTATAGTGAGAGAGATTAGCAACGAGAGCAGCTTGGGCAGAGTGAATGTCATCACAATCCGAATCATATGCGTCAAGATCATCTTCTTGATAAGCTGCATTAGAAGTAGAAACGACTGCAATGCCTTCAGTATCTGCTGCCCCTGGGTCTGCAAGAAATGCTAACTCCTCTGAATCCAAAATCTTCCCCTTAGACTAAGCATCAACCAAATACATCTTCTCACGAAACCATGCATCATCCCTCCTCCTTTTCGGTTGAGTGCATTCTCTAGCCATATGACCTTGTCCTCGGCAATTGTAGCAAGTCACAACCTTCTTAGGACCAATAGGACTCCCATTTCCACTACCTTGAAAATTCACAGCTTGATTGTTCCCAGTCCTTGTAGGAGGTCCATATGAATTTTGCCTTCCCTGAATAGGTTGCACCGTCACTTGACCATCTTGAATAGTGGCATGTTGTCGAGGATTTGATGAGGTGCGGAGCTGATTGTTTGTTGGTGGAAATCCTCTAGTTGCAACAAGTTTTGACAAGTAGGCTGTGAGATGGTTTAGAACATCAGCTGGCGTATCATTTGGAGTAAAGACCGGTGCTTGGTTTGGTAGAGGTTCATTATGGAGTAGAAAGCTTGTGCTGGTTGTGCTTTAATAGGAAAGTATCCTTGCTAAGGAGTATAGTCCATTGGAGAAGTGTTGGCTTGTGATAGTGATGTCTGATATGGTGGTTGCTATGGAAAAGATTATTGATGACCACTTTGTTGATATGCTTGTTGTGGCATCATTGGTGGTTGATAAGATGGTTGCTGATAGGTGTGTGGTGGTGGTTGCTGCAAGTATGATGGTTGTTGATAAGTATAAGCCAAGTTTTGTTGAGAAGCATACATTGCAAGTGGATCATGAACTTGAGGTGTAGACAACCAAGTCTCGATCACATGGCATTCGTGTTGTTGAAGAAAAGCTTGAAGTTGATCCACATTGGTGTTATGCAAGTCCTTAGCCAATTTAACATCCGTCACGTATTTTTTCCATTCTGAAGGAAGAGTGTTCAAATACTTGGTGTTCAATTGAAAGGTAGGAATTGTCATGCCATAGATATTGAGCTCATTCAACAATAGGGTAAATCTCAGATAGTAGTCATTGAGAGTCTCCCCTGGCACATAGGCAAACTTATCAAAAGTATCATAAAGCTTACACTCTCGTTCTTGTTTAGTTAACGAGGTGCCTTGCATGAGAACACGAATTCTATCCCGTAACTCTTTGGCAACTTTATGTTTGCTGACGAGTTTGTAGACATCTGGAGGAAGGGCTTGGAGAATGATGTTTGTAGCATACTTATCACATTTTTCTTGAATCTACATATCTCCAGTCAATTCACCCGTTGTGCGAGGACGAGTAGTTGTACCTTCCGTCACTGTACCATAATCTAATGGTCCATTGAGCACCGATGCCCAAATGAGATGTCCATTCTCCTTGTTCAACATATAAAGTTCCATTCGGGAAGCCCATTCCTCATACATAGTCTTCACCAACATTGGTGGACGATTATCCGTACCCTCGAGGATGGACTTATCCGTAAGAGATGTGTACTCCATTTCAATAAGTTAAGATTTACAAACGTTGATCGATCAATGAAAGAAAGTAAATGTGTTCGTTGTTGTGAGTTGAAGTCGAGAAACAATGTTAAAATCCCCTAAAATATGTCCTCGATAAACCAAAAATTCCAAGTCAAAATTACACACCAAAAATTCCAAGTCAAAATTTTGATTATCGGAATGTTGATCGGAATAGTGATCGGAATGTACCTAATCGGAATAAACCAAATCGGAATACCTTGATTGGAATACTAAATCTGAATACCAAATCGGAATGTACCTAATCGGAATAAACCAAATCGCAATACCTTGATCGGAATACCAAATCTGAATACCAAATCGGAATGTACCTAATTGGAATAAGCCAAATCGGAATACCTTGATCGGAATACCAAATCTGAATACCTAATCGGAATGCCAAATCGGAATACCTAATCGGAATACCTGATCAGAATGTACCCAAAATCGGAATCCCTAAACCCTATTCCGATTACACTGATCGGAATGTCCTATAAACCCTTTTCCGATGACCTGATCGAAATAATTCCCACTTTTCTCGGACAAAACTCAACCAATTCGTGATTTTGAGCCAAAAAATGATCAAAACACCCAAAAATTTTGTGTTTTTAGCCAAAGTAACTATACCAAATCCCTACCACAACTATGTAGAAGATTTGTATCAAGAAAAAACCATCAAAAACACAAAAAAAAATTGGTTCGTGTAAACATGGATCAAAATAGGCGTATGAATCAAGAACACAAACACATGAACAATACAATCATCCCATGGCTCTTGATACCATTTGTAGGATATGTAAATCTTGCTTATGTTTTAGAGAGAGAAAGAGATAGAGAGATGGTGAGAACACACACACTTAGAGAGAGAAAGTGAAAGAAAAACACTTTTTCACTATGTGTAAAAATGAGGAACACACCACCCTCTCCATCAAACGAGAGGGTTTATATACCCAAGCCTTGTAATGGGCTTGGGCTTACATGTTTGGGCCGGCCTACACATGTTGTAGGCTAGGCTTGGACTTGTTAGTTAAATAACGATGTCTAGACTACGAGCTACTACTTAGTATATTGTCGGAGTGACCGAATCTTCCTAAATAAGTAAAAACGTATTTCCAACAAAAACGATCACTTTTGATGTTTATATCATCTTCTGAAACGCATCCTAGCTCAAACCCGCTCCTGGCAAATTTGTTGAAGAAGATGAACACGTGGCAGATTCTTATTGGGTAAGAGATTGTCACACGGATCGTTATCCAAGTTGGATAAAAGGATTATTGCATGGCGTAATATCATTGGTTGAGAAAGTGTGAGTGCGCAGCACTGTTAAGATTTAGTTATTTATTGCTGGCGGCGCTAGTGGCCAGGTGGCACTGAGTTGGCAATCCATGCCTCTTGTTTCCTTCCTTCCCATTGGTTGACGGATTTAAACACGGATCAAGCACATATAACTTTCAACAAATGGCAGAATTAACCCCTCAACTTTGGCAGTTTGAACTTTTGAGCTATAATCTTTATTTCTTTGACAATTTCAGTCCTTCAACTTACATTTTTAAACATTTAAGCCCTTTGACTTGATTGACTTGAGAGTTGACCAGATTTGACTTTGATCTTGACTTTGAAAAATTTACACTTTTGGTCCTTCATCTTTGGCAGATTGTCAAGATAGGTCCTTTATCTTCAAAGTCTTGTCACTTTTGATCCTTCTTTGTCTTTTTCATCCAATTAAGCTTGATTTTTCCTTCTTTGTTTGCTTGAAAATACATCCTTGTTACCTATTTACACACAAACACAAAACATACCACATAATTCCGCTTTATAGCACAAAGTTTAGGTATTTATCTTGTGTTTTAGGGTGATTTATTGATAAATTGATATGAGTTTTTGCTCATATCAAATCTCCTACACTTGAACACTGTCATGTCCTCATGCAATGCTATATTTTAAAGCACAAGTTTACATTCTCCTTATAATTAATCCACATTGGCCATTATGGAATGCATTTACACTACTCTACACTATATGATGCTTGATTTTGATTTTTAACAATGCAATGAACAAATACAATTCTATCTATATCTTTTTGGTTTTTCTTGAAATGGTTTTGATGGAAATAACTCATAAAGAATTCAATGACTTTGATTAGGGCCCGGGTACCATGGATATTTATCACCCTCAAGTTTCACTTTCCCCATACCAAGCTTAAAAATGGGATCATTGTATTCACAAATAAAAAGTGCATCAACTTATTTGTAACACCCCATTTTGATAATGGAATGTCACTCGTAATTATGGCGTGTCATCAAAACATACAAGGATAAATGTCTGAAACATTACATGACCATAGGGATTATCGGAATCAAACATCGGTTCCCAAACATAATCCCAACACATAATAAAGTAAAAGAAATGAATGAAAGACTAAGCAAGCATAAGTATATGAAGGCAAAAAGGAAAAGAAGTCTCTAGCAGCTTCCATCCTATGCACGTCCTCCAAATGCTCGAGTCTTTCCTAGAGTACCTGCCGTTTTGGGACATGGAAAGGAAAGTAACGGCTGAGCAAAACGCTCAGTGCACGGATATAGACATAGTATGAATGACTAAAACATAATAAAGACTTAATAGCAGCGGAAATGTATAAGTCCTGGAAAACCTGGAACATGTTCATAAAACTGGTTTTATAGTTTGAAAAGCCTTATGTTTATCTTATGAAAACTGTTTAGCATATTTTACCATTAGCCAATATAGGTCATGAAAATCCACCGTGCATGAATACTTGGAGGGGTGACCTCATCATGCAAATTAGAGGGGTTGCCTCTAATTTAATATACTGGTCTTGGGGTAGGAGGGATCAGCTCCTTGTGAAGGATGCAAGGCAAACACCACATTCACCATGAAATCCTGACTGAAAACATGTAACTAGGATGCACCCATACGCCCCACATTATAAATATAAATAAATGGCCAAAAGCTGAAGGGACACCACGAGCAATCACTCCGCCGTGGTGAAGTCATAACATCAGTGCCTCTAATGTTATGGTTATGGTACCTCCATAACTAGGTGAAACTGGTCATGCATGTATATGGATATAGGTAATCTTAATTAAACATAAGCAATCAAACACATAACTTATACTACGGGAAAACAGTTGGCTGCATACGGGGAATCTTAATAAGGAAAGAATGTCCATACTAAAAGGACGGGAATCCGTACCTTATGTCCAGTGAACGAAGAAGATGAATTGAGAAAAATCCTACTTCCGAATCACTAGTGCTACATAAATACATACATGAATAAGTATCTTCTTACTAAATACGTAGCTGATTTTATGTCATGTCTTAGCTTATTTTATGTGTTCTTACCAAGTTTTATTGTTTTAAAGCCTTAAACCGTGGTTATCTTATATTATGTTTAATCTGATTAAGTATTTTTGGTATTTCATGTGTTATTATACTTACTGTGTAATAATAAGTAACTTTCCAAAAATAGCAGGTTTCCTAAAATAGAAAGTTTCCAAAAATAGAAAGCTTCCAAAAATAGAAAGTTTCAAAAAATAGAAAGTTTCCAAAAATAGAAAGTTTCCAAAAATAGAATTACTGCTTAAAATAGATAAGTTTCTAAAAATAGAAAGTTTCCATAAATAGATCAGCTGCCTTAATTAAATAAATTTCCATAAATAGATTAGCTGCTTGAAATAAATAAGTTTCTAAAAATAGAAGGTTTCCATAAATAGATTAGCTGCCTTATTTAATTAAGTTTCTAAAAATAGAAAGTTTCCATAATTAGAAATAAGCTGGTTAAATAAGCTAAGTATATAAGCCTAAGTGTTTTCATGATTATTTTCTAAGTCATATGATATAATGTATAGTTTAATAATTATTCCATGTAATTAAATTAAACTATAGGTTAAAATATTTAATTAAAGTATAACATGTTTTTAATTAAATAAAGTTAAATACTTAGGTTAAAACATGTATTATTATATATTAATAATATAACCTAAGTCATGTTAATTAATTAATTATAATCATGGTTTTTAAATAATTAATTAATTATAAGTCTAAAATATAAAATACTTAGGTTAATTAATTTCATGATTATTAATAATTAAAATAACCTAAGTCATGTTATTAAATTAATCATGTCATTTTATTAATTTAATTTTTAACATAAGATCATAAAACATAAAAACTAAACATACACCATGAACCGGATCTAGAATCAAAAGCATGAACCGGACATGAAATCGACACCGTACCCCGAACCAAATTGGGGTACCCCGTGTCTTGAGGCTGCCGTGGGACCCACACCAACCAACCGAGACCGTATGGTCTTGGTGGTGGTCGGTTGGCCAAACCGAAACCCCCTTCGGGTTCGGTGCAGCCTGCGGCCAAAACAAACACCCCTTAAAAACATACTTTTGATTTTATTAAACCCCAAATCATGTTAGATCCATGTTTATTTATTAGGTTTTTGTAAAAAACATAACATGTTCTTGATTTATAAAAAGATCAAATCAAAAGAAAAGGTTTAAAAAGGATTTACCGAATTCGTGGATCAAAAGGATGAAGAACAAACATGATCACCAACTAAATTTCCAAGATCCAAGATCACAAACCACCTCCTTGTGGTGTTTGTAGGGTGGCGGCACAAAAAGAACAAGGGAAGAGGGTTTTTAGGTTTTTGCTAAAAATCTTCTGTAATTGTAAATGAGTAGTAAAAAATCCCTTAAACCCTTTTAGTAAAAATTTGACAAATGGGCTTGGCCTATTTGTCCTTGTAGCCGCGGGTAGGGGGCCCCACTTGGGGTACCCGTACCGTTTTCCGTGTCTCGATGTTAAGTTATACGTTCGTGATTATTTGTGTTCGCGTGTTAAGTGTTCTCGTTACGTAACTATCGTGATCTAATATATTTAATTACGCTCGTAATAAATATATATATACGTAATTAATAATAGTTCGGGTTTTAATTACGTTCATGATTTCATGATCGCATGCTCATGATTAATTATCGACAAATAATTATTACGTGATTGTGCGTAGTAAATACTTATCGTGTTCTAACACGTACGTAATACGTAAAATCCTAACACGTAATCGTAATCATGCTATATTAGGAAAGTTTAAATCTAGTACGTACGATCTTAAGGGTACTATTCATGGTAAAAGCATGCGGGTTTTACAACTCTTCCCCCCTAAAAAGAATAATTCGTCCCCGAATTATAGATAACGTAATTAAAAGAGAAACATACCCGAATCAAACTGAGAGGGTATGTAAGATTAATGAACGTGCGGGTTTCCTGGCAGAAGGAACGCGGAACGTGACATGTCTTGAAATGACATGGAACGTGACGTGACTGAAAGGACATATCTAGTTGATAAGAGAAAAACGGATAAAAGTTCGGATGAACTTGTCCATTTCCAAGTGGCCTCCCTCTTGGAACGGTTCCTTCAGAAGATCTTGACACTAATGATAAATCTTGGTCCTCTTGACCTTGACTTGGAATACGAAGAAATTCTTGGTTATCAACGGAAGGTAGATCCCCTATGTTCGATCGAGGAAAATAAGAGTTAACATGCTAGGGTAACTGAAACGTTACGATGTAAGACAATCTGACTTAACTGATAATTAGAACGATGCGCGAGACCTAAAGAAACGTAGTACGTGAAAATTTTTGAACGTGATACGTGAAAATTTTTGAACGTGCTACGTGGAGATATGGCGAGTGTAGTATGAGTAAACATATCGTGATCCATGATACGTGTAACATATCATGATCATAGAATACAATGGCGGTAACGCCAAACACTACAAGGTGAGACGTGGAATATGACGTGAAACGTCTATCTGATGATGGAGAGTTATACTAAACTTAGGTCGGGTCTCTCAAGTTATTGCAAAACTTCCCAGAACGAAATGAACGTAAAATCGTAAGCCCAGATACGATCATGAATGTGAATAGTGTCATGAACGCGAGCGCGAAAGCAAGTCACAATTGCGAATCTTTATCCGACCCGATAACTGAGGGATTGCCAAGTTATCAGATGAGCCTTGGCTGGAACATGTCCGATCAATCTGTTGGTTCTGAAATCCTTGCGGATGTAAGGATTCTGCAGACTTGACCAAACTGTTCGCAATAACCCAGATAGAATAATGCTTCTTCTGAGTTTGCGTTATTCTGGTAACCAAAAACCGTGAAGATCTTGTCCCATTTTAATTTACAATTTCAGATGATGGAAACATCCCAGTCTGTTGGTGTCCTATCTTAACCTGTTGGTATGTCATGTACTTAGATATGAACGTAACTTGTATCTTGCTTCGTAGAACTTGATACATAGGAGTTTGCGAAATCTGAGTCTCTGAATCTAGACTTCTCCTAGCGTAGGATTTTCTAGAACACCTAATGTAGTGTAGGGTTCTCTCCTTTACGCATAAGCTTAATCATGGTAAGATTAACCGTAGAAACCCATGTGATTCAGCGTGTCACTGTAATTAAACAGAATTGATATTGGAAAAATTTCTAGGGTAAAATTTCTCTTGTCATAGAATTTGCAACATAGTGCAGATATGGTTTTCCTGTTCTTCTATAAGCTTAGAGGAAATCAGGTTATCCTCAATGAAAACACTGATGAATTTGCTATGAGTTCATGGAAACTCATTCTTATAATGTCGTGGGAGTATTGATGAGACTAATTCCAAAATCATAAATCTAGCATGACCGAGTTGTGTACGAATAGCAGTCCTGGACATGTCCTGCTCTTTCTCTCGTCACTGTTGGCAGCATGATCATGAGTTCAGTCTTGGCAAAGTGATTAACACTATAAGGTCGATTGGACATGTTATCAATACGTGGAGGAGAATAACGGTCATGAATGGTGATTTGTTTAAGCCGAAGGTAGTCGACACATAATCTCATGGTACCGTCCTTCTCCTTGAAGGTTCTTCTGGAATATATAGGAAGATTTTGTAATAATCAACTGGCTATGCGTAAAAGGACCTAAGTAGTCGTGTCTTACTGACAGGTAGAAAATTTTAGCGACCATGGCTAACAACGCACATGCTTGTAAGCATAGATAATTTGTACAGATTTTCCTGATGGATAATCAAGCTGAATTTATTCAGGAGCATGAACATTACTGTACATAATTATGAATCGTAGCATGATGTGCTGTTCATAGTCTATAATTAGGATAAAATTCATCTCGTGTTTGTCCGAGGAAAATGCGTTAGCAACTTGGATCTTATCATTAAGCTGAAGGAAAAACTTCGTATACGTGGGAATACGAAAAGCGTCCTTCATGGTCATGAATCATAAGAAATATGGTGAAAGAAATAAAAGTGACATCAGCAACGCGACAGTTCTCACTGATGCGCCGATAATGGTATTGAACTTCTCGTGGCCTGATTAATACATGGCACAACAAAATGGATATACCCTTGGAGGGTACCCTGAATTTCTTAGAAATGTCCCATGGTTGGACGTGAGTCATGTGTCTTGACTCGTGTCTTGGAACTATAAGCATGACATATTTCTTGACTGGTGTCTTGACATGTGTCTTCAGGAAGTATACGTGAGACATGTGTCTTGACTGATGTCTTGACATGTGTCTTCATAAAGTATACGTGAGACATGTGTCTTGACTGATGTCTTGACATGTGTCTTCAAAGGTATACGTGAGACATGTGTCTTGACTGATGTCTTGACATGTGTCTCCAAAGGTATACGTGAGACATGTGTCTTGACTGATGTCTTGACATGTGTCTCGAGATGTAAAACAATAGAACTACAATATTAGGTTATTATGCCAGAATTGGCGGATCGGTTGGACTACTGATCATTTGCATGTCTGATCACGTCCGCGGCCGGGGCCTCGGTTGCGATTTCTAGGATAGTTTCTGTCATAGTAGTGGTTACTATCGTCCTGCCTGTCAGTTCCATGACGGTCATTCTCATGACCGTGATTCATGTAACTATTCAGCTGAGTGGCCGGCTGGTACCGGTTTGCACTCATATGGCTGAAATGACAGCCGAATGACGTGTGACATGTAACTAAGAATTAGGGACAATGATTGATGGAAATCGTCTGATGGTGAAGCATCTTCTCGTTCAACTGCTTTGCTCCGACGCCTTTGTCTTCGTCTAGTAGGATCTCCAGGTTGTGCATAGCATCCGCATCTCGTAGCGTCTCTGAACGTCAGCAGCATCAACCTTTAGTAACATTTCTAAGTTATGAGCGGCATCAGCAATTTGTAGAGTATTAACAAGTGGACATATGCCTGAGATGATTCAGAATCTACTAGCGAATACTCGTGCAATATTGCAAGTGAAATACACATGGATTTAGGTACGTGTAATACACATGAAATACGGTACGTGGAGTACACGTGGAATGCACATGAAATGATCGGTATGGGGTCGATCATTTATCATGATCTAAAGAAAGTATATCGGTTAAACGGTTAGGAAAACCATCATGATAACCTGGCAATGCCAGTATATACCTCATTCTGGTTGCATAGAGAAACGCCAAAGTGTGGTTACACAAAATTCAATGATGATTTGCCTGACAGCATGATCAATGAAAACCAACCATGACTATCATGAAATCAGAATTCAATGAAAACCAACAATGTCTTGCGTGAAAGCATAAATAACAAAAGAGGCGTAAAACATAATCAACATGAAGACGGAATTATCATGAAGAAACATGAAACCATCTATCACGAAGAAGTGTATAACATAATCAGCATGAAACTGAAGTTAACCATGACAGTATGAAAACATACTTGACATAAAAACATAATAACTTATGAGGGGACATGAAAAAAATTTATGCCAATTTAAATCATTAGAAAAATCTTATGCATGAAAAACAGTGCATGAATGCGTAATGTAGTTTATAAAACCTTTATATGTGCGAGGGGACGCCTATGGGTCGGTCCCAAAACAAAAGACATATCGAGGGGACGCCTATGGGTCGGTCCCAAAGTTAAAAGTTTTGATAAAAGCACATGCGACTAAATAGGGCCAGTCCTGTACCAACCATTACTTAGTCATAATCTCTACAACAATGATACATGAAACATAAATAAATGAAACTCATCTGTTAAAACTTATCAGAAAAAATTTTATGTGACTAATTATGAACTATTGATGTTCAGTCCACATAGTCACAGTTCACGAGGAACGTCATGCATGAAATAATGACACGTAACTAAATATGAATGACAGTTGTCCATCCATATTAGTATAACAATATCGATGAAAACATCAAGGTTAAAACCTCAAGGTGCTGAAAACATCATGGTTAAAACAACAATGCGCTAAAAACATCAATACGTAGAATATCAAACGTTGGCTTGGGAAGCTCCTGGTGACTACCCACTAGTCACAGGTCGAGTTTTAGAACCTATAGGTCGAAGCCTTGGCTCTGATACCATAATTGTAACACCCCATTTTGATAATGGAATGTCACGCGTAATTATGGCGTGTCATCAAAGCATACAAGGATAAATGTCTGAAACATTACATGACCATAGGGATAACCGGAATCAAACATCGGTTCCCAAACATAAGCCCAACACATAATAAAGTAAAAGAAATGAATGAAAGACTAAGCAAGCATAAGTATATGAAGGCAAAAAGGAAAAGAAGTCTCTGGCAGCTTCCATCCTATGCACGTCCTCCAAATGCTCGAGTCTTTCCTAGAGTACCTGTCGTTTTGGGACATGGAAAGGAAAGTAACGGCTGAGAAAAACGCTCAGTGCACGGATATAGACATAGTATGAATGACTAAAACATAATAAAGACTTAATAGCAGCGGAAATATATAAGTCCTGGAAAACCTGGAACATGTTCATAAAACTGGTTTTATAGTTTGAAAAGCCTTATGTTTATCTTATGAAAGCTGTTTAGCATATTTTACCATTAGCCAATATAGGTCTTGAAAATTCACCGTGCATGAATACTTGGAGGGGTGACCTCATCATGCAAATTAGAGGGGTTGCCTCTAATTTAATATACTGGTCTTGGGTAGGAGGGATCAGCTCGTTGTGAAGGATGCAAGGCACACACCACATTCACCATGAAATCCTGACTGAAAACATGTAACTAGGATGCACCCATACGCCCAACATGATATATATATAAATAAATGGCCAAAAGCTGAAGGGACACCACGAGCAATCACTCTGCCGTGATGAAGTCAGAACATCAGTGCCTCTAATGTTATGGTTATGGTACCTCCATAACTAGGTGAAACTGGTAATGCAGGTATATGGCTATAGGTAATCTTAATTAAACATAAGCAATCAAACACATAACTTATACTAAGGGAAAACAGTTGGCTGCATACGGGAAATCCTAATAAGGAAAGAATGTCCATACTAAAAGGACGAGAATCCGTACCTTATGTACAATGAACGAAGAAGATGAACTGAGAGAAATCCTACTTCCGAATCACTAGTGCTACATAAATACATACATGAATAAGTATCTGCTTACTAAATACGTAGCTGGTTTTATGTCATGTCTTAGCTTATTTTATGTGTTCTTACCAAGTTTTACTGTTTTAAAGCCTTAAACCGTGGTTATCTTATATTCTGTTTAATCTGATTAAGTATTTCTGGTATTTCATCTATTATTATACTTACTGTGTAATAATAAGTAACTTTCCAAAAATAGCAGGTTTCCAAAAACAGAAAGTTTCCAAAAATAGAAAGTTTCCAAAAATAGAAAGTTTCCAAAAATAGAAAGTTTCCAAAAATAGAAAGTTTTCAAAAATAGAAATACTGCTTAAAATAGGTAAGTTTCTAAAAATAGAAAGTTTCCATAAATAGATCAGCTGCCTTAATTAAATAAGTTTCCATAAATAGATTAGCTGCCTGAAATAAATAAGTTTCTAAAAATAGAAGGTTTCCATAAATAGATTAGCTGCCTTATTTAATTAATTTTCTAAAAATAGAAAGTTTCCATAATTAGAAATAAGCTGATTAAATAAGCTAAGTATATAAGCCTAAGTTTTTTCATGATTATTTTCTAAGTCATATGATATAATGTATAGTTTAATAATTATTCCATGTAATTAAATTAAACTATAGGTTAAAATATTTAATTAAAGTATAACATGTTTTTAATTAAATAAAGTTAAATACTTAGGTTAAAACATGTATTATTATATATTAATAATATAACCTAAGTCATGTTAATTAATTAATTATAATCATGGTTTTTAAATAATTAATTAATTATAAGTCTAAAATATAAAATACTTAGGTTAATTAATTTCATGATTATTAATAATTAAAATAACCTAAGTCATGTTATTAAATTAATCATGTCATTTTATTAATTTAATTTTTAACATAAGATCATAAAACATAAAAACTAAACATACACCATGAACCGGATCTAGAATCAAAAGCATGAACCGGACATGAAATCGACACCGTACCCCGAACCAAATCGGGGTACCCCATGTCTTGAGGCTGCCGTGGGACCCACACCAACCAACCGAGACCATATGGTCTTGGTGGTGGTCGGTTGGCCAAACCGAAACCCCCTTCGGGTTCGGTGCAGCCTGCGGCCAAAACAAACAACCCTTAAAAACATACTTTTGAATTTATTAACCCCCAAATCATGTTAGATCCATGTTTATTTATTAGGTTTTTGTAAAAAACATAACATGTTCTTGATTTATAAAAAGATCAAATCAAAAGAAAAGGTTTAAAAAAGATTTACCGAATTCGTGGATCAAAAGGATGAAGAACAAACACGATCACCAACTAAATTTCCAAGATCCAAGATCACAAACCACCTCCTTGTGGTGTTTGTAGGGTGGCGGCACAAAAAGAACAAGGGAAGAGGGTTTTTAGGTTTTTTCTAAAAATCTTCTGTAATTGTAAATGAGTAGTGAAAAATCCCTTAAACCCTTTTAGTAAAAATTTGACAAATGGGCTTGGCCCATTTGTCCTTGTAGTCGCGGGTAGGGGGCCCCACTTGGGGTACCCGTACGTTTTCCGTGTCTCGATGTTAAGTTATAGGTTCGTGATTATTTGTGTTCGCGTTTTAAGTGTTCTCGTTACGTAACTATCGTGATCTAATATATTTAATTACGCTCGTAATAAATATATATATACGTAATTAATAATAGTTCGTGTTTTAATTACGTTCATGATTTCATGATCGCATGCTCGTGATTAATTATCGACAAATATTTATTACGTGATCGTGCGTAGTAAATACTTATCGTGTTCTAACACGTACGTAATACATAAAATCCTAACACGTAATCGTAATCATGCTATATTAGGAAGGTTTAAATCTAGTACGTACGATCTTAAGGGTACTATTCATGGTAAAAGCATGCGGGTTTTACATTATTCATGACAATTAAATGTGGAACCGGTTATTATTTGAGCAAATTGCTTGTGGGCAAATTTGTCATTTATTTCAAGTGTGAAGTATAAAATATGCAAAATCCAAAAATAAGGAAGCACGGTTTTAATCCTAAGTAATCCTCTCATCCATTACTTGAAAAACCGCTCACAATTAATATAAGTCCGTTTCAAGAGTAATAAGTCATTCGCCTTATGTGTAAAATCCTCATGTCATGCTTTCATAAGTAGCTACACACTCGCTAAGGAAAGAAAAATAAAACTCACGCAATAATTTACATCCGCCATCTGTTTGAGACTTTGGATCTTCAACCCCGCAACCCGTCAAGGTAATACTGGATTAGAGCAATCTATTGAATCCCCGCAACCCGTCAAGGTAATATTGGAACTCAATAGTCACTATAATTAACACCACACTGCCCCTCTTGGGAGTCTTGTATATATTTTTTTTCTTTTTTTTTCTTTTTTTTTTTCTAGCCACTCATTTTTTTCAGGTACTTGACTATGTGGATTATTTGGAGTCTACTTTGTGGTATTTGGCATGTAGAGGTCGTTCTCGGATCAAGCTCTCGAATACTCATGAAGTCACAAGTCCCCAAAGCAAGTCTTCCGCTGCAGTGAAATTGGGGGTGTGACACTTTATCTTGTGTTTTAGGGTGATTTGTTGATAAATTGATATGAGTTTTTGCTCATATCAAATCCCCTACACTTGAACATTGTCATGTCCTCATGCAATGCTATATTTTAAAGCACAAGTTTACATTCTCCTCATAATTAATCCACCTTGGCCATTATGGAATGCATTTACACTACTCTACACTATATGATGCATGATTTTGATTTTTAACAATGCAATGAACAAAATACAATTCTATCTATATCTTTTTGGTTTTTTTTGAAATGGTTTTGATGGAAATAACTCATAGAACTCAATGACTTTGATTAGGGCTTGGGTACCATGGATATTTATCACCCTCAAGTTTCACTTTCCCCATACCAAGCTTAAAAATGGGATCATTGTATTCACAAGTAAAAAGTGCATCAACTTATTCATGACAATTAAATGTGGAACCGGTTATTATTTGAGCAAATTGCTTGTGGGTAAATTTGTCTTTATTTCAAGTGTGAAGTATAAAAAATGCAAAATCTAAAAATAAGGAAGCATGGTTTTAATCCTAAGTAATCCTCTCGTCCATTACTTGAAAAACCGCTCACAATTAATATAAGTCTGTTTCAAGAGTAATAAGTCATTCGCCTTATGTGTAAAATCCTCATGTCATGCTTTCATAAGTAGCTACACACTCGCTAAGGAAAGAAAAATAAAACTCACGCAATAATTTACATCCGCCATCTTTTTGAGACTTTGGATCTTCAACCCCGCAACCCGTCAAGGTAATATTGGATTGAAGTAATCTATTGAATCCCCGCAACCCGTCAAGGTAATATTGGAACTCAATAGTCACTATAATTAACACCACACTGCCCCTCTTGGGAGTCTTGTATATATATATATTTTTTTTCCTTTTTTTTCTTTTTCTTTTTTTCTAGCCACTCATTTTTTTTCATAAGCCGCTCTTTTTTTTCTTTATTCCTCACTAAGAAAGTTTAAAAGAATAAAAGGAAAAACACCCGCTAAGTATTGAGCATGACATAAGTCTAGTACACATAAAACGTTCTAACTTAGAATCTTAAGACGTACTTATATCAACTGTGAATGATTAGACAAAAATGCATAAGAGATTACAAACCAATTAAAACCGTTCTTGATTATTTATTAACATATATACATGCGAAGAAATTAGAGGTAAAGAAGAGAAGGGTTTAGCCACAAGTAATTATCGTGAAGTTTATCTAGCCCTTTTATACTTGCTTCAACTCTATCATTTCCCATTCTCCACAAATTTAAAATCTCAAATAATGAGATTGGTGGATGCTTAGCCTAATAGACCAATGAAGGACTACATGGTTAAGGATACTAGCTAGAGAATGCTTGGATAAGCAAACTCGGGTTGAGTCAAAATATCCATGGCGGGCCTAATATGTCAAAGAAGTCTAAACTTGTTAAACCATGTTTTTATTATATTTTTTTCTCTTTTGTATATTTTTGATGAAAAATAAAAGGAGAAATATATACAATGCAAATGTATTATGCAAATGAAAAATGATTAATGCAAAAATTATGAATGCATATTTTTGGTGGCCAAAGTAGATCAAAAATTTGAAAAATATTTGAAAAATTAATTTTCCGGGTTATCATGAAGGACAATGACAAGTTCTAGGTAAGGTCACTTCGAGAGAAGACCCTCCTACACTTAAGCTAAACATTGTCCTTAATGTTTAAGAGCATGGAAGTATAAAAACTTCCCCTACACTTATGACAATGAATAGACTTTGCTTAACCCAAGTTAAGGAAAGGACAACTATTGGTGAATTCATGTTTACGCACAAGGTGTCAATGAAAGATCACAATAGTAACGAAGTGAACCTGATACAAGGGCCTCCTCCATAAGCTCCAAAGCATGAAATGAATGAGCAACCCTACAAATAACATGAAGACAAAAGAAGGTCTTCCCTACACTTATCTCCATTTCTATACCCTTATTGCTAACCTACAACACTCTAAACCTAGTTATACGATGCTTGAGTTAATGAGTCTCTAGCTCGACTCGTCCCTCAATGAATTAATTCATGGGGAAAATGGGGATCTCTTGGACCATTTCAATGGAAATGTCCTCCCCAAAATAATGTTTCACACGGTGACCATTCACTTTAAAGTTTGGACCATCGGGTTGTGATAACTCAATAGTTCCATATGGAAACACTTGAGCAATAGTGAATGGACCGGACCATCTCAACTTAAGCTTGCCCGCAAAAAGTTTCAACCTTGAGTTAAAAAGGAGAACTGGTTCTCCAACTTTAAACTCACAGTTCTTGATCTTAGCATCATGCAATTTCTTAGTCTTTTCCTTGTAAAGCAAAGAATTTTCATAGGCATTGGCTCTCAATTCATCCATCTCATTAAGTTGATCTTTCCTATGTGAACCGTCTTGGTTTAAATCAAAGTTAGCCCACTTGAGAGCCCAAGATGCCTTGTGTTCTAACTCGAATGGGAGGTGGCATGCTTTACCATAGACAAGCCTATAAGGAGTACAACCAATTGGTGTCTTAAAAGCCGTCCTAAAAGCCCACAACGCATCATCAAGCTTATCCGACCAAGAAGCTCGATGCTCTCCCACCGTTCTCTCTAAAATTCTCTTTAAACCAGGATTTGTGACCTCGGTTTGACCATTGGTTTAAGGGTGATACGCGGTAGAAAGTCTATGATTAACTCCATATTTCTTCATAACTCTCGTGAATTGATCATTACAAAAGTGCGTACCACGATCACTTATGATGGCCCGAGGTGCACCAAATCTAGCAAACAATTGCTTTAAGAACTTCACAACAACTCTAGCATCATTGGTAGGTAAGGCATTAGCCTCCACCCATTTAGACACATAATCTACCGCCACAAGTATATACTTGTTTCCCTCAGAAGATGGAAAAGGTCCCATGAAATCTATGCCCTATACATCAAAAATCTCACACTCTTGAATAAAATTTTGTGGCATCTCATCACGTTGCGTAATTTTTCCTTGTCTTTGACACACATCACAAAATTTTACCATCTCATGGGCATCTTTGTAAATGGAAGACCAATAGTAACTCGAATCAAAGACTTTCTTGGCGGTATATTTGGGCCGAAAATGTCCACCCGTAGGTCCTTTATGACATGCTTCTAAAATCTTAAATGCCTCGGGCCCATCTACACACCGTCTAATGATTTGGTCCGCACAATGCCTAAAAATATAAGGATCATCCCAAAAGTAGTACTTAACTTCCTTAAGAAATTTCTTCTTTTGTTGGTAAGTAAGACCCTCAATAAGCACATTCCCCACAAGATAGTTTGCTATATCCGCAAACCAAGGAGTGGCATCCTCTTGGGAAGAGATAGACATGAGCTCCTCTAATGGAAAGGATTAATTGATTTCTTGGTTTGGAAAATCTCCTTGAAAAGGATGCTCAAGTCTACTCAAGTGATCTGCCGCTAAATTCTCGGCCCCTTTCTTATCACGAATTTCTATCTTAAACTCTTGAAGCAACAAAACCCATCTCAAAAGCCTAGGCTTAGCATCTTGTTTTGTCATGAGATACTTGAGAGCGGAATGATCCGTATACACTATGGTTTTGGATAGCACAAGGTATGGTCTAAATTTCTCAAAAGCATAGACTATAGCAAGCAACTCTTTTTCCGTGGTAGTATAATGAAGTTGTGCACCGGTCATGGTTTTACTCGCATAGTGTATAGGTTGAAAATGCTTATTCACTCTTTGTCCTAAGACGGCACCCACCGCATAATCACTAGCGTCACACATAAGCTCAAAAGGTAATTCCCAATTTGGAGAAACCAAAACGGGAGCCTTTGTCAATTTCTCCTTAAGAGTCTCAAAAGATTCCAAACAATCTTGGTTGAAAATGAAAGGAGCCTCTTTTTCTAAGAGGTGAGTCATCGGTCTAGCTATCTTTGAAAAATCTTGTATAAAGCGCCTATAAAACCCCGCATGACCTAAGAAACTCCTTACACCTTTAACCGAAGTGGGTGGGGGAAGCTTAGCAATCATATCAATTTTAGCTCGATCCACTTCTAATCCCTTGTTGGATATTTTGTGTCCTAAAACAATTCCCTCTTTCACCATAAAGTGACATTTCTCCCAATTAAGCACTAAACGTGTTTCCTCACAACGCTTAAGCATTTTTTCTAGATTGGTGAGACATGAGGTAAATGAATCTCCAAAGACGGAAACGTCATCCATAAAAAACTTCATTGTTTGCTCTATCATATCATGGAAAATCGCCATCATGCACCTTTGAAACGTCCCCGGTGCATTACATAAGCCAAAAGGCATCCTCTTGTAAGCAAATGTACCGTAGGGACAAGTGAATGTGGTCTTTTCTTGATCCTTAGGGTCAATAGGTATTTGGAAATAACCCGAAAAGCCATCAAGAAAGCAATAGTACTCATTTCCCGCTAAGCGTTCAAGCATTTGGTCCATAAAAGGTAATGGGAAATGGTCTTTCCTAGTAGCCTCATTGAGCTTCCTATAGTCAATACAAACTCTCCAACCGGTAACAAGTCTCGTAGGAATAAGCTCATTGTTCTCATTAGGCACTACGGTGATTCCACCCTTCTTTGGAACAAAATGTACCGGGCTAACCCATGGAGAGTCAGAAATGGGGTAAATCATGCCTGCATCAAGGAGTTTGATCACTTCCTTCTTAATGACCTCACTGATTTTTGGGTTAACTCTTCGTTGATTTTGAATGGCGGGTTTGTATTTATCCTCCATAAGGATTTTGTGTGTACAAAAATGTGGATCAATTCCCCTTATGTCGGATATTTTCCATGCTAAGGCTTTCTTATGTTTCTTAAGGACTTCAATGAGTTGCTCCTTCTCATCCTCTTTCAACTCTTTAGCAATGATCACGGGTAATTGGTCTTTGCCCTCTAAGAAAGCATACTCTAAGTGGGATGGAAGGTCCTTAAGTTCAATTGGAAGTGGACTCTCTATGGAAGGTTTTAATATGGAAGGATTCTCATTGGTAACTTCTTGTGGAGTAAGAGAATGAATAGGGTCCTCATTGAGCAACTTTTTGATAGTAAGAATATCTTCTTCCCAATTAATGGGAGAATCATCATCACCAAGAAAGTTTGACTCAAATTCCTCCAAGAGGAAATCACTCTCTCCAAAAGGTGTTAAGGAGGGAGCAATTGAGGCCACGGTTTCAACATGGGGCATTTCATCACTAGTACTCTTGCAAGAATCATGAAAGTGTTCATCACACACCTCATCTAGCACATCAACTATGTTAATAGTCTCACACGGTCTAGACTCCTTAACCACTTTCCTATCACAAACTTTCCCTAACTTAAACACCACTTTCTCGTCCTCTACTCTCATAGTTAGTTCTTGTGATACCCTAGAACCGAGGTCACTTACCTTACCCTAAATTACGCTTATTTTTGAAATTTTTAAGAAGTTTTAATTGCTATATATTTTATCATTTTGGTTGAAACCGATATTTGAGGTCATAATTTTGACGATTGACGATTTAAGAAGAACGATGACGACTACGATCCCGATGGATGCTAAAATTTCTATGTTTATTGTCGTTTTATCGATATTGTAATTTTTCGAGAATTTTACTTTTGGTTCGTGTTAAGTTGAGTCGGGTGAGTGATAGGTGTGAAAACACCCATCCTTTTACCACTTATTTCTTACTAAAACAAGACCAAAATGCGTGTTTAATATCATTTGTTTGGAATTATGCGTGGTTTTTGTGTTTATTGTGTTTTCAGAGCCAACCGGATGAATATTGAAGAAAACATGGGATTGCACAGGTTTTATCGAGGAAAAAGACTCAAGACGAAGTCTATTGTCAAAGAGATGCAAAAGATTTGAAGTCATTGTGCCTATTTGAAGATTTATCGAAGAAAAGGACCAAAGATGGAAGATTTACATATGTCGAAGAAACTCAAGTCTATTAAAGGAAGAAATTAAAAGACGAGTTGAATTTAATCGTCGACAGATCCCGAATAAGAATCGAAAACGTCAACTTTTCTGAAAAGACGAGAAGACAATAAGATAGGGAGAAAGCCCACTCACCAACCAAAAGGAAGACCTATATAAAGAGTTCCCCTTCACACTTTTCATTCAGGTTTTAGTTTTCAGTTTTTCTCTCCTTTCGGTTCGTAGGCATCACCAACACCATTAGGGTGTTTGGTGATTTGGATTTCTTGTTTTTGTTCACAAATCTTGTAGTTTAATCCATCTTTTTGATTGTTAAAACCTTTTTCATCAATATAATCTTTCCTATTCATCTTGTTCATCTTCATCTTTTTTATTCAAAGTTCTTAAGTTCTTATTTATTTGAGTTTGATCTTCTAAAGTTATTGGGTTTTGTGTTTTTATGATTGTGATTGGTTGTTTATGGTTAGTAAACGGATTGTGTTTAGTTTGGTTCAAATCCTTTGGTTAAATTTGGTTCGTTTGGCTAAAATTCGTGTTCCCCTGTTTTTTAGTTTCGGTTACTGTTCTTCAATCCCAGCACTATTCCGAATAGTCCAATTTCTTTGTCCTTTATTCGGAATATTTACTTATTCTGCATAGATTGTTCCCTTTTTCCCTTATTCGTAATATATATATTCCGGATAGTCTTCCTAAATTTTCTTCCATTCGGAATGTTTAATTATTCCGCATAGTGGCCATATTCCGCATAGGGCTTATTATTCCGAGTATACTCATTATTCCGCATAACCCAACATTCGGAATAGCCAAAATGTTCCGCATAGTTCCAATATTCCGGATAACCTAAATATTCCGCATGTAGTACTTTATTCCGCATATCATTGATTTTTCCGCATAGAGGAATTTATTCCGCATAGATCAATTATTCCGAGTAAGACTTTTTATTACGAATAGCTTTGTCATTCCGCATAAGCTCAATTATTCCGCATGGTCCAACATTCCGCATAAGATTTTATTCCGAATAGAGCTAATTTTCAGTAAGGATCTTTTACAGCTTTACCATTTAATTGCTTAATTTTAATTCAAGTTTTATTTTTGTTAATTAATTCCTTCTAGTTTAATTTCATTACTACATTTATTTATCTTTTTAATAGAATAAAAAACCAAACCCACTTTTTGTCACCAAGAACAAATCATTCCACTTTGAGCTGTGATCAATTCGAGGAGATTCCGAGAATATAATATTGAACCCATACAAAACGCTTGTATCAAATGGCGCCGATGCCGGCTCTTCTCGTTAAGATCAACAGTTTTTTGTGAGAACTTGGATTTTGGGATCCGTTCCCCGTGAACGTTACTTTTTCATAAAATTTTCCAAAAACACAAAAAAAAAAAAAATATTTTCAAAAATCCTAAAAATTAAAAAACATAAAAACCAAAAATATTTTTGCTTTGTTTCTGCCTTGTTAGTTCTTTTGCAGGTGCATGCGTACACGATCCACGTCTTATCAAGAGCCCGAGCCTCTCGAAGACTTAGACATGGCCGGTGTACAAAACAACAACAATAACCCACCTCAAAACAATAACAACAATCCACCTCTCAACAACAATAATAACAACAACAATGAGCCTCTACCAGACAATCGCCCGATGATTGAACTTCTGCAAGCACATGTAGATGGTAACAATGATCCCATTGTCATAACCGCGATTGCAGCCAACAATTTTGAGCTCAAATCCGGCTTTATCCAAATGGTCTCTGCTCAACCATTCTTGGGGCGTACCATTGATGATCCACATGACCACATCAAGAGATTCTTGCAACTCACGAATACGGTCAAATTCAATGGTGTTCCACAAGAGGTAATCTGTTTACAACTTTTTCCCTTTTCTTTAGAGGGACAGGCCCGACATTGGCTTGCTAAGGAACCGCCACAGAGTATTCTTACGAGGACGGATTTGGAGACCAAGTTTATAAACTACTTTTTCCCACCCTCTCGTACTACCGCTTTGCGGAATGAAATTATCAATTTTGAACAAAAGTACGATGAGTATTTTAGTGAATCTTGGGACCGTTTCAAAGATCTTTTGAGAAAATGCCCACAACATGGTTTTACCAAAGTGCACCAAATTAATACTTTTTATAATGGTTTAAGCATGAATGACCAAGATTCACTAAATAGTGCCTCGGGGGGTAATATTTTGGCTAAGACTTCTAATGCCGCTTGGGATATTATTGAAATTAAGTCTCGTGTGCAAACCAAGAGTGTGCGGACCAATGTCGCAAGTGCTAGTACTAGTGACAGCGACAAGCGACTTGACAAAATCACTGCGCTTCTTGAATCGCTTGCTACCCAAACCGCCAGCAACACCAACAGCATCAACGCTAAAAACGCTCAAGTCAATGCTGTAAGCCAACCATGTGAAATATGCGGTGGTCCTCATTCTTACACCACTTGTACCGCCACCCAAGACTACCCTTCTGAGAACGTGAATGCAGCATACGATACCTATCCTTCGGCCGCTTATCAAGCTCGTCCTCAAGGTGACCGCAACTTGCTTAGCTACCGCTCAAACAACTATCTCTCACCACCCAGTTTTCCTCCTAACAACCCAAACCAACAACAAAACCTCAATCGCCCTCCTCAACAACAACAACAACCTCGTACACCATACATACCACCTCACAAACAACCATATCAACCTCAAAGAAACAACCAAGTTTACCAACAACCTGCTTATCAACCACCCGCATACAATGCTCCTCCCAATCCACCCACCGCATTACACCAAGACATTGGAACCTACATGAGGACTAATGATGTGATCGTGGATAATCTCCAACGGGAAGTGCTCAACTTGAAAGCAGACTTGGTGAAACAAGGGAACGATCTAAGCGCTGATATGAGAAACACTTTGGATAGTCAAACGAATGACTTAAAGAACATGATGGCTAGTTTCTTCCAAGGTAATCAACCCTCTTCTTCGGGTACTCTTTCGAGTAACACCGTTTCCAATCCAAGAGGGGAGATGAAAGCAATCACCACTCGCAGTGGCAAAGGTACCAAGGAATCCGAGCTTCCTATACCTCCACCGGTGATTGTGACTAAGGAGAACGAGTCACCTGCTCCTATTCCTCATCCTTCTACTTCCCCAATTTCTCCGCCTCTTACTTCTACCCCTCCTCCACCCAAGGATGTGAGTGATCCTTCGATCCCAAAGCCTTCATCTTCTTCCGATATACCTTATCCCTCAAGGTTGAGGAAAGAGAAGCTCAAAAGCAAGGATGATATTCAAGTTTCGAACTTTCTAAAAATGTTTAAACAATTGAATTTCAACATCTCCTTCGCTGAGACTCTCGCTCACATGCCTAAGTACACAAAAATGTTCAAAGATCTTCTTAGTGACAAGGAGAAGCTTCTTGATATTGCTAACACCCAACTTAATGAGAATTGCTCTGCAGTGCTCTTAAGGAAATTGCCAACCAAGCTTGGTGATCCGGGTCGTTTCTTAATCCCTTGCAACTTCCCGGGAGTAGAGAATTGCATGGCCCTAGCCGATCTAGGTGCCAGTATTAACTTAATGCCCTTAAGCGTTTGGAAGCAATTATCTCTCCCTGAGCTAGTCCCCACCAAAATGACTTTGGAATTGGCTAACCGTACGGTTGCTTATCCAGTGGGGATAGCCGAAGATGTCTTTGTAGGAGTCGACAAATTCACTTTTCCTGCCGATTTCGTCGTTGTGGACTATGACATGGACCCTCGTGTGCCATTGATCGTTGGTCGTCCATTCTTGAGGACCGGTCGCACTCTCATCGATGTTGAAGCGGGTGAGCTTATCATGAGAGTGGGTGGAGATAAAATTGTCTTCAACATGGGAAAGCTTTCTAAACATCCTTATTCTAACGAGAGTGTTAATTGTATTGACGTTCTTGATGAGGCTTGTGAAGAACACTTCAAAGATGCTTGTAAAAGTATTCCTACCTCTCTTCCCAATGTTGAGACCGTTTCCTCTATTGATTCATCACTATCTCTATTTGGAGAAAGTGATTTCCTTTGGAAAGATTTGGAAGCTACCATGGGAGATGTGAACTTAGCTAATGACGATTCTACCACCAATTAGGATGAAGATCTCCGCCTCATTGAGAACCTTCTTAAAGAAGACAATCTTTCTCCACCATCTCCCATGGTTATTGCTATCGATGCTCCGACTTTGAAAACGCCTCCCATCGAAAATCCTCCGGATTTAGAACTTAAGGAGTTGCCGCCCCATCTCGAGTACGTGTTCCTTGAAGAAAACAAGAAGTCGCCTGTCATCATCGCGAAGGACTTGAAAGAAGAAGAGAAATCTCGCCTCATCGCTGTGCTTAAAGATCATAAGAAGGCAATTGCTTGGAAAATTTCCGATATCCGCGGAATTGATCCGAACTTTAGTACTCATAAGATTCTCATGGAAGATGACTTTAAACCCGCAATCCAGAGCCAAAGAAGGGTTAATCCTCGCATTCATGACGTCATCAAACAAGAGGTTATCAAACTTCTCGATGCCGGCTTGATTTACCCTATTTCGGATTCGCCATGGGTAAGTCCCGTCCATTGTGTGCCCAAGAAGGGCGGAATAACCGTTGTTTCCAATGAACACAACGAGTTGATTCCCACTCGTCTCGTTACTGGGTGGAGAGTTTGTATTGATTATCGCAAGCTTAATGATGCCACAAGAAAAGAACATTTTCCTCTTCCTTTCATGGATCAAATGCTCGAGCGTCTAGCTGGTAATGACTATTACTGCTTTTTAGACGGTTTCTCCGGGTATTTTCAAATTCCCATCGATCCCAAGGACCAAGAAAAGACCACATTCACTTGTCCCTACGGAACATTTGCTTACAAACGTATGCCTTTTGGTTTATGCAATGCTCCTGGGATGTTCCAAAGGTGTATGATGGCTATCTTCCATGACATGGTGGAAGACACTATGGAAGTATTCATGGATGATTTCTCGGTTTATGGCGATTCTTTATCTGCTTGCCTTGCCAATTTATAACGTATGCTTAAGCGGTGTGAAGACACTCGCCTTGTTCTGAATTGGGAAAAATGCCATTTCATGGTAAAAGAGGGCATCGTGTTAGGACACAAGATCTCCAAAGCCGGTCTTGAAGTAGACCGTGCTAAAGTTGATGTTATCGCTAAGTTTCCTCCACCTTCAACCGTGAAGGGTGTGAGAAGTTTCCTTGGTCATGCGGGCTTCTACCGTCGATTCATCAAAGATTTTTCTCAAATCGCTCGCCCGATGACCCACCTCTTGGAGAAAGATACTCCTTTTATCTTTTCCAACGAGTGTATTGAAGCCTTCAACCTTCTTAAGGACAAGCTTACTAAGGCACCCGTCTTGGTTACCCCTAATTGGGAGCTTCCCTTTGAGTTGATGTGCGATGCTAGCGACTTCGCTATTGGTGCGGTTTTGGGACAAAGAGTGAATAAACACTTCCAACCAATCCACTATGCTAGCAAGACAATGACGGGAGCCCAATTGCATTACACGACAACCGAAAAAGAGCTTTTAGCTGTTGTCTATGCCTTTGAAAAGTTCCGCCCCTATCTTGTCCTTTCTACCACAATCGTTTATACCGATCATTCCGCGTTGAAGTACTTGTTGACTAAAAAAGATTCTAAACCAAGACTTCTTCGCTGGGTTTTGCTACTCCAAGAATTTAAAATCGAAATTCGCGATAAGAAAGGAGCTGAAAACCTAGCCGCGGATCATCTCAGTAGACTTGAGGATCCTTACCAAGGGGATCATCCGAACAAAGAAATCAATGATTCTTTTCCCCTAGAGACCTTAATGTCTATCAAATCGACTTCTGATGAAACCCCGTGGTTTGCGGATATTGCAAACTACTTGGCGGGTGGAATTCTCGTTGACGGGTTAACATCCCAACAAAAGAAAAAGTTCTTTAAAGATATTAAGACTTACTTTTGGGATGACCCATATCTATTCAAACAATGTGCTGATTTGATTATTCGCCGATGTGTTGATGGACCGACAGCTTTAGAAATCCTTGACGCTTGCCACAAAGGACCCACCGGTGGTCACTTTGGTCCCAACTACACTGCCAAAAAAGTGTTTGACTCGGGATTTTATTGGCCCACCATTTACCGTGATGCTCACGAGATGGTTAAACGATGTGATGCTTGCCAAAAACTAGGCAAGATCACACATAAAGATGAGATGCCTCAAAATTTCACACAAGAATGTGAAATTTTTGATGTTTGGGGTATCGACTTTATGGGGCCATTCCCTTCCTCTAAAGGAAACAAATACATCCTTGTAGCCGTTGACTACGTCTTCAAATGGGTTGAAGCCAAAGCTTTACCCACTAATGACGCAAGGGTGGTTTGTAACTTTTTGAAATCGCTATTCGCTAGATTCGGTGTGCCTCGTGCCATTATTAGTGATCGCGGGACTCATTTTTGCAATGATCAATTTGCTAGAGTCATGGCTAAGTATGGTGTAAATCATCGTCTTTCCACCGCATACCACCCACAAACTAATGGCCAGGCTGAAATATCCAAACGAGGATTAAAGCGAATTCTTGAAAGAACCGTGGGAGAGCATCGTGCCTCATGGGCTGATAAACTTGATGATGCTTTGTGGGCTTTTCGTACCGCATACAAGACTCCGATTGGTTGTACACCATATCGTCTCGTGTACGGGAAAGCGTGCCACCTCCCCATTGAGTTGGAGCACAAGGCTTACTGGGCCTTGAAGTGGGCTAATTTTGATATCAACAAAGCCGGTGACCTACGCAAGATCCAACTCAATGAGCTGAATGAACTCCGTAATGAGGCTTATGAAAATTCTTTGATCTATAAGGAAAAGACTAAGCTCATTCACGACTCCAAGATTAAAAACCGAGAGTTCGAAGTTGGAGACAAAGTTTTACTCTTTAACTCTCGGTTAAAAATCTTCTCGGGCAAGCTAAAATCTCGTTGGTCCGGCCCATTCACCATTGCCCGAATTTTTCCATATGGTACTCTCGAGCTCGCTCAACCTAATGGACCTAATTTTAAGGTGAATGGCCAACGAGTGAAGTTGTACTTTGGTGAGGACATCTCTCATGAGATGATTCCATCCCTCCCCACGTTCCCCATGACCTAATTTTGGGTCGAGTCAGGCTCGTGACTCGGTTATCAAAAACAAGCGCTCCTCGGGAAGCAGCCCAAGTATCTATCCTTTTCTGTTTTAACCTCCTAAGTGTAGGGGACCTCTATAGGTCTTTGTGTTTGTGTGGTGATGTGATTACAGGGATGAATGCACTTTTAGAACCTTTGAAGAAACCGTGCTCCCGTGTTATCCGAAATCCGGTTCTATCTCTCAACTATCGTGATTCAATTTTCTTCATACTCACATTTGAAATTGATCACATTAGTCGTCTCTTCCTTAACTTGATTTAACCAACGTGCATAGTGTCATAAGTGTAGGGGAGACTTTTCCCACATGCTTAAACATTGAGGACAATGTTTATCTTAAGTGTAGGGGGGACTTCTATCGAAGTTTTAAGTGGACTTTTCCATGAAAATGCCTTCATTTAACCGGAAATCATCTTTTTCAACATTTTTCAAATTTTTTATTAACTTTGGCCATTTAGTCGTAATTTTTAAAATTTTATCGTTGCTTTCATATGTACATATCCCGCAATAAAGTCAAAAAAATATTAATAAAGTGGTGTAGCTAGTTTTGAAATCTTTGACATATTAGGCCCGTTGCGATTATTTTGACTCAACCCGAATAGACTTGTCCAAGTTTGTTCTAGCTAGTATCCTTAACCATGTAGACCTTAATTGATTTATTAGGCTAAGTATCCACGAGTCTCATTACTTGAGATTTTAAATTGTGGAGGACGAGAAATGATAGAGTCAATTATAAGTCGGTATTCTTGCACAAACTCACTTGGTGTAATTATTTGCCTATTCTCCCATCACTTGCTAATAATTTATCTGCAATAAGTAAGGTCGTACGATTTGAAAAGTTACTTAGCTTCTAGCCCAAGATCGTTTAAAATTTGCTCGGTAATGATAAGAGTTCATAGCCAAGGCATAACTTATGAAGTGGGGCGCGAAGATTGGCGAGTCCGAAAAGGCCCTAACAAGGCATGAGGATTCCATTTTATTGCTGAAGATCCAAAGTGATGTGAAAAGCATTATTCCCAAAATCAATATGAAGGATCAAGACTCACAACGAAAAGCAATCAACTCCCATAAAGATCATGGAGAAGTCTATCCGAAAAGACCCTAACAAGGTATGAGGATAAATAGATCCAAGTCCGAAAAGGAGGCGGATCGTTGTATCTCAAAATCCCAATTAGAGATTGAAGAAATAATCATGAAGTCGTGGTCAACAAAGTTGGAGTACCCCTCAAAAGTCTCCAAGTGAAGAAACTCTATTAACGGTGAGAAGACCATTATCTCAAGAACGTCTCTCAAGATATGAAGTATGAAGTATATGCCAAATATCGGCCCGAGAAAGGTCTCAAATCGTGAACCAAGTTATGCCAAGATATGAACTTTTTGATATCCCGAGAAGCAGTTTTAAGAGATTTTGTCCTTTAGCTAACTATTGATCAAATCGTCCTACTTTGCTTTCAGCCTAAATAAACTATCGAAATAAGTCTAAAAATGCATCTTCATGATCATTCTAAGACAAAAATAAAATATAAGAGATACCTCTATGAATAAGGGAGTTTAAGCATTTAATTAAGCCATGTATGTAAGTGTTTGATTGCTAACTTATAATAACAATGATCTCGTTTTTAAGCTTAGTTTGGGGAACGTGAAACTTGAGGATGATAAATCTTCGCAGCACCAAAGCCCTAATGTAAGTCCTTGATTTCTTTGCAAGTTATTTCCATATAGCTATTTTCAAGTGAAAATGGTTTTCTATCCTTTTGTTTACTATAAAGTTTTAATTTCTCTTAGTACTTTTATTTCTGTTTAGTAGTATGTTAATAAGGCCAAGGTTGATTGATTATGAGAAAAATGTAAATTTGCTTTATCACTAAGCATTGCATGAGGGCATGGCAATGGTTAAGTGTAGGGGATTTGATAGGTGTGAAAACACCCATCCTTTTACCACTTCTTTCTTACTAAAACAAGACCAAAACGCGTGTTTAATATCATTTGTTTAGAATTATGCGTGGTTTTTGGGTTTATTTTGTTTTCAGAGCCAACCGGATGAATATTGAAGAAAACATGGGATTGCACGGGTTTTATCGAGGAAAAAGACTCAAGACGAAGTATATTGTCCAAGAGATGCAAAAGATTTGAAGTCATTGTGCCTATTTGAAGATTTATCGAAGAAAAGGACCAAAGATGGAAGATTTACATATGTCGAAGAAACTCAAGTCTATTAAAGGAAGAAATTAAAAGACGAGTTGAATTTAATCGTCGACAGATCCCGAATCAGAATCAAAAACGTCAACTTTTCTGAAAAGACGAGAAGACTAGAAGATAGGGAGAAAGCCCACTCACCAACCAAAAGGAAGACCTATATAAAGATTTCCCCTTCACACTTTTCATTCAGTTTTTAGTTTTCAGTTTTTCTCTCCTTTCGGTTCGTAGGCATCACCAACACCATTAGGGTGTTTGATGATTTTGATTTCTTGTTTTTGTTCACAAATCTTGTAGTTTAATCCATCTTTTTGATTGTTACAACCTTTATCATCAATATAATCTTTCCTATTCATCTTGTTCATCTTCATCTTTTTTATTCAAAGTTCTTAAGTTCTTATTTATTTGAGCTTGATCTTCTAAAGTTATTGGGTTTTGTGTTTTTATGATTGTGATTGGTTGTTTATGGTTAGTAAACGAATTGTGTTTAGTTTGGTTCAAATCCTTTGGTTAAATTTGGTTCGTTTGGCTAAAATTCGTGTTCCCCTGTTTTTTTAGTTTCGGTTACTGTTCTTCAATCCCAGCACTATTCCGAATAGTCCAATTTCTTTGTCCTTTATTCGGAATATTTACTTATTCCGCATAGATTGTTCCCTTTTTCCCTTATTCGTAATATATATATATATTCCGGATAGTCTTCCTAAATTTTCTTCCATTCGGAATGTTTAATTATTCCGTATAGTGGCCATATTCCGCATAGGGCTTATTATTCCGAGTATACTCATTATCCGCATAACCCAACATTCAGAATAGCCAAATGTTCCGCATAGTTCCAATATTCCGGATAACCTAAATATTCCGCATGTAGTACTTCATTCCGCATAACATTGATTTTTCCGCATAGAGGAATTTATTCCGCATAGATCAATTATTCCGAGTAAGACTTTTTATTCCGAATAGCTTTGTCATTCCGCATAAGCTCAATTATTCCGCATGGTCCAACATTCCGCATAAGGATTTTATTCCGAATAGAGCTAATTTTCAGTAAGGATCTTTTACAGCTTTACCATTTAATTGCTTAATTTTAATTCAAGTTTTAATTCAAGTTTTATTTTTGGTAATTAATTCCTTCTAGTTTAATTTCATTACTACATTTATTTATCTTTTTAATAGAATAGAAAAACAAACCCACTTTTTGTCACCAAGAACAAATCATTCCACTTTGAGCTGTGATCAATTCGAGGAGATTCCGAGAATATAATATTGAACCCATACAAAACTTATCAGTGAGTTTTTATTGCTTTCCGGGTACATTTAAATTGTCCTAAAAGTATTTTGCAGTGTTCGGGATGATCCCCGACTCCCGTAAAATTTTCCAAAATGACTAGTGAGTCATTCCGTAAACTTTTGAGGTCGTTTTCACTTAAGGCCAAAAGAAAGCTATTATTGCACAACAAGGCCCTCCAAAAATTACAAAAAGGAAATGGAACACACACAACACAAAAACATTCAAAATTTTTTCACGAACTCTCTCTCTTTTCTCTCTAGGCCGCCGGCCATACCACACCACCACCACCACCACATTCAAATTTTCTTGTTTTTGATTAATTCTAATTAAAGACCACACTTTCAAAACCTTTTGTAAGTACTAATCCAAGGTTTAATCCAACATGCATTAACTTGATTTTCCAAAAATTAAAAGATTTTTCAAAAGTTTGTTTTGATGTTAATTAAGGGTATGCATGTTTAATTCAAGTGTAGGGGATGTATATTAACTCAACAAACCAACCAAAATCAATTTGGTTGGGGGGTTTTGATCACCCACACCCTACGGCGTTAAGGGGGTGTTTGGTGGATCTTGGTGATTGTTGTTTTGTTCATGGATTATGTGTTTATTACTTGTTTTTAGATGTTTTTGAGTGGGTAAAACCCATTGCATGTTTGATTTGGTGTTTGGGTTTTGAGATGGATTTGATATTTAAGGGGTTAAGGACTGATTAGGATGGTTGGACATGATTAGGAGTTTTAAGTTCAGGTCAAGTGTCGATAAATTGGTTTGGAAACGAGTTTTGAATTGATTTTGAGATAGGTAATTTTAGGCAGAATGTTTGGGATGTTTTCATAAAATTTATTTTGTAAACAGGTCATGAGGCTAGGATATAGTTGTAGAGCGTCTTATTAGCTTCGATTTGGTATAAGATAGAGCTTACGACTCCTAACGAGTCAAAAGTTATGATGTTTTGAAAATCGTGTACCGGGAGATGAGAACCTACATAATCCGAAATTATGTTTGGTTTTGGGTCAAATCCCGGGGACCATAGATATAGTTTGGTAAATGGTTAAAGGTTGATTTTTGGTCTCAAACCTGCATATGTGAGTCTATTATTAGACTTAGGTGTCAAATGGGTCAATGGTATATTTTAAATGGGTCAAATGAGTCTGACTTGGTCAATGTGCAAAATCAGTCCGAAAAACGTAGGTTTAGTAAAGTGTTGAGTAACGGGTCGTAAAAGCGAAAACTTTTAATGGGATTTAAAATGTGTTTTCTACAGATCTTAAGGTATTTTTGAGAATTTTCCCAATTTTTATAAAAAGGTTTAAGTCTAGTAAAACAGCCTATACTTTTGGTAAGTATCAGCAAAAAACGTGAAAAGGGTAATAACGTTAATAACATGGACGAATAGTATAAAACGAGTAACACTTATTTGTTTGGTTTTGCCGTGAGTTTTAATTATCACAATTGACTAATATGTATGTAATATATACAGTACTTAAGGTTTATAAATGAGATTACTCATTACGTGTTATTGGTTTGTTAGGTGTTGATTTCCCTGGGCATCCTCATCATCGTCAGTGATCGTCACTCGAATCGTCGACTACTATATATATATAAGGTGTGAATTTATATCCTCGCTTACTATTGTTTTAAATTGTTTTACCCGCGAGGGAAATGCATGCTAGTTTTCTAAAATGAACATATGTCATGAATGATTGTTGGACCCGAATGTTGCCTTAGAAATTGTGTTGAGTACCTAGTTGCAAAAGGCCCTAAATTCATGAACTATTAACTATTGTTTAATCCTAGCGTGGATTGAAAATAGCCGCTTATACAATAGGTAGTACTATGGGGTTGACGACCCTATCCGAGACGAGGGCTAGTACGTTGAGTACCCCCTGCGGACGGATAACTTGTGATAAGAGATAAGGTATAATTGCAACTGATGCCTTTAGAAGGGGCAATGGTTTCATCTTAATCACGCCGGTAATTATTACGCGGGTGATTGAGTTAACGGATTAGTGTCATGAGCTTAAACACAATTGTCATAACCTTGAAAATAGATTGTTTGATCGACAAGTCTATGAATGATCGTGAATGATTTTATAACACATATGTTCAAAATGAGATTATAAAACCTATGAATTCCACTCAACATTATTTGTTGACAAAATTTAGCATGTGTTTCAGGTAACCGATGAAGTGTAGCATGGACCATGCATTGGATGGGAGTTGTGTGTGGCTTGGCGTCTACTTGTTTTTCCACCCATACTTAACTTGAATATTTTAAACTTTATGTCATGTTGTTGTGAAAATTGTATCTTTTGGGGTTGAGATTCATGGGGACCAAAACGCTAACTCTGTGTTGTATCATTTGGGTTTGGAAAACCGTAGACATGTATGTTTTTAATAATGTCCAAATTAAGTTAAAACTTTTACGTCTCTTTGGAGTCGTTTGATATATCTTGTGTGCGATGATAACTGCCTAGCACCCAAATGTTGTAGTTCCGCTGCGCATAGCATTTGTGGGGGTGTTAGAGATTGGTAATCAGAGCCATGAGTTATAGAGAACTGGGTCGTTTTGAAAATTCCTAAACTATAACTTTTGGTGTCGTAAGAAATTGTCCAAGCACACAACTATCCTGCATGGCTCCGGTAAGGTTTATTTTTGTATTCATGGTATTGATGTATACCTTCGAGTTGAAGTAATATATGTGGGTATTTATTACCTAGATATTGAACTACTATATGTAAACGTTGAAATTGTACGTGGAGTACTCGATATCGTAATTCTAGTAATACATATGCATGAGCATCATATTATCGTATTTTGGGCATGTGTACCACCTTTGCATTGCATTTGCATGCATGTATTTATAAATATTTAATAGTAATCTTACGTACCCTCCAAAATTCTCTGTTGTTGCAGGAATGGCTGAGGTACCGCCTAACGGATATGGAGACAAATATGTCGTAGGACACGAAGGGTAAATGTTGGAACAACTGTTGAAGGACAAGCTGAGACGAACAATGTGCAAGCCCAGGACCCCGACCAAAGGAGAACTACCTTCCCCAGGCCTACTCGTATCTCTCATCTGATTGGTATGCCAGGTATCCCTAGAAGTTCCGATGCTGCAGCGAGCGCTAATTCTCTTCATCAGGACATCGCAAGAGTTATCTGCCCTGGACCAAGAGCTTATCGTGACGTTCCGCTTGTTGTGAGAAGATTGGATGGATCAATGTACGAGCAGTACGTGGTGGAAACAAGGGTAATCAAAAGGTTCGACGAGAATGAGAGGGCACACCTGAGGTTGTTGGCAAGAACTGCAAGGATTGAATTCGATGGAGTGGCAAACAAGGGTGATATTAACAGTTTGAGATCGATGATAGCAAACCTGAGTGCTAGTCTTGAGCAAGTTAGGGAGGATCAGGCGAGGTTGACTCGGATGCAAAGTTGGGAGCATCGAGTTAGAGCATCCCTGCCACCAGATTGGAGATTTGTAGATGACTTGGAAATGGAGACTAATGATTTTATGGTCAAGCCACCTGCCAGAGGTGTGTATATCACTGTAGGAAATTAGGTAGCAGTGGAGTGTGGATCTACTTCTGGGAAAAAGAAGGCGACTGAGTGTGGGCCGAATGACAAAGGAAAGAGGAAGATGGACAAAGAGGACGAGGAAGACAGTAACGAAGAGCCCGAGGAGGATGAAGATGAACCACCATCTAAGAGGTCGTGTGGGTCACCACATGACTAGTTGCTTGTATTTTATTTTATCTTTGATCGTTGTAATCGAACTATTTTAGACTTTTGTATGATGGTATTGTGACGAAAAACTTGATGACTTAAGTTTTATGGTGTATGGTTGTAGTGCCATTACTTGTCACAATTTTGGTTGATTTATCAATACAATCCATGTTTACCTTTCATAATCGATGATATGTCTTTAATTTGCTCTTTTGTGATGTGAATTGATGAATATTAGTAACCTTGTAGTGATGTGTCGTTGTACTTATATTATGTCTTGAAAGAGAAATCCATCTTAATCTTGATGTGTATACTTACATTGTTTTTCTATTTTCCCTGTCTTTGCAGAGAGGTGTACTTGAGAACTCACCATGCCTCCAAAGCTAACAGCTAACCGTGTGAACACAATGATTCAAGAAGCAATTGCAAATGCACTCGAAGCGGATCGTGCAAACCGAAACACAGATCAAGGAGGAAATGCAGGAAGACAACAAGCCCCGAGGGAGTGTACTTATGCTGGTTTTATGAAATGCGGTCCCACGCAGTTTCGTGGAACTGGCGGAGCCCTAGAACTTCGAAGGTGGTTAGAGAAGATCGAAAGTACTTTTGAGATTAGCGGATGTTCAGAGGAAAATAAAGTCAAGTTTGCAGCTGCCACTTTTCTTGATGACGCCTTAAGTTGGTGGAACAATCAAGTAGCCACTGTTGGATTAGCGGTAGCAAATACGAGGACTTGGACTGCTACTAAGGCTCTTTTGACCAAAAAGTTCTGTCCCGAAGAGGAGCTGGGTCAACTGGAAGATGAGTTAAGGTATTTGACTTTGAAGAACAATGATATTACAGCGTATACAAGGAGGTTTAATGAACTGAGCCTTTTGTGTCCCGATGCCTTTGCTGATGATAACAAGAAGATGAAGCAGTACATCAAGGTTTTGTCAAGTAATATCAAGGGTGAGACAACTTCATCTAAGCCTGGGTCATTCGATGAAGCAATCCAAATGGATCACGCGCTAATGGATGTCAAACTGCAAGATAAGAAGGACTTCATTGCCGAAGGAAACAAGAGAAAGTGGCAGGCAGCTCAGAGTAATCGATCCCAAGGTCAAAATCGTGGAGGAAATTGTAACAACCAAGGTCAGAACCACAATCAGCAGTTCAACCAGAGAAGAAATGATGGGATGAGGGCTGTCACTAACCCTAGAGGAGCTAAGGTGAATCCCCACTGTGGTCGATGTAATTTATACCACGTAAGGAATTGCCCACCTGCGTGTGGCAAGTGCGGAAAAGCGGGTCATAGAATGTCAAGTTGCCGAGCTAAAGGGGTAGCTACTAGGGCAAATGCCACGAAGGTGATGGTTTGCTTCGGATGTGGAGAAAGACGGCATAAGTAGGGGAATTGCCCGAAGGCTGAAAACAGGAAAGGAGGAAATAATGCTGCTGCTGTTGTGTATCGAGTAGGGACTGCTGATAAACCACAAGGTCCTAACGTGGTTACCGGTACGTTTCTGCTAGACGCTTGTTATGCTAGTATATTGTTTGATTTTGGTTCCGACAAGAGCTTCGTAGATGTTAAATTTAGTCGTCATATCGATAGAGAACCGGTATTGTTAACGACTAGTTATAACGTGGAATTAGCCGATGGGAAGATCGTTAGTATAAATTCTATACTAAAAGGGTGTACCTTGAAGTTAGGTAATTACGCTTTTGATATCGACTTAATGCCAATAGAGCTAGGATCATTCGATGTGATCGTTGGAATGGATTGGCTGATGGCGCATAGTGTCGTGATCGTCTGTGGAGAAAGATTAGTTCAGATCCCGTTGAGGAATAGAGTCTTGACTGTGAAGGGAGATGAATGCACTTCTCGTTTGAAAGTGATATCTTGCTTGAAAATGATGAGATATGTAGAAGATGGATGTGACGTGTTTTTGGCACAAGTTTCTAGTGATGGTGACTTAGAGGCGAAGTTAGAAGAGGTACCTGTAATTCACGAATATCCGGAAGTTTTTCCAGACGAGTTACCGGGTTTACCACCCAACCGTGAAGTCGAATTTCGAATCGATTTGATGTCGGGAGCTGCACCAGTTACCCGTGCACCCTATCGATTAGCACCATCAGAGTTGAAGGAGTTATCGGATCAACTGAAGGAGTTGATGGATAAGGGATTCATTCGACTGAGCTCATCACCATGGGGAGCGCCAGTGTTGTTTATGAAGAAGAAAGATGGGTCATTTTGGATGTGTATCGACTATACAGAGCTCAACAAGCTGACGGTTAAGAATCGGTATCCATTGCCGAGGATTGACGATTTGTTTGATCAATTGCAATGTTCCTGTGTATACTCAAAGATCGACTTGAGGTCAGGGTATCATCAACTGCATGTGAGAGAGGAGGATATCCCTATAACTGCCTTTCCTATGCGGTATGGACACTTCGAATTTCGAGTGATGCCTTTTGGGCTAACAAACGCGCCTGCAGTATTCATGGACCTTATGAATCGATTATGCAAGCCGTATCTAGATAATTTTGTCATTGTTTTCATCGATGATATTCTTATTTACTCTAAGAGTAAGGAAGAGCACGAGAAGCACCTGAGAAAGATATTGGATCTGCTGAAGAAAGAGAAGCTGTATGCGAAGTTCTCGAAGTGTGAGTTTTGGTTAGAGTCTGTGCAATTCCTTGGGCACGTAATTGATAGAAAAGGAGTTCGCGTGGATCCTGCCAAAGTCGAAGCAATCAGGGAATGGTCGGCACCGACAACGCCGACTGAAGTTCGACAATTCCTTGGTTTGGCTGGGTATTATCGGAGATTCATTGAAGGATTTTCGTTGATTGCGAAGCCATTGACAAAGCTTACAGAGAATAATAGTGTGTATGAATGGGGAGATGAGGAAGAATTCGCTTTCAAAGCACTCAAGGACAAGTTATGTTCTGCATCGATATTGTCATTACCAGAAGGAACCGAAGACTTTGTATTGTATTGTGACGCATCTCGTAAGGGTTATGGAGCTGTGTTGATGCAGCGTGAGAAGGTGATTGCTTACGCGTCGAAACAATTGAGGAAGAATGAAGAAAACTACACGACGCATGATTTGGAATTAGGAGCTGTGGTTTTTGCGTTGAAATTGTGGAGACCTTACTTGTATGGGACGAAGTGTGTTGTATTCACTGACCACAAGAGTTTGCAGCACATTTTAGACCAAAAGGAGTTGAACATGAGACAGAGGCGATGGGTAGAATTACTGAGTGACTATGACTGTGAGATTCGCTACCATCCTGGCAAGGCGAACGTTGTAGCAGATGCACTTAGTAGGAAGGACCGAGAGAAACCTTTGAGAGTCAGAGCGCTAGTAATGACTGAGGGTGTTGATTTAACCGAAACAATACTGAAGGCTCAAGAGAAGGGATTAATGAAAGAGAATGTTGGTGCTGAGAATCTGGGAAGACTGTTGAAACCTCCTTTTGTGGTTAGGTCAGACGGGCTGAGATATTTCGAGAATCGGATTTGGTTACCGTTTTGTCCATCCGAGGAAGGAAAGCCTGGAGTACGAGATTTGGTTATGAACGAGTCTCATAAGTCGAAGTACTCGATACATCCTAGATCGGATAAGATGTATCACGACCTGAAGAAAGTCTATTGGTGGCCGAACATGAAGGCGGATATTGCACGTTACATTAGTAAGTGTTTGACTTGTGCGAAGGTTAAAGCCGAACATAAGAAGCCGTCTGGGATGTTGGTACAACCAGAGATCCCAGAATGGAAATGGGAGAGGATCGCTATGGATTTCGTGACGGGTTTACCCAGAACTCCTAGTGGATGCGATATGATTTGGGTAATAGTGGATAGATTGACGAAATCTGCTCACTTCTTACCTATGAAGAAGACGGACAACATGAAGAAACTGGCCAGTGTGTACGTGAAGGAGTTTGTTTGCAGACATGGAGTACCTTTATCGATAATTTCGGATCGCGATAGTAGGTTTACTTTGGAATTTTGGAAATCACTTCAACGTGCGATGGGCACTGAATTGAGTTTGAGCACGGCCTATCACCCGGAGACTGATGGCCAAAGTGAACGAACTATTCAGACGATGGAGGACATGCTCCGAGCATGCGTGATTGATTTTGGAGGAAGTTGGGAACGCCACTTGCCTTTAGTGGAGTTTTCGTATAATAATAGTTATCATGCGAGCATCAAGGCTGCACCATTCGAAGCGTTGTATGGAAGGAAGTGTAGATCACTTGTGTGTTGGAGTGAAGTAGGAGAAAGTCAGTTGACTGGACCCGAAATGGTTTTGGAGACGACAGAGAAGATTGTGCAAATCAAGAACCGATTACTTACTGCAAGAAGCCGACAGAAGAGTTATGCCGATAATAGAAGAAAACCGTTGGAATTTGAGGTCGGAGATATGGTTATGGTTAAGGTTTCGCCGTGGAAGGGTGTGATTCGTTTTGGGAAGAAAGGGAAGTTGATTCCGAGGTATATTGGACCGTTTAAGATTGTTAAACGAATTGGACCGGTAGCGTATAAGTTAGAGTTGCCGAACGAGCTTAGTGCTATTCACGACACGTTTCACGTATCGAATCTGAAGAAGAGTTTGGCGGATAAGGAATTGGTGATTCCTTTGTACGAGATTCAACTGGACGATAAAATGCAATTCGTGGAAGAACCCGTGGAAATTATGGACCGAGAGGTCAAGAGGCTGAAGCATAGTAGAATTCCCATTGTGAAGGTTCGATGGAATTCTAGGCGTGGACCGGAATACACTTGGGGACGTGAGGACTTTTTCAAGGAAAGGTATGCTCATCTGTTCCAGCGGCACGAAATGTGAGTATAAGAAGAGGCGAGCGTCGGGACGTCGCTCTCTTTAAGTAGGGGTGGATGTGATACCCTAGAACCGAGGTCACTTACCTTACCTTAAATTACGCTTATTTTGGAAATTTTTAAGAAATTTTAATTGCTATATATTTTATCATTTTGGTTGAAACCGATATTTGAGGTCATAATTTTGACGATTGACGATTTAAGAAGAACGATGATGACTACGATCACGATGGATGCCCAAATTTCTATGTTTATTGTCGTTTTATCGATATTGTAATTTTTCGAGAATTTTACTTTTGGTTCGTGTTAAGTTGAGTCGGGTGAGTTTTTATTGCTTTCCGGGTACATTTAAATTGTCCTAAAAGTATTTTGGAGTGTTCGGGATGATCCCTGACTCCCGTAAAATTTTCCAAAATGACTAGTGAGTCATTCCCGTAAACTTTTGATGTCGTTTTCACTTAAGGCCAAAAGAAAGCTATTATTGCACAACAAGGCCCTCCAAAAATTACAAAAAGGAAATGGAACACACACAACACAAAAACATTCAAAAAATTTTCACAAACTCTCTTTCTTTTCTCTCTAGGCCGCCGGCCATACCACACCACCACCACCACCACATTCAAATTTTCTTGTTTTCGATTAATTCTAATTAAAGACCACACTTTCAAAACCTTTTGTAAGTACTAATCCAAGGTTTAATCCAACATGCATTAACTTGATTTTACAAAAATTAAAAGATTTTTCAAAAGTTTGTTTTGATGTTAATTAAGGGTATGCATGTTTAATTCAAGTGTAGGGGATGTATAATCACTCAACAAACCAACCAAAATAAATTTGGTTGGGGGGTTTTGATCACCCACACCCCACGGCATTAAGGGGGTGTTTGGTGGATCTTGGTGATTGTTGTTTTGTTCATGGATTATGTGTTTATTACTTGTTTTTAGATGTTTTTGAGTGGGTAAAACCCATTGCATGTTTGATTTGGTGTTTGGGTTTTGAGATGGATTTGATATTTAGGGGGTTAAGGACTGATTAGGATGGTTAGACATGATTAGTAGTGTTTAAGTTGAGGTCAAGTGTCGATAAATTGGTTTGGACACGAGTGTTGGATTGATTTTGAGATAGGTAATTTTAGGCAAAATGTTTGGGATGTTTTCATAAAATTTATTTTGTAAACAGGTCATGCGGCTAGGATATAGTTGTAGATCGTCTTCTTAGCTTCGATTTGGTATAAGATAGAGCTTACGACTCCTAACGAGTCAAAAGTTATGATGTTTTGAAAATCGTGTACCGGGAGATGAGAACCTACATAATCCGAAATTATGTTTGGTTTTGGGTCAAATCCCGGGGACCATAGATATAGTTTGGTAAATGGTTAAAGGTTGATTTTTGGTCTCAAACCTTCATATGTGACTCTATTATTAGACTTAGGTGTTGATGCAAAAGTTGGGTGATCCTTGCTAGACCCGAATTAGGCTTAATTCGGGTTGGCTGGGCTCCGGCTCCTGCACCAAGTGAACTGTTTGGTTGGGATCCTGCACACTAAACAACACGCGTTAGGCTTACTGTGGGAATGTTTCCCACGATTAGACTCCGGCGTGAGAGTAAGTAATCGGTTAGGGTTTTATGTGAGTTGAGAGTTTAGAACGTAACACCTTTGTGGAACCTTTGAGGGTTCCTTTTATAGAAGTGAAACCCTAATGGGCTGTCACTGATACTTCGGCCCCAAGGAAGAGATAAGCACCAGAATTAGATTGATTGTTATCTTCTAATTATGGTGAGTGTATATCCTCTTCTTTGGAGTGAATCACATTCAGAGATAGAATATGATTCTGTCTAACCCTGCACCGGTCATGCCGGGCCGTGGGCCGCACACTTGTGTGCGGTTACTGTTCATTCAAGCCCGTAAGCTCAAATGACATTACTCCCACCCATTCGTGATGGGCCGGATACGGGTAGTACCCGTGGGTCGGGTTCATGACCCGGATGGGGACTATACGTCATCATGTCCCCTAGTCTAGTTGTTACAACCATAGGCGTAACCTCTAGACTACCAAGATGCTCCCTGGACGTACCAAGAAAAATAGGGAATGATAAGTTGTCCAAGAATTTGTTTTGGCCGCACGTGGCAACCTGACTTAGGAATTTATTCCATTATTATCTCAGCCGCTCGTGGCGACCGAGACAAATTAAATACAACATTGAATGTCAAGTCTTACGTAAGAGCCGCATATCCCGACATTAATAACTGTTCACCTGCCACTTTGACTGACAAAAGTGCAAACAGTCAGAGCCTCGAGCAGCGTAAACGTCTGAGTCAGAAGTGACCCGTGGTTCCCACCTGACGTTTCACTTGCCACTTGCACCCTAACCACACGATTAAGAATAGTGGCAAACACGTGTCACACATCCAACAGGCCATGACCCACGAGGCAACCCTATAAATAAGCCACCCCTACGGCTGTGTGAAACACAGTTCTTATCTCCATTTCTGCCATTAAAGCTTTCTTCTTAGCTTCAATCAATCACGCATGGATCCCTTCCTCCGCAGGTTAGAACACCACGCCCTTACATTTTTATTCAGTAATGGCTCACAGAAACAACCCCACAATTGGATCTGTGCTTAATTAATGACCCAGGAGCAACTAGATCACTTTTGTACCAATTATTTCATCCCTACCAACCTACACCCCTCACTGCCTGGCGCCGGAGACCTCATAACTGAGGCTCCGGAGGGTAAAATTGGCCTTTACACTCGCCTTTTCGATGCGGCCAACTACCGCATTCCATTCACCCGTTTCCTCATAGATCTATTAGGATATTATGATGTACATATTAGTCAGCTCCACTATATAGGCGCGTGTAAGATAAGTCAATTCGAGATACTTTGTCGTGCTAGAAGAATCCCCCTAACCGTAGAACTATTCCGGCTTTTTTACACCCCCAACATAGTAAATGGTTGGTTATCCTTTAAGAAACGATCCCCTAACAGCCCCCAGTCTCATAATAAGCCAATGGACTCGCTGAAAAACTGGTATGACCACTACTTTTTCATTGACGCAATAGTATGGCCGGCTGATTATGCCTTTAAACATAGGGTATCCCACGACCCCCTGCCGCACGCTAGTACATATAACCCTCGACACTCCCAAGAAATAGATCTGAATAGGACCGGGTTCCATAGAAACCACCCCGAATCATTTCTATGTTTGCTAGGGATTAGCCGCAACTATTTCGGCTCGTCCAACAGATATCCTGTGTTTTGGAGAAGGCAGGGTGAAGGTAGGCTAGCATCCGTACAAAAAAAAGCTCATTCAATTACTTTGTAATGGCTAACATATTTTGTTATTCTATGGCAGAAATGAACTTCTTTGGACTTCTACGCCAAGGCGACCCAAAGCTCGTACCAGAGGGCTCCCGTCCCATACGTGAGAACGAATTACCCCTACTTGAGCATACCCGAAACGTGACGGTTGCTCTTGAGGCCGTGCCGGACCCCCACTCGGACGAGGAAGAAACAACTCTGATGAGGACTCCCGTTGACTTTAGCAACGAGGACGGTAATAATAGGATGCTCGAAGGAGGAGCCGGGCCCTCCTCACCGCCTACGACTGCCACTCCCGCACATGGGGAAGAGCAAGGAGACAACATTGACTTTACCACCTCCAGCCTTCGCCAGATGTTGGGCGATGATGAGGAAGAGGTACAACAAATCAATGAGGAGGAAGAGGAGGAAGCTGAAAAAGAAGTTGAGGAGGAGGTCGAAGAAGCAACAGCTCAGCCCGTCGCTAAGCGTACCCGCAGAAAAAACAAACGGGTAAGAAGAGCTGCTCCGGCCGAGATTGGCGAACACAACGCCCCTGCCAAGAAACTTCGAGAAGCCCACCCCTTATACCAATCTGTTGGGAGCACCACCCAGGCTTCCGAGACGATCCGGGCCGCACATGTCGATCCAGTTACTCAGATTCCCCCAACCACATCAGAATTAGCAGGGAATAACATGTAAGGCTTCATCTTGATACGTAAGAACGACAAATTCCCTTTAAGCAATACTTAATATGTATCCAAATGCTTGTTTTGCAGGGATGAACAAACTGGTGCCGTGCCTCCACCTGACGCCCAAATGGAGAAGGGAAAAGAAAAGGAAGTGGAGAGAAACCCCATGCTTCACACGGCCGCCATGAAATCCGGCCCCGTATTTGAAGAAGGTACCCCCACAGCCTCCCAATACCTCCTAACGTCCGGCCCCCCTCAATCGTTCAACCCTATTTGGAATATCACCACTGCATCACGAATGAGGGAAGCCGAGGAATGACAAGAGTACCTCAATAACTACATACCACCAGGCTTGGTGCGAGAAGTGAATGCGCTAAGCCATGCGGACCTGGCGGACGAGTACAACGGCGCCTTGGTGCATCAAATAGCAATGGGCACCTCAATGAGAGTAAGATTCGAAGCCGCACTTGGGCATGTGGAGTCCCTTAAGAGGAAAGTTGGACGGAGGGAAAGAATGATCGAGGAAAATGAAGCTCAAATTGCTGCCCTCAAGTCCCAGCTTGCTAGTACCGAGGCGATGGTGAAGGAGCAATCAGCCCGTGCGAATGCTTATGACCAACAAGTGGCCGATCTCGAGGCAAAACTAGATGCCGCAACAACCAAGGTACATATCCGTGACGCACCACCGTTTATTCTACAAGAAATATAATCTAACAATTAATCTCATATAGGTGACCGCGGCGGAGGCGTCTGCCAAGTCCTCCTCCAGCCAGGTATCCGTGCTTACCAAAAAACTGGAAGACGCTCAAATGACAATCCAGAGCATGGAGAAGGTACAAGAGGAGCTTGCTGATGAGAGGGATATTACCAAGGAGCTAAAGGAGGCGTCTGCCCAAAAAGATGTGATGATCGATGCCCTCACCACCGAACGCGATGACGTGCTATGCCCCCAACTACTAGCAGCCATTACCGGCCACAGGTGGATGGTGGGACATGGGGCACGTTTGGCCGTCACCAAGGTACTAGAGGCCCCCGAATTTGTGCAACAGTTTGCAAGCCTTGTGTCCGATGGTATTGACCACGGCCGTCATGAAGGAATGGTCCAGGCCGTAGAGCTGATCAAGAAAAAGAAGAACTTCACCAGACATGCTTTCTTTAACCCTGAAGCTGCTAACAAGATGACTGCTTCCATGGCCGCGATGCGAGATCTTCATTATCCATTCTTGGCTGAGCTGGAGGCCACAAAAGATGCATCGAACATGGAAATCATGGAAAAGCTTAGTCTCGGTGCGTTCTCCCAAGATGAGGGTCATTCCCGTGCTTCCTTCACTCAGTCACCCAGCCACCTGACGCTCCCTATCTATGAGGACGTAACCAGGATCGTGCTCGATGAAGAACCCTTAAGCGGGGTGCTGGATAGGAATGCGGCTCAAGCCTTGAAGCGGAAGGAACGTGGTGAGAGGTTGCCATGCTTGGCTGAGAAACAAGTAGAGATAGGTAAGTTTCTCCCCCCCATGTAGGGTGCTCCTACTGTATTATCCATTTCAGACAATTTTGGTTTGTAACCGTTGAATATTTGTAGTTTTTATTCGTCCGTGCATGTACACGGCTAAGACATGTGTGAAATAACTGTCCTTTGTATGTAAGTCGGTGATGACCACGACCATTTTGTTATTTATTTTGAAACTTGTGTATTTTTATTTTGTTGAATATTGTATACCAATACTGCATGACATGTCACGTCTTACACAAAAAGGAAAATACATACAAGCCTATGATTTACTAGACATGCGACGTGCGTCTTTACTATGCGGAGCACTGCGTGAGTACGGCATACGAAACTTACCACAATGTCTTGTGAGTAAGGTTTCTAGTAAGGATACATGATCCGTGCCGCTTGGGTTGCATCCCTCTTACGCGGCAAGTTGAATTAGTAGGTTCACTTAATCCTCTTACCCCACCTGGAGGCGTATAGTACATGTACGGTGATTTGAATGAATGCATATGAAACATGACATATTATAATAATAACCAAAATCCATATGACTAACACAATCCTAAAAAATAATTTGCACAAAACAAGCCGTGGAGCTAGCTAGGCACCACGGCATTTTATTAGAACGTTTACATTTTTTGTTTTGAACAAGCATGATAAGTCCTAAGAAACAAAAAAGGAACCTAGACAAAACACAATAAGCAAAACAGATAGAGTGCACGGATCTTCATTAAAGCCACATACGGCAAAGTACCCATGCGGAAACCGGAGCTTTCAAAGATAGCATCTTTTGAGGTTGGAGATGTTCCATGTGCGCTCCAGGTCGCGGCCATCCATGTCACGTAACTTGTACGCACCTCGTCCCAAGGCTTCCGTGACCACATACGGTCCTTCCCACTTAGGGCCCAGTTTTCCTGTATTCTCTGCTCGACTTGCTTCGTTAGCACGATAGACATAATCCCCCGGTCGGAAGGAAACACCTTTAACCTTAGCGTCGTAATAAGCCTTCATTTTAGCCTTGGACTTAGCCTCATTAATGGCTGTTATCTCCCTTTTTTCTTCCAACAGATCCAGGTTGATTCGCAACTGTTCGTCGTTCGTGACAACATTAACCTCCGTCGTGCGGATGGTAGGCATTCCTATTTCTGATGGTATAACAGCTTCAGTGTCGTAAGCCAATGCAAATGGAGTGTCTCCGTTGGCCGTTTTGATCATAGTCCTATGTGCCCATAGAACATGTGGTATCTCATCCACCCATTTGGCACTTCGCTCATCCAAACGTGCCTTGATGCCGTTTCCCAAGCTTCTATTCGCTCGTTCCACAAGGCCATTTGTCTGCGGATGCTTAACGGACGTGAAGCGCCGCTTGATATTCAATGATGCACACCAGTCCTTGAATGGATTGACCGCGAACTGTTTACCGTTGTCCGAGATGATTTCTCCTGGTAGGCCAAAACGGCACACAATATGCTCCCAAAAAAACTTTTTAACTTGTTTGCCTGTGATGGATTTGACTGCCTTGGCCTCTATCCAACGTGTGAAGTAGTCCATCGCGACAATCAAGAACTTAACGCCCCCTGCAGCTACAGGAAATGGTCCTACAATGTCGATTCCCCACTTATAGAATGGCCATGGGGATGTGATAGGTGTAAGCTCCTGCTGCGGATGTCGCGGCACTGGTCTATGCACTTGGCAATCACTACACTTGCGAATCATGTCGCGCGCGTCCTTGTGCATGGTAGGCCAATAATATCCTGTCCGTAAGGCTCTAGCTACCACTGATCGTGGACCTGCGTGCATGCCGCACAACCCTTCATGTATTTCACTGATTACATAGGTAGCCTGACGTGGTCCAACACACCGCAACCACGGCTGCAAGAAAGAGCGCTTATAAAGAATACCTTCCCAGAGTTCGAAATGTTGCGACTTCCTTCTGATGCGCCGTGCTGCTTTTTCCTCGTCCGGAAGGGTCTCACTAGTCAAATAGTTGATAATCGGGGTCATCCATGTAGGTCCATCTTCCTCAACTATAGTAGCGACCTCCCCTTCTGTTATAGACTTCTCCTTGAGTATTTCCACCAAAACTTGCTTGGACAAGTGGGCAAAGCTTGTGGATGCAATCTTGCTAAGCGCGTCCGCCTTCTTGTTCTCACCTCTTGGCACCTGCTTGATGGAAAACTTGTTGAAAGCCGCGATGAGCGAGTTGAATTTCTCCAAGTATCGGACCATGTTGTCCTCCTTAGTCACATATTCACCTAGAATGTGGTTCGCGACAAGCCGTGAGTCCACATAGGCCTCAAGGTTGTGGACTCCCATTCTAGCGGCGATTTTTAAACCCGCAATTAATGCTTCATATTCCTCTTCGTTATTGGTGGTTGTGAATTCAAAACGGAGGGCGTACGTAAAATCCATTCCTTCCGGATTTGTGAGGATGAGGCCAGCTCCTGACCCATCCGTACACGAAGATCCGTCCGTAAATAACACCCACGGTTCTGTTGGAGTCTCGTCTTGTTTTACGATTGGTCCTTCCTCATTCGGCTTCTCTATCAAAAAATCTGCCAAGATCTGGCCTTTAACAGCCGTCCTTGGCCTATAAGATATATTATGCTCCCCCAATAGAATGCTCCATTTTTTTAGCCTCCCTGCCACATCCGGTCTAGAGATGACTTGCTTGATTGGTTGGTCCGTAATGACTACAATTGGGTGCGCCTGAAAGTATCGGTGCAACCGCTTTGTAGCAAACACTAGTGCCAAACACTACTTATCTGAGCTTGAACAAACTCTTATGAAATGTTTTTAAGCTATTGGTTCAACTAAGTGAAAAGTAATATCAGAACAAGTTTACTAGCTAGAATGAAGTGCAAAGTAACCAAAAGCAAACAGTTAAACCAACAAGAACTCAAAATGACTTGTTAAGCTAATATGACTGATTAATCCTGAAAACAGGACAAGTATAAGACTGTTAAGCAAGTATTAAGCTACACTTAAGCTACTATAACACTAAAGATCAGATCAATTACCAGCTAAACACCTTTTATCATACATTCAAACAATAATTATCTAGGTATTAAGCATGCAAACAACAATTCAGTGGAACAAGAACAAAGGACTTAAAAACCTTTTAGCTTAGGCCTCCATTGGGGAGTAGAGAAGCGCTGAGCTTTCTAGCTAGTGCTAACCACCACCTTAGCACTAGAAACAACCAAACATCTACTAATCAACGGCTATCATCACCATAATCTCCATTAATGAACTAGAAAGCTTCAAAATCAACTAGAACTGCAACTGAAATGAACTGAACAGGATCAACAGCTACAAGTCTTCTCAATTAGCTAATCATGATCAAATGGTGATCATAACTAACTAGAACAGCAACAGAGTAACAAGATGCAGGGTATGAACAGTAATGAAGGAAGATGAAAGTGAATTTTTATTGATTGAATTGGAAAGGTAGTTACAAGGCGGGTAAATTTGTTACAACTAATAACAGACTCAAGAGTTTGTCAGACTCTTGAGTTGTTATGCTAAAAACTAACAAAGATGAGAGAAAACTAAAAGTGTGTGTGTTTTCACACTTTTCTACATTACATGAAATGAAAGCTAATCTAGGGTATTTATAGAATGCAGATGTGAAGTAGTTGGGGATTGTGACGTGTTAGAACCAATCAAAAGCTTCCACGTGGACAATTCTTGCTTAATTGAATTTGCAGGTGAAGAACACTTTTGGGGATTTTCGATTGAGATGATTTCTTGTTAATTGAGTTGTATGGTTGTATTCCTTTCTCAAAAACGATCACTTTTGATGTTTATATCATCTTCTGAAACGCATCCTAGCTCAAACCCGTTTCTGGCAAATTTTGTTGAAGAAGATGACACGTGGCAGATTCTTATTGGGTAAGAGATTAGCACACGGATTGCTATCCAAAGTGGATAAAAGGATTATTGCATGGCGTAATATCATTGGTTGAGAAAGTGTGAGTGCGCAGCACTGTTAAGATTTAGTTATTTATTGCTGGCGGCGCTAGTGGCCAGGTGGCACTGAGTTGGCAATCCATGCCTCTTGTTTCCTTGCTTCCCATTGGTTGAGGGCTTTAAACACGGATCAAGCACATATAACTTCCAACAAATGGCAGAATTAACCCCTCAACTTTGGCAGTTTGAACTTTTGAGCTATAATCTTTATTTCTTTGACAATTTTAGTCCTTCAACTTGCATTTTTAAACATTTAAGCCCTTTGACTTGATTGACTTGAGAGTTGACCAGATTTGACTTTGATCTTGACTTTGACAAATTTACACTTATGGTCCTTCATCTTTGGCAGATTGTCAAGATAGGTCCTTTGTCTTTAAAGTCTTGTCAATTTGATCCTTCTTTGTCTTTTTCATCCAATTAAGCTTGATTTTTCCTTTGTTTGCTTGAAAATGCATCCTTCTTACCTATTAGCACACAAACACAAAACATACCACATAATTCCGCTTTATAGCACAAAGTTTAGGTATTTTTCTTGTGTTTTAGGGTGATTTGTTGATAAATTGATATGAGTTTTTGCTCATATCAAATTGATATGAGCAAAAACTCATATCAATTAATCAACAAATCACCCTAAAACATAAGAAAAATACCTAAACTTTGTGCTATAAAGCGGAATTATGTGGTATGTTTTGTGTTTATGTGCAAATAGGTAAGAAGGATGCATTTTCAAGCAAACAAAGGAAAAATCAAGTTAATTGGATGAAAAAGACAAAGAAGGATCAAAAGTGACAAGACTTTGAAGACAAAGGACCTATCTTGATAATCTGCCAAAGATGAAGGACCAAAAGTGTAAATTTGTCAAAGTCAAGATCAAAGTCAAACATGGTCAATGATGAAGTCAACCAAGTCAAAGGGTTTAAAAGGTCAAAAATGCAAGTGGAAGGACTGAAATTACCAAAGGAATGAAGAATCTAGCTCAAATTACAAATATGCCAAGTTAAGGGGTTAAAAATGCCAACTTTCAAAGTAATCTTGAAGCTCAATCCGTGTGAAGGAAATTTGACCAATGAGAAGGCTGTATTTTAGAAAGTGGGATTGCCAATCATATTTCACAATTTGGATATGATCCGTGTGAAAGAAATTTATCCAATGCAACACTCACACGTGGCATCTCCTTCAACATAATAAACCCAGAATCGAATTGAAGATTTACTGCATTTCAGAAGGAACTTTATACATGAAAAAGATTCGTATTTGAGCCACGAATCCATCCCACGTGCTTAATTAGCCTGAAAGTCAACCATAAAGAAAAGCCCAAATTCAAACTTGTAACGGCTATATCCAATTGAGAAGATGAGGACACGTGGAGGAAATTGATTGGTTCTGACATGTCACAATCCCCAACTACTTCACATCTGCATTCTATAAATACCCTAGTTTAGCTTTCATTTCTTGTAATGTAGAAAAGTGTGAAAACACACACACTTTTAGTTTTCTCTCATCTCTGTTAGTTTTTAGCATAACAACTCAAGAGTCTGAGAAACTCTTGAGTCTGTTATTAGTTGTAACAAATTTACCAGCCTTGTAACTACCTTTCCAATTCAATCAATACAAATTCACTTTCATCTCCCTTCATTACTGTTCATACCCTGCATCTTGTTACTCTGTTGTTGTTCTAGTTAGTTATGATCACCATTTGATCATGATTAGCTGATTGAGAAGACTTGTAGCTGTTGATCTTGTTCATTTCATTCCAGTCCAAGCATCTAGTTGATTTTGAAGATTTCTAGTTTATTAATGGAGATTATGGTGATTGTAGCTAATGATTACTAGATGTTTGGTGTTTTCTAGTGCTAAGGTGGTGGTTAGCACTAGCTAGAAAGCTCAGCGCTTCTCTACTCCCCAATGGAGGCCTAAGCTAAAAGGTTTCAAGTCCTTAGTTCTTGTTCCACTGAATTGTTGGTTGCATGCTTAATTCCTAGCTAATACTTGATTGTCTGCATGATAACGTGTGTTTAGCTTGTCTTTGATCTGATTTCAGTGTTTGAGTAGCCTTATTGTAGCTTAATACTTGCTTATCAGTCTTGTTCTTGTCTTGTTTTCAGCATTAATCAGTCATTTTAGCTTAACAAGTCATTTTGAGTCTTAGCTTTTTAAACTGTCTGTAACTAGTTCATTTGCACTTCATTCTAGCTAATAAACTTGTTCTGATATTGCTTTTCACTCAGTTTAACCAATTTCTCAAAATCTCTTCATAAAAGTTTGTTCAAGTTCAGATAGGCAGTGTTTGGGATTAGCTTACTAGTTGTTTTGAAATGTTAGTATTTGGCTCATTTTGGTTCATTTCAAGTCAACAAGTCATAGCAATAAGATTTCAGTCATTTTCAAGTCATTCTATTAGTCAAAAAGGAAATTGGCTCACAAAAAGGTTTGGGTCAGTTCTTGTTGAGAAAATTTTCAGAAAGTAGTGATTTCAATTGCTTGGCAAATCTTTGTTTCTTGATGAAATTCTTTGAAACCAGCTCTCATCTTTCACTCAACATATGAACTTTTAGCTTATAGAAGGAAATTATACAGTATCTAGTTGTGAGTGAGAAATAAGCACTTTATTAAGCATTAGAGAATTTTCAATTTCCTGTGATAAAAACATGGACTGATTTCTCATATCTCCATTTCCAGTTCATAAATTTGCTGATTTTATTTCACATTTCCATTTAGAAAGTGTTCCTGAGTAGGTTTTGAGAATTTGAGCTTTTTGAAAAATCTGGTCAACAAAAGTCAACATAAGCTCATTTTAGCTTATTTTCAAATTTAGAGCTTATTACTGGATCATTTTCCTTGAAACTAGATTTCCCATTCTTCTTTTGAGTTGTTTAACAAGTTTCTTTAATAAAATCAAGTAGTGCATGTGTAGCTTATCAGTTAGCTTATTTTGAGCTTATTAGAAATTGCGTATCAGAGTTTTAGCCATTTTCAGCTTAATTCCTTGGATAGGTCTAGCTTAATTTCAATTTTAAGACGTTTGAAATTGGTTTGAGCTTATTTGGTTAAGAAACGAGCTCAAACGAGCTTATTTTGTACCTTAACCCGTTTTTGGTTAAAAAGTTTTAAAAATTGCACTTAGGTCCTTTTGGTATTAAGCAGTTTCTAATTCAAGCTAAACTTTCAACTAATTAGGGTTTGCAAAGATTAAGTCCTTGTATTTTCAAAGTTGTTAAAAAGTGGTTAGTCAGTTTTCAATTAGTTAAAAATTAGTTACTTTGTTTGATAAATTTTCACTTTAAGTCCATTTAGTTAACTGATTTTGCAATGTTAGTCCTTTGACTTTTTGACTTTACATTTTTAGCATTTAATTTCCATTGAATTTACATTTTCAGTCCTTATATTTTGTAGAATTTACATTTTAGCATTTTACTTGAATAAAAACTTGGTTTGTGCAATTTGTTTTACGTATAAGTAGACTGTATTTTTCATTTTTTTTTCAAAGCTTTGTTTGAATTAGATATAGAATATCCAAATACTTTACCAACCAAAAACAATTAAAAACTCGATCTTGTTAGGACTTTCAATTTGTTAAGAACTGAGAAAAACGAACTTCAACTATACACATTTCAAATGGCGCCGCTGCCGGGGCTTTGACTTTACGAGAGACTATCGATTGACGGTTTTCATTGGCTTTTGGGATCCGTTCACCTAGTGAACGTTATTTTTACGTATCATAAATCAAAAACAAATAAAAAATATAAAATATAAAAATATATAAAAACTAAAAAATTAACAAAACAATTCTTTTCCTAAAGAATTGACCAAACAAATTAAAAAATCCAAAAAGCAATCTTTTTCCTAAGAGATTGCACCCAAAAATATATATTATTGGATTCTCTCGGTTTTTATGTACATATAGTATTTTCTCTTAAAAACTCATAAATACAAAAATATTTTCCATATATTATTATAAGTAAATACGTATACGTATAAGAACAACCAATTCACATATTCTCCATAAGTATTGCCAAGGCAATACACCGTGTGCAGGGGCGTTCCGGTCCTTGACACGTGTATCGATCAAACAAAATAAAGCAAGAATAGATAAATACTTCCAATAAGCAACAATTCGAAGAATATAAACAATTAAGTGAATAGAAAGGCGATGTGCTATAAAATGCCATCTAAGGGTCAATAGGTACTTAAGTGCTTCGCGTCACCTAACCCCCCGTTCACTTGTGAGTATTCTAAGAAGGAAGGCTTCATTGGGGGTCTTGCACCCAAGTAGTACATACGTATATTATTATTTTCTTGTGGATATTTCATATTAAAACTCGAAGGGGATAATCCTTTTCTCTTCAAAGTCACACGAGAGCTTCTCTCTCATTCCTCGTATTGAGTTGCATGCTCACTCGCGGGCGTGTACAAATACCGATTGGTGTACAACCTCTTCTTCCGAAAAGGAAGAAAAAGAGAAAGAGTAGGAACACCACCGTCTATCAAGCCGATCACCAGAATCGTGCTTTGATTCATCCACAACAAGAAGCCATGGCTAGAGTTGATACTCGTTCTTTGATGGAACGTTTGCAATCCAATGTTCACGGATATGCCGATGCTATCAAGATTCCTGACATTCCCGCACATTCATTTGAGCTAAAAATGGCTATGATTAACTTGGTTTCAAACACACCTTTCTATGGAAACAAGAATGATAATCCTCATGATCACCTTAAGAGATTCCTTTCTCTTTGCAATACCATTAAGTACAATGGAGTTCCCCATGATGCCATTAAGTTGATATTGGTGCAATTTTCACTAGAGGGTCCGGCTAAGCATTGGTTAGATACACAACCACCCGATAGTATCACCACATGGGATGGTTTTACTACTAAGTTTTTGAACAAGTTCTTTCCCCCATCTAAGACCACGGCTTTGAGGAACTTAATTATAAGCTTTCAACAAAAACCTAGTCAAACCTTTAGTGATGCTTAGGAGGAGTTTAGAGAGTTATTGAGGAGATGCCCTAACCATGGATTGGATGAAGTTCACCAAATCAATACTTTCTATAATACTCGGCTTTTACCCCAAGTATCAAAATTCGTAGTCCCAAGTCTTTTCGAATTGACTATTGGTCTAAAGTGCGACTCAATCGTCTTTTGGTGAACAAGAGAATGGTTTGGTTGATTATCTATTTTAAACTAATAGCAAGTAATTTAAATTTCGTTGAGTAAAGTAGAAGTTTTAAAGATTAAACTACAAATAACGAGTTAAAAATAAATGCTCGAAAAATTAAAGGCAATATAAGAAAATTACTTGAACACTAAATAAAACTAACACTTAGAAATTTTTGCAAAAACAAGAAACTAAACCATCGTGAAATTGCCAAATCGGAACCTAATCGGAATATTGGTCGGAATATAGTGATCGGAAAGTTGGACTAAGCACCAAATCGGAATATAATAAAAATTAGTCAAATCGGAATACTGGGACATTCACGCAATCGGAATATGTCACAAAAACCCCAATCGGAATATTTAACAAAAGTCCAAATCGGAATATATGGAGGTCACCAATCGGAATGTTTGAAAACACCCCCAATCGGAATAACTAAAATGTCCTCGTCGGAATGTCTGAAAAAGGATCAAATCGGAATGATGACAAATAGCTCTAATCGGAATGTGCAAATTCAACCTAATCGGAATATCAAACTACCTAATCCGATCTACTTGATCGGAATAATAGCTGCAATCGGAAACCCTTAAAACCCTTTTTCGATTTGCCAATCGGAATAAGAGGGATGGTGGTGGTCGGAAAGTAGCGATCGGAAAGGGGTTTAGACCCTTTCCGATTTAAGTGGGATTCGAAATAAGCCAAGCAATAAGCTATAATGATAAGCTTATCACCAAAACTAGCACGAATCTAAATTGAATCGGATCAAATAAGCTCAAATAAAAACCTCTCTAAACTTCAAATAAACAAACTTATAAATCAAATGATAAAAAAATGAACTTTTTAAGAAAACTTATAAAAAATAAATAAGCTAAACATGTAAATAAGCCAATAAGCACAAGAATCTTAAAGCTTAATCAAATGAAAGCTTATGTAGGAACAAAAAGATTAACTTTTTAAGCACGAAATCATTAAGAACAACACGGATCATATGAACTTCGCACCAAAATTAATCTAAAAACCAAAGAAAGGTAGGATGAGATTAAGGATTAAAAGCTTAACTAGAACTTGATTAATGAAATAAGCAATAAAAAAATGTTTAATCTTGAAAGATTAAAAGAAAGAAAGATGAAAACTTAGTGAGAGAAAGTTTAGAACTCTCTCTCTACAAACTAGAAAGAAAAGTGAAAAATGAAAAAATTAAAACTAAAGACTAACTACCCTCCTAATGTGTATTAGGAGGGTATTTATAGGGAAAGTGGAAGGAGTGCATGTGTTGCATCTTCTTTCTTTCTTTACGTCTTCTCGACTCGATTTAATTCTTTGTCTTTTCTCGACGTCGTCTCGGGATTTGAACTTGTCTTGTTAATTTTCTTCTTTAATTAGACATGAGTTCTTCGACTTTATTAAACTTCCGTCTTTAGACTTGTTCTTTGATAAATCATCAGAATAGGCCTTCGACTTCCGTTCTTTTTGCACTCTTGATCTTTTGACTTCGTCTTTTCCTGTTTTCTTCGATAAAAGCCCGTGTGTGACAATCCGTCAATTTATGATTGATATTTTATTCTCAATATTTATTTGAAATCATTATTTTAATGTTACAATATGAAATCACTTATTTTTTGGGAAGAAATTTGGATTTACGTCTTGAAGTAGCATCGACTACGTTTAAACCGGAGGATTCTACGTTACGTGCTTACGTTTACATACACCCTCTTTGGTGACAGTCCGACATTTCAAAAAATAAATTTATCTGAGAATATTATTTTGGAGTTTTAAATTTGTGTTGGTTCATAAACTCACAAATTTACGAGAAGAGATTAGGACTTACGATTTTATTTTAACGTCCTTTACGACTAAACCGGAAAACCTAGGATTACGTATTTACATTTTCGAACTCCGTTTTTGATGAGACAATTTTTATTAGATTCGTTTTGTGCCGTTGATTCATAATTTATAAAAACGTTTTTCGTAAAACGACCCGAGGGCACGCAAATCGAGGAAACTAGAATCGAGGAGTACCCGTAAATAAATGGGATGAGACAAGTGGGACACTTGTCCCACCCCACTCCAAAACCGGCCTAACTAGTGCACCACATCAATGATGTGTCAAGTTGTAAGCTATAAGCTTACACTTGTCTTAGCTTACAATGTAAGCCTTCCACCAAACAAAAACCACTAAACTAAAACTAGCTAAATCATTTCTAACATGCAAAACCATATACTTTCTCTCTATACTCCATGTATGCCGTCCACCATATCACAAACAACACCCTCATTTGATCAAAATCAACCACAAAGTCTCATGTTATTCATATACATGTTGATGCCCTTTTGAAGCCCTATTGATTGGTGCAAGTTATAACATCCAAGGAGGAGTATTCATGGTGTCTTGGGGCTGATTTTCCACAAGGAGTTCATGGAGCATGGTGGTCTTGAAGATGGTCTTGGTGCATCACAAGTTTCTCCATCAAAATCCATGTTTTGATCACAACCTACATCATCATGGTGGTATAAAGATTGTCCTCCTCATCTTCTTGTTATTTTGATTATGTAAACATGTATTTTATTTCCTATTGTATATGTATATGATGATTATATGATGATAAAAATGTTATGTGGGGATTTGTTGTTGATAAACATGATTAAAAAGGTGAAAAACTATAAGAAACAAGCTTAAAATCTTGATCAATTTGATGGTAGAACCATATGGTAAACTGATAAAATGATGAAGTAGAATAGATTTACAGTAAGCTATGGGTCTTGTACACATGTGAGAGTTGGCCATGCAATGGAATCATTGTAATGAGTGAGATATGATCAAAACAAGTTTAGGGTATAAATCTGAGGTTACAGTTTTGGACGATTTTTAGAAAATACTTAAAGGATGATTCAACAGTAGTTATAGAAGAGTTAAATGTAGCACATATCATGTAGTTTATGTGATAATAATTTGAGCTTCTATCTCCATGTAGAACTCAAGAAATGGCAGTTTTGGTGAAAGTGAAGATAAAAATCAGATTTTTGGAAATTAAAGTATATTACTATTATATAAGCACTCAAAATTTAATAGTATAAAATGCAAAATAAAAACCCACTAACTTATGGATTTTATTTATATAAGTATGTAAAAGGTTAAATAAGTGGACATTTTATAAAAATGGTAACTTGTTAAGTTTTATAAGTTATAAAACTATAAACTTGATTTTTACGACTTTTTCGGCTATCGCCGTAAAATTAACGTTTTTGTTAAATAAAACTTAGATGGTTGGACCCGTCTAATGTAAACTTTATAAAACTTATATACTGATATATAGACATGTATAACAAGTAAAAACCGATAAAACCCGAACTTTAGGGCATACGGACATTAACAAGCTAAGTAAACATATTGGACTAATACTTGGACTAATAATTGGAATAAATAAGATAAAATACAAGAACTTATTGTGCTTAACCCATTTGGGCCCAACATGGAAAGTATACATACTGATAAAATAAGTATAACAAGGATTAAAACAAGTTAAGGAACTTATAATAAGTTTATTGGACTTAAAACACGTAAATAGGTAAAACGAGAAAACTAGTGTAAAAGTTATCGACACATAACACAAAAATGAGTAAATGAGGATATGCAAAACCACTTGATCATCATATATATATAATCATCATATGTATACATAATTGTTATTTTTATAAAGTCATTGGACAAGAGTCTAAGACGAGTATTATTTGTCTAGGTTTCCGTGATTGAAGCACGTACCGTACATCCGAGTTGCCGATAACCCGCTTTCCCACATCAACGTGAGTTCATAGCCTTGCACTCTTTTAAATGTTTTTATAAATGTTTTATAAACCCGCGAGGGAGATAACATGTTAGTTTTTATAAAATAGGACACCATTTGTCCCGATTGTTTGTTTATTGATTTTGGACCCGAATGATTGAATGACCCGATTGTATGACCCGAAAAATGATTAAAGGACCCGATAGATGAAATTAAATGGATTATTAAAGTTAGGTTATGTCACTAAAAGTCCCATTAGCATGAATTGTGAACTACTGGGATTTGGTAGACGCTTATGCATTTAATAGTACTATTTGGGGACGATCACCCCAGTTCGCGCCTTGACGGTTGATCCCCGTCGTGCCACATTGATTGGTAAGCGAATTTATGTATGAGAAGATTTCCATAGCGTGACCTTTGTGACGACACGCTACTTTAGATGGGCAAAATTGGTATCGGGTTAGCTACCCGTTGTTGGTTTAGTAAGGTAACAATGTCATGCGGCTTATAATAATCCAAACACCAAAATATTATTAGACGCTCCGAATTACGATGTATTGCCTGACTAGCAATACTGGGTCATACTATTGATATTATGTTCGTGTTTTGGTTTTCATAACCATATTCATATAACGGTTTTTATTTGATTTTATACAACGTCATAAGACGTATTGTATGATGTTTTTACGACATTGGCTCGTACAATGATTTTTAAGGCAAATGCCTATATTATGATTTTCGATAAGGATTTGTATAAAATGACTTTGGCTATTTTATGGCCTATTACAAAGATTTGTATAAAATGATTTTGGCTATTTTACGGCCTATCACAATAATTTGTACGAAATGATTTTTGATAATAATTTTATACCAAAGTTATATTGATGGAATTTATTAAACTCTATGAATTCACTCAGCGTTATCGCTGACCTTTTCTTTTAACATGTTTTATCTCAGGTACTTGAAGGTAATTCTCGGGAAGACGACAAGAATTCATGGCCCGCACTTAAATATTAATTTCCATTCAAATGCTTTGTAAAACCTGTATAAAATACAATGACTTGGGACCTATGTAAACTTGATATTTATGAATGGAAATGCTTTATTATTAAACTACGTGATTTTTAAGCGTTGTCTATGATGTGAGTAATGTGCTATCCCGTAACACCAACTAGTCTTCCGCTGTATTGAATTGTATAAATTTGGGGGTGTTACAGTTTGGTACCAGAGCTCTCGTTATAGAGAACGAAAGATTTTTAAAACTAAGGTTTTGAATAAAACATTTCAAAATCTTTTAACTATAAACATTTTTCTAAAAATGTCTAAAATCTTTTGACTATAACGGTGCCGAAGAATTCCTGAGTTACCGACAAGGCCGGACTGAGAAGTGTTATTTTAATATATATATATAACTTGGATTATATATATACATATGATGTAATTTGATTACATGATTATTTGATGATCATTTTAATATTTATACGAGGTATTTATACGACGTAGATTGTCACAAGGAACCCTAAATCCCCTAGTAAACTAATCGAAGCTATTCTCGTAGGAATTCTAGCTATCCTAGATCTAAACCAAGTTGTTGATATTTATGATCCCAACAAATGGTTGATATTCGTAGAAATGTTGATATTAGTTGATTGTTATATTAAAGAAGAATTGGCGTGATTAAATCTAATATCGATATCATGACGATCTTTCCTTATAGAGTGGAGTTTGACAAAACGTTACCACCTGGAAAGGTGTCATCTGATTCGTTGTCACCCAATTCTTAAACTTGAAATCGAAAGGGTGAATGTTGCACTTGAGGCTGTCAATGGAACCATTACCCAAAAGCCTCATGCCACTAATACCTTTCCGAGAAGTCTAATTAAATGTGTGAGTCATCTCATGCTAGTGACTCATTTGATAATTGTTGTTGTAAGAGCTATAGGATTGGAATTAAGTGTTGATTCATATCAAGCTTTTATTGCCGTATTAAGGTTTATAAATAAGGTTGAAGTATCGGAGAATGAGGTAGGATATCGGATCGAGTATAAAATTGGTTGAAACTTGAATAAAGTGAAATTTAACTCGTATGGAATATGAGATTGTTAAGAGGAAATTATTAAGTCATGTGATTGAAGTATAAGGTTTTAAATGATTGTTGATTCGTGTTAAGGGTTGTTCCTAGGCCATTGTCCACTAACGAGGATGCCCAGTGTCCAATAAATAAATTGAAGAAATCTTCTTCTGAATTGAGACCGATGGATCTTTCGGGACATGTGGAACACCTAATGACTCTTGTAGATTAGTATTCATTGTGGCATCTTTTAAAAATAATCCCTAACTTAACTGAGATATCAGTTGGTAGGATGAGTTCTGAGAATTCTATGACATAGTGACACGTAATGTGTTACGGTACAATTTTGACTTGTTTGTGATTAATGAAAAGGCTACTTTTGATCGCTAAATTCTACATGTATCGATGTTATCTATCTTTTATTGCTTCATCCTGATGTTCTCATTAGTAATGCAACCATTGAACAAGTACTCATCTTGATTTGAGTTACGTTGTGGATTATTCTCTTTGTATTCCTGAGTGCCATCGAGGTCATGAACCTCATGATTATTTGGCTAAGCTCATTTCCTATCATATCATAGTTAATTCTTGGTAAACAAGCTTTCATCACTCTTTTGCAGATCACTCATTTTTTTATAAGATAAAACAGTATCCTTTGAGAAAAATTGAATTTTCATCACAATAAGGATTATTCAAGGTAAGATTTATAAGTGATTGATATCAAAATGAAGTTGTTTATAAGACGCTTTGGAAACTTAATTGTTTTCATAACAAGGAAAATCTTTGTAACTTTATTTTGATTCTTGTTTAAGAATTAAGCATGAAATGTTTTTATTATAAAAATAATGATAAAATTTTGACGAACTGAGTATTGCATCGTAAATCTTGAAATTGTATATAGTTGCGCGCCTACATACAATTTGGAATGGACTATGCAAAACTGATTAGTAGTCACCATAAAACTAATAAAAAAACACAACAATTTCTTTGAAGATTGTGAAAGATTAAATTTTATGAGATCTGCAAGAAGTGAAAAATAGGGACATAGTGTTAGGGACACCTACATATGTGCCTGTATCATCTATTCTTCTGAGTCGAATTTACTCATCTGTGGAAATTGTCTTATTTGACAATTGTCAATTCTTTCTTGTCCAATTCTCCCGTAGTGAGATTCTTAGGAAAAGTATTTAATTACCGAGTGTTGATACCCGACTGGATGTATCGATGTTCCTATCATTTCTTTTGATTTGATTTCATTTGAATGACCTGGGTAACGATCTGATGAGCTTTCGAATGCGTACTCAAATTATGAAAACATGGGATATATTCATATTCGTTAAATGTTTTCGTCTTTATCTGAATTGAAATTCTCTCGCGTAAATTATGCGTTGACCTTACTCTTTTAATGGTAGTTGTGTCTTCATATATCCTTGAATTTGTGAAGGATTATGAGTTATTATTAGTCTTTTGAGAAGTTCACATCTTATCGACGGCAATGAAACTGGAAAGTTGATAGTGCCAGTAGAATGGATTGATTGATTATGACATGACGACATTGTCTTAATTGATGGGAACTCGAATAGAATTCCCTTAAATAATAAGATGTTGATTATCAAAAGTGATGATGACCATATCCTGTATTTAGACTTGAAATTATACCATGAATGGTTGTGAATTAGTCATAGATATTATAATCTAGAAAGAACCTAATATGAATTTATTAAAAGATGGTTCCGTTATCTGAAACTTTAGGAGGTATTTGTTGGTAAATTACCTAGACTTTCGCCATTAAGGCAAGTTGAATTTGGTATTGATTATATTCCCAGTGCTGCACCTGTGGCATGTGCACTGTACGTCAGCACCATCTGAATTAAAGGAGTTACCGTACAACTGAGAGAGTTGTCGGAGAAAGATTTTATTCTACCAAGCTCGTTATCATGAAGAGCTATGGTATTATCAT